>VDFB02000008.1:343710959-343767456 GCA_007258455.2 Sequoia sempervirens
ACGTAATATGTGTGGTTCTAAAAATGATAATGAACTTAAAACTATAATGAAAGGTAATAACACATGATCATAAGCATCATTAAGTACTTACATGATAAAATGGGGGGAGATGTACGTGTAGTGAAAGTGGAAAACGGGTGTAATTTGGCACCTATCAATAACCCTTAGTATCCTGAGAAGTATGGGAGAGAGCGGGGTAAAGTATTTGCACAACCAAAATCATAGGATGAATGCAATGCAACAATAATGATTATGAAATGCAATCCTAATATGATTTTCCATCTTCAGAGCACTGATTTTGCTATAGCATAAGACACCAAGTGCCAGGGTATAGGCAACCAAGGCGAGTTAGCATCTAATGCATAAAACAAATACACAAAAAAGAAGGCTATCCCAACACCCCAAAGTAGTGAAGACTTTGGTCGGGCCAGGCATTGGGATAACCACAAGCACAAAGGGATGTCCCAATGTAAAACAGGATCACCTAGGTCTTGGTGGATACTACGTGGGGCAACCCAGTAGATAGCAACAATAAAAGATCAAGATATGCCCCTATCTAAATTAGTCAAAACACAACATAATATGATAGGGTATGGTGGCCTTAACTAACTATAATAGAGAGCTCTAATGATAAAAAAACCAAAAGTATCAAAAGTTCTCAATCAAATTTCAAGCATCCTTTGCCATAGGATCGAGAGGATGGATGGGGTTGATGAGGTCTGTTAGGAAGGATACATCTTGTTGAGACCAAAGCTGATGGATACTAAACTAAAAGATCATTATGACATGGGATGCTCAAAATTGATTGAATTTCCTGCCATAGGTGGTTCTCGTTTGTGAAGAACTAGCTAGATAAGGGCATAGCTTGATGACATGGCACAAGACACCAAACATGAGACTGACACACCCTACAGACCTAGGGGCTCGGGGGCTGATCATAGATTAGCCTTGCCTACGTGAAAGCGTAGAGCCCTCATAGTTCCAGAAAACACCCTAGATAAAGTGGAATGAGGACTAATGGAGATTGATGAGACAATGATAGAACAAATCCCTGGGGGTGGATCAAATGATCAACCTTGCCTACA
The DNA here is from genome assembly GCA_007258455.2 of Sequoia sempervirens. Classification (NCBI taxonomy): domain Eukaryota; kingdom Viridiplantae; phylum Streptophyta; class Pinopsida; order Cupressales; family Cupressaceae; genus Sequoia; species Sequoia sempervirens. The sequence goes on from VDFB02000008.1 coordinate 343,712,045, forward strand.
TGAAAGCACAAGGGAAGCATAGTTCGGAGAAGACAAATGATAAGTGACCATGGATAATAGAGAAAAGGTACTGATGAAGATGAATGACAGAGAACCATAATAAGATGGTCTAGAATGCCCTGAGGATGGATCAAATGATCAACCTTGCTTAAATGAAAGCGCAGGGGCAATGTAGTTCGACAAGGAATAAGAGGACCAACATGACAGGATGAGGCCTAGGTGGAGATGGACACAGTAGATGATCCTAGGTGATGACACAAACTAACAGATGGACAAATTGACAACAAAAGCTCATACTAGGACAAAAAGCTCAAGATGAAATATAGCATATGATCGTCCAATGCTCAATCAAAAGATACCAAGCGGTCAAAGATGGAATGGAAGAGGATGTCAGGATAGGATGGATGGAGTCATAAAGTAATTAGGGTGCAAGGTAGATAATGATTAAGCCCTCTACGGATGATTCCTATTACCAAGTTTTCACCATCCGTACCTATCCAAGGCACCACTAAAGGTGGTTTTCACCTAGGAAGAATTTATTTCTCTTTACTATTTTTGGATTTTTTATTTTTATTTTTATTTTTATTTTTATTTTTTTGATTTTTTTGATTTTTTTGTATTTTTGCAAGTAGGGTTACCAAACGAACTTAGGTGTAGAACCTCTTTAGATTCATGATATTGATAGGTTCTTCAAGGGGTTCTCCTTGAAGGGTAGCAAGACTATATGCCCCAGATCCATATTTAGCAGTTATGATATAAGGACCCAACCAATTTGCTTCAAATTTCCCTTTCTTATCGCGGTTCTGTTGAGTACACTGGTTCTCTTTAAGGATAAGTTCACCAATCTAGAATTTTCAAGGATGAACCTTCTTGTTGTAGTTACGCTTGAGGCAGTTTTGGTAAGCTTGTAGATGATCATAGGCTTTGATTCATCTTTCATCAAGTAACTCCAGCTGTGCAAGTCGTGCAACATGAGCATCCTCCTCACTGACAAGGTTCTTGAGAGAAATCCTCAGTGATGGGATCTCAACTTTGATTGGAAAGATGGCTTCGGTACCATACACTAAATAATAGCGGGTGGCACCTATAGGGGTGAAAATGGAGGTGCGATATTCCTAGAGAGCAGGATGAATATGGAGGTTCCAATCTCGACCAGTGTTATTAACAACCTTTTTGAGGAGGCAGATAAGGGTCTTGTTGGTTACTTCTACCTAACCATTATACTGAGGGTAATAAGGTGTTGACCAATGATGCTGGATATGAAAGGTGTTATAGAGATGTTTCATGGCCTAGTTTTTAAAAGTTTTTCCATTATCGGAAAGGATGGTGGATGGAATACCATATCTACAAAGAATATGGTAAAGGATGAATTTTAAAATTTGAGTACCAGTGATTTGTGAGAGTAGCATTACTTCCACCCATTTGGTGAAGTACTCATTCAGTGGTAGTAATTATGAATGTATGGCCGTCGAAAGATGGCAGGTAAATCTTTCCAATCAAGTTGAAACCCCATTGAGAGAAGGGCCACGATGCTAGGAGGGGCTGAAGGTCTTGTGCTAGAGCATGAATCAAATATGCATATTGTTGATAGGGAAGGAATTTCTTCATGAATTCACAAACATCATGCTCTAATGTATACCAATAATATCCAACTTGGAGAATCCTTTTGGCCAAAGCCATACCATTTGAATGGGCCCCACAAAAACCACTATGTACCTTTGTTAGTGCAATATGGGCTTTGGTCTCATTCAGATATCTAAGGAGGGTTCCATCATACCCGCAACAATAAAGTGTATCACCAACAATAATGTATTGGGTTGAACATTGAATAAAAGATTTTTGTTGGTTTCAGGTGAGGTTTGGGGGTAGAATATTATCATATAGATAAGTATATATGTCTTGGTACCATGGGGAAGCAGGACCTACAATGTCACACACCATGTCAGTGTCATGGATATCATATGCTGGGATTAAAAGTTGTTCCACAAGGAACTTGCATTCTGTTCAATCTTTAGGCATGTCAATCAGAGAGCCAATAGTAGCCATAGCATTAGCTGCTTTGTTCTGCACCCTAGGAATTTGGTCAAACTGTATGAAGGTGAAATATTTTTTGAAATCATCCACCATGTGTTTATAGGGTAACAACTTATCATCTTTTGTTAGGAATTCATCATTAACTTTCTTAATGACCAACAACAAATCACCAAAGAGACTCAAGTGAGTTATGTTCCATTGCTTTGCAATTCAGAGACCTGTGAAGAGGGCTTCATACTTAGCTATGTTGTTGGTACACGGGAATGCTATGCTAAATTATTTTATGATGTAGTCACCTTGAGGGGTAACCAACAGAATTCTTGCGCACGATCCATTATGAGTATATGAGCCATCAAAATACAATATCCAAGTAGATACTTTTGTAACTGTGTAAAATTCTTCATCTACAAATTTAGTGACTAAAGGGTAAGCATCCACTAGGGGGGCCTCGGCCAACTGATCAACTATGACTTGTCCCTTTCTGGCTTTGTGATCCACGTACTCTATGTCAAATTCACTTAGGAGCATGACCCACTTAGCCATGTGACCATTTAAAGTGGTTCTAGATAATAGATAACTTAGTGGATCAAATTTTGCTATTAATTTGACCAGATGACTGATCATGTAATGCCAGAGTTTTTGTGTACTAAATACCACTGCAAGATAGGCTTTGTCTATGGGTGAATAATTTAATTCATAGCCGACCATTGTTCGATTGATGTAGTAGATTTATCTTTCTTTTGAGGACTCATCATGTGGTGCCAATAATTCCCCTAGCTTGACTGAAGTGGCAGAGATGTAAAGCAGGTGGGGTTTCCCTAGAATCGGTGGCATTAAGATCAGTGGATGAGCCAAGTATTCCTTGATCTTAAGTATCAAAACCTCTCTAACACTGTTGGTTCCATCTAAAGGTGGAGTCTTTTTTCAGAAGATGAGTGAATGACTGACACTTGTCTACAAGTTGGGCTATGAACCAATGGATGGATTGTAGCTTTCCTTGGAGGCTTCTTAACTATTTCAGATTGTGCAGGGGTGACATATCCAAAATAGCTTTCACCTTGGTGGGATCAACCTCAATGCCTCTTCGAGAGACTATGAAACCCAATAATTTCCCTGACGTAACACCAAAGAAACACTTTTTTGGATTTAGTCGTACCTTGTAATGTTCTAACCGCTCAAAGATCCTTTTTAGGATGGTAGGGTGCTCTACTTTGGTTCTAGATTTTCCTAGCAAGTTTTCAACATAATCTTCCATGATAATATGGATGAAGTCATGGAAGATGATAGTCATTGCTCTCTAATATGTTGCCCCCGCATTCTTGAGACCAAAGGGCATAACATTGTAGCAAAAAGTACCCCAAGGTGTTGTAAAAGTAGTCTTGTCTTGGTCTTCAGGGGAAATTCTGATTTGATTGTAACCAGAGAAACCATCCATAAGGGATAACATCTCATGTCCTATAGTTAGGTCAACCAACATGTCAATATTGGGTAGTAGGAAGTCATCTTTTGGATAGGCTCTGTTAAGATCCCAGAAGTCTGTGCAAATCTGAATGTCTCCATTTAGTTTGGCAATAGGCACTATGTTGGAGATCCAATCAGAGTAGTCAATGGGTCTGATAAAACTGGCATCCAGTAATTTCTCCAATTCTTTCTTGACTAATAATGCTACATGTGGATGCATTTTTTGGAGCTTTTGTTTGACCATCTTGGCATCTGGGCGAACATCCAGATGATGAACTACTAAAGTAGGGTCTAAGCCTGGCATATCTGATTATGACCAAGAAAAGTTAATGATACCATCTTGGAGTAGCTAAACAATGACTAAATATTCTTGCTCTGATAGAGATTTGGCCACATAGGTGATCTTAGGGTTTTCTGCAGTACCTAGATTAACTTCTTGAGTTTCTTCAATTAGGATGAATGGCCATGTGAATAATTGAGTTCCCACAAGGGGAAGATGAACATCTCCATCCTCTAGCACCTCTTCGAGGTTTTCACTATCAGATGCATTTTTTATTTTTACTTTTTCCAGGTCAGGAAGTGCCTCAGGGAGGTTTTCACTAGCTGACCATTTTTTTATTTTTCTTGTTTTTATTTTTGCGACTGGAGTGTTCATCCTCCCCCAATCCCATGAGGTTTACATACGTATCTAGGGATACATTGATAGGTGTGCTATCACGTAGGTCCTAGTCAATGAGTTTGGGATGGCGAAGAGAAAGGCTGATGGTAAAGATAGATAAATAGTCAAACATGGATGATAGGTCTATGTGATAAACATCATCATATGCACATATGATGGACTCTTCCTCAGGTATGTCTTCCAAGGGACCATTGTCCATAGTAACACTATTGGAAGTATTAGATGATGTTGCGGGGCCTTTCTACTTTTTGTTATATTTGAGGCCTATATTCCATGGAAGCTTTGATACATCAATAGGTTGCAATTGTCCATGTTCTTCCTTACCTAGGCCTCTACCTTGGTAATTATGCTTTTCTGTGAACTTAGCTGACCAGGGGTATACTTCCTGAAAGTATTCCTTTAGAGGATGATATGGTTGGGGTTCTTCACAGTACACCCACTAACTGATATCCTCTTCTAGTGCATCTGTCTTCAAACTAGGAGACCGAAAAGTGGTAGTGGAGATGTTTTTAGCACTGAAGGTGATGGTTTTATCTTCTTTTGGTGTAGACTATGAAGGTTGGTCGTACGTGTGTGGTGATGATGGCATGGTTGCCACATTTAGAGTTGTATGAATTTCATATTCACTACACCCCTTGTCAATGATCTGGACTTTGGTAACGGTAGGATTGGTGGCAGGAGATGGAGTGGATGTCGTGGTGGATGACGAATTGATGAATGATAACTAAGATGCCCCCATTTCAACCCCAGGACAATAATGTAAATGGGGAAATGACACTCCTAAAGTGTAGAAATATTCAAATGGTTGTGGGTCAGCATAAATGGTGACCTCTTGTCCATTAACTAGGAACTTTAGGCATTGATGGTACATGGAGGGGATGGCTTGCATGGCATGGAGCCATGGGCAGCTGAGGAGGAGATTATATGGTAAGTCCAAATCAAGGACATGACAAGTAGTGTATTGAACTACAGGTCCAACCTAGATAGAAAGATTGATAATCCCTTTAGAATTTCTTTCCGCATTATCATAAGCCTTGATCATGATGATTTGATTACTCAAATCCATTTGAGTATACTCTACCTATTTTATGAACTTCAGAGTACATAGATTGAGGGCAGATCCATTATCTACCAAGACCCTTTTTATTTTATAATGGGCAACCAGGACTTCGATGTGTAAGGGACAGTTGTGATTGGTATCAATATTTGGCATGTTGTTCTGGCTAAAGTGTAGTTGGTAAGATAAAGCCAGGTGTCCTACTAAAGCTTGGAACCATGTGGGATCGATGTCATTGGGTACGTGATTTTCTTGTAAAGCTTTGTTGAGTATTTCTTGATGCACAGGAGAAGACTTAAGAAGATCCAAAATTGAGATCTGAGCCGGGGTCTTTCCTAAGTGATCAAGAATGTTAAAATGAGAATTTATAAGATTTGATTAGACAGATGTACAGGCTGTAGGGACCATAATGTGGGATCGTCGGGTAGCAAAAACACATTGGAGATCTTTAGCTTTAACATGTATCATAGACATATGGGGTTCTACCTACTCAATGTAATGGATAATGCCATCGTAATTAAGGGGTACATTCTTATAGCTTATGTTATTTGTGTTGTTGTCTTGGGGATTGTTGTTGGAGGTGTTTGTGCCTTGATTATGGTTAGGGAAGTCATTTTGATATATTTGCAATTGAGCATTGGATGATGAAGCTTGACTAGTGTCGACTTTGATATCTCCTCGATCGATAAGATATTGGACATAGTTTTTGAGACCTTGACACTTATTCAGAGTGTGCCCTTTAATCTTATGGAATTCACAATATTCATTCTCCCTAAACTAGGCTAGTTTGGGCTTGGATTCATCATGTGGTTTGGTAACAGGATATGTAATCGGATAGTTGACCTATCACAGCTTATTGAAGATGACACTCAAGGGTTCTCCTAATTGGGTATACTGGTGTTTTCCATTTGCTTGACTGTTCTAGTTCAACTATTGAGGAGGACAAGATGCCCCTTGTGGCATGGATATGGCATTAGGTACAGATGGTTGTTGCCTTTGGGATGTATTATCCACCTGAACATGTTTAGTGTCAGTGACACCATCATTCACTGTGTTTTTGTTCTTGTTACAAAAGTGTGACTTATCATTGGATGGCCTTTCTTTTTCATGGTTGTGTATCTTGATGTGCCCTTTGGAAATAAGGGTGTGTTCAAGGATGGGTCCTTTTTCCACTATTTTAGAGAAAGTGGTAATACAGTGCAACCTAAAATTGTGAGCCATGTCGAGATGTGAGTTCTCCACAAAGAGGGTAACTATGTCCTTCTCTTTGAGATGGGTTTTCATTCGGCTTGCTTGTACATGCCACCATTGAAGGTAGCTAGAAAAGGTTTCACCTTCACATTGCTTCTCCTTAAGAAGGTCCAAAGTATCAATGTCTTTTTCCAAATTGAAGAAGTAAGAAACAAATTTTTCTGAAAGATCCGCAAAGGATTTTATGGACCCTCATTCTAGACTCATGAACCATTCTAGGGCATTTCCTGTCATTCTTCGAGGAAAAAAACACAAGGGGTAGTTGTCGTTGTGCATAACTTCCTGAAACTGTGAGTAAAACTCTTGTAAGTGGGCCTTAGGATCTTTGTTTCCCTTGTATCTGTCAAACTTTGGTATCTTAAAGTGCTTTGGGAAGGAAATTAGTGAGATGGATGGATCGAATGGATAGGGACATATATCTTCAAATTTAAAAGATTGTTTACTAGTCCCCACTTGGAGATCTTTCAAAGCAGCTTTGATTTCCAATAGGTCCACGTTGATCGGTGGCATAGGAGTTGAGACAGATGGGTTGGATGGATATGGGTGGTAGGATGAAGAAGGATCCTGCTAAGATATTGTCTAAAGGTTGGCATATGGATTTTGATAGTGAGATGATGATATCCCTTGCTGGTATGCCGAGGGAGTTTGTTGGTACTGGGGTTGTTGTTGTGAGGTTTAGTAAGGATTTTTTTGATAAGAATGCGTGACTGAATGCTAAGGAGCTTGAATGTGATATTGTGGATTGGTTTGTTGGTATTGAAGGTACTATTGCAACTGTTGGGAGGCCACATATGGTGGTTTTTGTTGGAACTATTGTTGGTTATTATAGTAATAATGTTGAGGAGTTTGTTGATGTGATGTCAACTATTGCATGGGCCAAGATCGGATGTTGTGTTGTGGTTGAACTTGTAGATGTAAAATGGATGTGAGGAACGGGGATATGGTCTGGGTGAGAGATTGAGATGGATTTCCTTGTGGTTGGTATGGTGGTTGTTGTGAAGAAACTAAAGCATTATGTGGGGGTTGTTGTTGATGAGGCGGTTGAGATAACGTAGAGGCATTCTATAAAGGAGGTTGTTGGGTACCAACCGGAACATTTGGTTGGGATGTACCTTGTCGAGGTAATTGAGGTGGTAGGTTAGATTGGGGAGGCTATTGAGATGTGTGAGGAGGTGGTGGTAGATTTGTGGCCCCAAGAGGTGGAGGAAATGTGGTAAGAGGATTTCCCCCAGCGTTGACTGGAGGTTGACTCGAAAGGGGTGGTGTTGTTATCATTAATGGAAAAATTTGTAGAACATTTTGTAGCATGCCATAGGCGAAAGGATTATTGGGATCAAATACTTGAGGAGCCCCCATGACTGAGATTGTGGAATGTTGGGGATGGTTAACATGATAAAGAACAGCGTTACCAAATTCAAGTTGATGCCAACTCTCTACTAGAGGAACATTGGGGATGTATGAACTATCTGGTGCATTTTCTGGACCTTGGGGTATGTTAGTTGTGCCACTACTATATTTAGATAAGTCAACACCTAGTGGAGGTTTGACACCTTTTTCAATTAGGTGGGCCAAGATTTTTTCACCATGTTTTTTGAATAGACGGTCTATCATTTGCACGTTGGCGGGATTACTGAAATGTTCCTCAAGTGTGAGTTCAGGTTGATTAACCATACTCTCTTCACCATGTGGTGAGTTGTTCTGATTTTCAGTGTTGGAGTGTGATGAATTGTTGTTATGACAGTCTTGGGGGATGTTCACTCCATTGTTAGGATCTTGAGATACATTTGTACCATTAGTAGGATTTGCACTGTTATTAGGATCTTGAGACATGTTCACTTGGTAATTTTGACCTTGTTGTGCCATTTGCTTCTTGGCTTGTGACCTAGCTTGAACGGGCATGCAAATGGGGTATGGGTGGATTATAAAGAGGTCCTTGATGAATGATTTGATTTGATGAAGATTGATCGATTGGATGAAGGGCTTGGGTAGACTTAAATGGACTCTGATCAGATTCAATTATATTGGATTTTGATTGGATGAAATCATACTTTGATTGGTTAAGATTGGATTTTGATTGGATAAGATTGGATTTAGATAAAATAGGATTTTGATTGGAGGATGTTGTACTTTGAGATAGATTGGATTGGATTGTTGAGATAGATTTGATTGGGTTGATTGAATGGATGTGATAGAATTGATTGGTTTGATATAATAGAATGGATTATTGAGATAATTGGATAAGTGTGATTGGTTTGATTAGATGATTAGATGATTGGATAGAATATATTGGGTGATTGGATAGGTGCGATTGGATTAAGATTAAATGATGGAAGATGTAAGGGATCCTAAACCCAGTCAGAAAATCACCCTTAGTGACCTAGAGCATTGATTGATCAAGTGGATGATCATGGCACCGAATCCACCTCAAGATAGAAATGGATTGATTTGGGCCAAGGATGATAACTTATGACACCGAATTCACCTCAAGATGGAAGTGAATTGATTTGGTTCAAAGTTGATGATTGATATGAAGGATAACAATCAAATTCAAGCGCTAAGGTCAATTTAGATAACAACTTTTAATACAAGGTTTAGGTGGTTTGATGACGAGTGGTGTTTATATGATATGGATTAGGTGATGCAAAGGGTAAGATTTTGGCGAAACAATTCACTAGGTGGTGATATGGGCTTCCCAAATGAGTTACCAAAAAATTCAAAACAAGTGGATTGATTGAGAGAATAAATGTATGGAGGCTTGGGATGACTAACAGAGGTTTTAGGATGACTAAACAGAGCTTTTGGAGGTTTAGAATGACAAAAAGGAGGTTTGGAGTGATTAAACAGAGGTTTGGAGGCTAAACGGAGCTAAATGGGGCAAATTTTATTGTTCAGGAGGGAAAATTCACCCCATTGTAGCAAATAGGAGGGAAAATTCACCCCACTGTAGTAAATAGGAGGGTAAATTCACCCCACTGCAGTGAATAGAAGGGAAAATTCACCCCACTGCAGTGAATAGTGACTTGGTTTAGGTGGAAATGGCTATGGCAAGGACTTAAAATGACAACAATAAGGCCAACTTGTCAAAAAAATTACTAGTTTCTCACAAGAAAGCACTTTCAAACAAGCACAATCCTACGATTAGTATTAAGGGTATGGCCAATAAAGGTCTTAATCTAGGATGCCCAAGGTGTCTAGGGAGTCCTTGATATACTCTCAGTATTTGAGGCACAACTGTGAACACCAGCCCATCACAAGCATGAGTCAGGAACCCTAGCAAGATACTGAAGGGCTCGGACCAACTCTTCATGACTATCTTGGTATCACCCTAGCTTCGACACTCTACCAATTACGACGTGACTAGATTGAGGTATAGCTTTCGCTCTCCCTCCTTTATATACCCTGCCAATATGCATGGTTGGAATCATCCCTTGGGGTGATGAAATCCCCAAACAAGTCCCACTAGAAAGAAAGCACTAATCATTTCCAACTACTCCCCAGGCTCACACAAAGTGCAAGGGGAAAGTGGAAAAAAACTAATGCCCCCTTTGGGTAACACAAAAAGATAGACCCAGCAAACAATGGATATTACTTCCTCTAATTAAGCTATGTTCCTAGATTAATGAAAAACAACAAGGATAGCTTTGTAAATTTGTGCAAACAGTAGGTCCTGCAAGCAAATGTTAATTGTTTTATCCTTCTTTCTTCACCAATTATACAATAATATGTTACAAAATGTTAGAAAAAACACCAATATCCTTGTAACAAATAATGTTAGGGGGTTAGAATTTAAAAAAAAACAAAAAACTAGAGTAAAAACTAAGCTAAAACGATCGTTTTACCCCCCAAAATATGTTTTTTTGGGGTGTATCTACCCCTTTGTAGTAACCAGGAGGGTGTATCCGCCCCTCTATAGTAACTAGGAGGGAAAATTTTCCCCACTATAGTAACCAGGAGGGAAAATTCACCCCTCTGCAACAAACTTGTTAGAAACAGTTTATGGAATAGGGCGTATCCACCCCTCTATAGCAAACTTGCTAGAAACAGAATATGGAATAGGGCATATCCGCCCCTCTACAACAAACTTGTTAGAAATAGAAAATGGGTATAGCGTGTACCTTCCCCTCTGCAGCAAACTTGTTAGAAACAGAATATGGAATAGGGCGTATCCGCCCCTCTGTAACAAACTTGTTAGAAATAGAATGTGGAATAGGGCATATTCACCCCTCTATAGCAAACTTATTAGAAATAGAATATGGAATACAGTGTATCTACCCCTCTGCAGCAAACTTGTTAGAAATAGAATATGGAATAAGGTGTATCTGCCTCTCTACAACAAACTTGTTAGAATCATAATATGGGTTAGGGCATATCCACCCCTCTACAGCCATATAGAGGGTGCAGTTGCACTTCTGCACTATATCAGAGGGCGTAGTCACCCCTCTGCAGTGCACAAGGGGGCGTAGTCACCCCTCTACAATGACTAGGAGGGCGTAGTCGCCCCTCTGCAGTGCACAGGAGGGTGTAGTCACCACTCTACAGTGACCAAGAGGGCATAATCGCCCCTCTACAACCTGTACCTACAAACAATCTCAACAAAAGAAAATGAAAAATAGAGGAACCCGTTTGTGGGTCCCACTAGGCATGCCAAAAATGTGATCCTAAATGTTTATCCTATTCTAAAGATGCAAAACAACTATTATGCAATAAGGAAAAACACAAAAGACACCTCAAAGATTAACCTAAGGAATTTTTAACACAAAGAAAATAGATGAAATAATGCAATTGCTTATACCTTCTCCATGTTGATGAATCCCTTGGTTGGCCCTTGATGTTTAAGATAATTGTGTGCTCCTTGGATGGCTAGATGCAACATTGACAATATGACTAGATGCAAGTGAAAATGGCTAAAATGGCTTGGCTAAATGATTCAAAATTCTTGTGAATTGAGTGCTCAAAATAACATCATAAGGATACTAAAGTGACAAGTCCCCAAATGCATTAGAAGAGGGGGTATTTATAGAGAAATTTGAATTCTCTAGAGAATTCAATGGTTGAGATTGAGTCATCAAGGTCAAGATGTAGGGCTATGGTGAGTTGAGGACTCACAAGCCCTCACATCTTGACATGTGGAATATGAGATGGCCAAGGATAAGATGATGTGGAAGTGAGGTGGAAGGTAGGTACATGATGTGGAGGAAGGACAAGTACCTTGGGGGTGAGAAGATATCCTCAAAAAAGAACTTGTCCCCCAATGAGGATGAATGTGACATTTGAGGAATTTTTGAATTCCTCAAAAATCTCCATGGGAAAAGAGAAAGTGGTTGGAGAAATAAATGTGAATTCAAAATTCACAAACTTTGGAGAATCTAGTGGATAAGAGAGGGTCTCCAAAAAGGTGGGGGTTTGTCACATGTGGATGAGGTGACAAGTCAAATATTCTAGAAGTTGCATGGGGATAAAGTAAGCCTTGAAAGGATAAAATGTGAATTAAAAATTCACATGGGGAGGAGAGAGACCTAGGATGAATAAATTTGAATTAAAAATTCACATGGGAAAGAGGGTCAATGCTAAGAAAGGAAAATAAAAAGGTTGACTAAAAAGGGGTGCTAAATGTGGCTAATGACTTTGATTAAGGTTGTGCAAATGCCTGATTAAGATAATTAATAAGAGATTAGAAGCAAGTGGCAAATGTAGGAGGGTGTGACATTAATCCATGATTAAGAGGATGCACATCTTAATCATGAATTAATTAAATTAATCCAAATTAGAAAGGGATTATGGAGGATGTGACGAGAGAGAAAAAGGAAGAATTCTAAATTGATTTTATTCAAAAAGGTTAAATGACTAAATTAAATAAATCGATGTATTTATTTAATTCAGAGAGGGAAAATATGTAAGGTAAAGCATTTAATTGTTAAATTAAATACTTTAAGGACCTTAGGCCAAAAGTGTAATATTACAGAATGTATAAATAAGGAGGTGAGTTTGATCATATGGGAGCGATCAAATTTAGATATCTACAATATTATTATATAATAATATATATTATTATATAATAATATATTGTTATATAATAATATATTGTTATATAATAATATATTAATATATATTATTATATAATAATATATAATAATATATTATTTTTGTTAGAGTTATCTTGCATTAGTTAATAATTAATTAATTTTTAATTGATTATTAGTCCAATTTATTCTCACACTTTAATTAAACTTAGGAATGCTTTATTATTTGAGTTAATATTAGATCATTATGTCACATCTCATGTTATGTTGACACTTGTTATGATCTGATCCCTTTCTCATTTAAGACTTTTCTCTTATAAACATTCAACCCTTATTGTCAATAATTCTCAAATACTTCAAGGGAAATATCACAACTTTCATATCTTCTTGAAAGATTCTTCTATAACTTTTCTTGTTGATGAATATAACAATTCTTGTTTGCAGATCTCTTGCATGGAAGGTGTCTTTGTTTATTGTTTGATTTTGTGTTGTGATTTTGTGCTTGTTTGTTGTTTGATCCTGTGGCTTGTAGTTTTGTTTTGTGTATGTAACTTTTTATTGTTTTATTTTTTAAATAATATATTTTTTATATGTTTTTTAAAAAAATATATAAAGCGTTTTATTCTTTTTTACTTTTAAAATAAAAAAATAAAAATATAAAAATCATTTTTTATATGTTTTTTATTTACAAAAAATGGAATAGTTTTTGACCTTTTTTTAACTTAAAAAGATAGTCAAATAATGCTTTTTTTTTGCAAAATAATGCACTGTAATTGGATTTTTTTTTTAGCATTACTAAATTTGGTAGCTATCTATATTTGGCAGAGTTTTTGACAAATTTGGAAGAGTTTACTTTTTCCCTTCTCAACCCCTCTCCTTTGAGCTTTTTAGTTTTGCACCTCAACTTCCAAAGGCCATATCACGGCCATACGGTGGTCTTTTCGCATGCAATTTTTTTTGAAATGGAGTGAAATTTCATGCTCTTCACAATGGTTTAGGTATTTTCTAGTATTGACTTCTAGTTTTTTCTAGAATTTTTTTTCTCAGTGTTGTAGTTTTTCAGTTCTCAAAGACTTTGATGGGCCATATCTTCTACATCCGGACACATTTTTGGGTGCCATTTTTTTGAAAGTGCATGTTTTTTCATGTACTTAATTATGGTGCTATCAGTTTCCTTATTTTCTATAAGATAATTATATTTTTAGTATGTTGTCTTTTTTGGAAATTATGGGCTCCCATTGCATATTTTTTTCATCTATAAACGCACTGAGATAAAGTGCTTCAACTTTGTATGTGTAGTATTATGGGATCTTGCACATTACTTTGTGCCTTATTGTACTCACACTATGACATAAAGTGTCATGGGGGTTGATATTTTCCTTTGTTTTCCTTCATACATTTTTCATGTGTATGTGACTTTGTTTTTCACATCCTTTCTATTTGCTTATACTTTTATGATTGCACCTTAAGATGTTCTTAGTTCCTCTTCATGCACTACATACAAGCGTTCATTTTCAGTGTACCTATCATACCTCTCCCTTGTCAGCATTATGGGGGGTTTCTACTGTTGATGTTAATGCTTCTTTGGTTTTGTGTTGGAGTGAGTTATGTATACAGTATTTGTTCCTATGTACTAGGTAGATGCAACGACTAGTTACCCATGCATTTTAGTGAGATGGAGCACTTACCATATGGACACTCTTGCATTCCTATTTTTGGAGGTGACCTTCCATTTTTCTCTTGATCAGCTCTTCAGACAATTGGTACTTGTACCATCTGTATCTTTGAGTTCCAGATGTTTTTCCTTGGTTTTCCATTAGATTCAAGTAGTGTCATTGGGGGAACTCATGCAGATTTTTGTCTTCTTGATCCTGATCATCAGATGTTTCAGCAGAGGTTATTCTTTTGAAATTATAGTAGTCTTTCTTCGACAGTGTTTGTAGCTTCTTCATGCTTCTAGATGTTCCTTTGTTCCTATCTTTTGGGACAACCTTGCCTTATTTGGAGGTTTCTTTTGCCCTTCACTTGGCTTTCATCTCTTTTCAGAGTAAATTTTTTCCCATGAGGTTTTCTCTATTTCTCCACATTATAAAGATCTATTTTTACATGGGTGCCTTCTTGGCCTCGTTTGTTGGGACCCGTCTTGCATTATTTTACTTGGGTTTATAGCTACTCCCTAAGTTCATCTTATGGGGGGTGTTAGAGTTATCTTGCATTAGCTAATAATTAATTAATCTTTAGTTGATTATTAGTAAAATTTATTCTCACACACTTTAGCTAAACTTAGGAATACTTTATTAGTTGAGTTAATATTGGATCATTATGTCACATCTCATGTGATGTTGACACTTGTCATAATCCGATCCCTTTCTCATTTAGTGCTTTACTTTTATAAGCATTCAACCCTTATTGTAAATAACTCTTGAATACTTCACGGGAAATATCACGGCTTTCATATCTTCTTGAAAGCTTCTTTTGTAACTTCTCTTATTGATGAATATAACAATTCTTGTTTGTAGATCTCTTGCATGGAAGGTGTCTTTGTTTGTTGTTTCATCCTATGGCTCATGGTTTTGTGCTTGTTTCACAATTCTAACAATTTTATAATAATATTATATTATATTATATGTGAGAGGTAGGGAGGGCACCACTCCATCCCCTCTTTGCTGATGTGGAGTGGTTGGGTGGCAAGCACTGGGTCAGTGCATGAGTTAGCAGGAGGGTGAGTTGGTTGCACATCCAAAAGGAACTTTCTTGATGGATTTATAGTCATCATTCTCTGTTGCCACTACGTGACATGCTTTGTCCTTTCAAGGAAATTTTCCAGGTTACAAAGGATGGTGGCCAATCATGCTTGCCTAGGACTTTATTTTGCTAGGTGGCAAATTTTTATTTCCAAAGTAATCAGTGGTATGGTTTTTTTATCTGTGTGTGTGATGAGTAGTTTTATACTCCTAGTTTCTATGAAGGAATTGGAGATGTGAGGGATGGTTATGCCAGTGTAGTTGAAAAGTTTCAAAAGGAAAATTTCCTTTGAAGGTTCGATCTCCTCTCTTCAGTTGCACTACATTATCCACCACCTAGATTATCTTTCTTTCGCAGCTATCAAATTCCTGGTTGGGAAAGCGTTTATGGAGGATGTTGAAGGGTACTATTTAGATTTGGATATTTCTTCTTGAGTGTTGGATGGATTTCTTGATGTGGTGGTTTCAAAAGTTGATGCAAGGGTGATAATGTGGGGCCTTTCACAAAGACATGTTGGTTGGCTTGGATAAAGCTTTGTTTGTGGC
This sequence comes from Sequoia sempervirens, assembly GCA_007258455.2. Classification (NCBI taxonomy): domain Eukaryota; kingdom Viridiplantae; phylum Streptophyta; class Pinopsida; order Cupressales; family Cupressaceae; genus Sequoia; species Sequoia sempervirens. The sequence continues at coordinate 343,727,837 of VDFB02000008.1, forward strand.
TCGACTTGGTAAAGGGATCCCATGGCCGTGGGACCTGCATCTTCTGGATGATCTAGATGCCTTAGTAAGCTATTTTTCCTTCCTATTGGATGTTCACGGCATGGCTCTTATCGAGCATAGATGCTTGGCCATAGTAGGAGAAGAATTTCTAAAAAATAAATTTCACCTAGTGCATGTAGAAGACTCGGCCTGGAAGAGGGAATTTTGAGTTTTTTCCTAGCAGAATGTTTGGTGATAGGGGTTTGGTTAGGGTTTTGTTGGTATTTAAGTTTCTTGGGTTCAGTGGTATGAATGATAATCTTTGTAATTGGTCTCTATAAGTGTTGGGTGGGTTAAGTTTTTTGGTACAATGTTGGTTAATGGTGGCTACATCCACTCAGTTTGCTATTTTTGGCTAGTGCCCAGATCTAGTTTGTCTTTGTTGAAGTCATGAAGATTGCCTAATTTGGGCCTGAACGATGTATTTACTTTTCTAAATATCAATACAATCATCATGCTTACCGATCGAAAAAAGTTATATTATATTATATTATATTATATTATATAATATATTATATAATATTATTATATTATAATATATATTATATTATATTATATATTATATTATATTATATTACATTATATAATAATATATATTATATAATAATATCTATTATATAATAATATATATTATATAATAATATATATTATATTTTTATATTATACATTTTAAAAAAAATTCCAATTAATATATGGTCAGGTCCTGGACTTGACCATATATTATATTATATTATATTATATTATATTTATATATAAATTTATATAATATTATTATATTATAATATATATTATATTATATTATATTATAATATATATTATATTATATTATATTATATTATATTATATAATAATATATATTATATTTTTATATTATACATTTAAAAAAAAAATTCCAATTAATATATGGTTAGGTCCTGGACTTGACCATATATTAAAAAAAGTATAATACAAGAAATGGATTTTTTTTCCTGTGTTATAAATTAAAAAGGAAAAACCTAAGAGCTCATTTTTAGTTTAGTGTGCACACATTTCCTTACTTTCCATTTCAGATATACATTCCTAGGGTATCAATTTTGCTCAAAATAATCAAATTTCAAAGGTATGCTTGGATTTTTATGCTTTTATTCAGTTTATATTGTTTTTGCATTGTTTTTTTTTTAATTTTAGTCAAAAATAGGGTAAATTTGATAGGTTTTTTATTACATTAAAATCATTGTTAATTTTGAAAAAAATTATCAATTAATAGGCTTAAAATGGATCAATATGAGAACACTGACCTCACATAAGATGAAAACCCTAACCCTGCACAAGATGAAAACCCTCCAAATCCTTCTTCATCGGGATTGTTGTTTCCAAACCGAAACGAACCAATAATACATGAATGTATTCATATAAATTTAGATCAATTGAGAAATGTATGTTGAATCTATGAGACACTCAGTGAGTTATTAGAAATGAAAAAAACTTTGGGAACAATCATTTCAAATGTTAAAACTTTGGTAACTCAACACAATAGATTTGCATAGTGGTGAGAGGAACAAAGGAAATTTTATGTTGATGGGTTATCATATGATGAGGTGAAGGAAATTGATATTGACAAATCCCAATTAGCCTAGTTAATCACCGATCACATAATAGGACAGCCTGTTAATGTGCGGAAACCGAAATTATCAATTTGATGGTGCACCCATCAAGGCATATTAGATAATTTCTGGAGACGTTGGTGGATGGTTTTTGATAAAACCACCCAACAACAATCTTTATGTCCCTCATTATTTTATTCAAAAATTATATGTTGATTTTGTGCTAGGGAAACATGTCAATTACTTTGACATGTGAGATTTCTAGGGTGTTGGTAGAGGGATGCCACAGGATAGACCTGGAGCATGTCGAGTCAGCCCAGTTCATCCTCCTCCAACTATTGTTTCCCCAACTCCACTACCTTATCTTGAGATTGCTTTAGATGCAGGGACTCTAAGCATTTATGCCTTACATTCATTAAGTAAGCATTTGGTCACGCAGATCCATCATGTTGCACAGCCATTTAATAGTGCATCCCATCATGATGGTGTTGTACCTGATACATCCCAGCATGATGGTGGTGCACCTGCTGCATCAACGCCCATTGGTACACCGTCATCAACTCCCACTGGTACACCATCCTCTTCGAGACATATTTGTGTGCCTCATTATTGTGTGGCATGCAACAATTTATGTTTGGGTCCTCTTTGATGGTCCACTGAGGCTTCCATAGACACATATGACTATTAGGTTCATGATATGTCAAATGTAGGAGTTGATAGAGCACGTAGTGGACCATCTATAGGAGAGACATCAACTTCCAAGGATGATATGGGAGGATTGGTAAGACTTAAAGTAATTTCATAGTGTGTTTTATGGAAATTATTTCATATTTTATGAGAGATATTTGTACTAATTTATGTTTATGTGTTGGAATCTTTAACAAGTGTTGACAAAGGAGTAAATGTCAGAAGTGCAGGAGGCTATGCAGACTGCCATTTTATTTTCCCTAGAGAATCAGTATATGGTATTATTTAAATTTTTATTTTAGATGTTAATTTTTTAAATCTATTATGTTTAAATACATGTACTACATATATTGATAGTCTAATGTAATGTACTGCATTTAAATTGTGTTACATTCTTGTCATTTTTTATATAGGAAACCATCTTAGTTGATTCATCCACTATGAGCCCATCTAGTGTCATAGCATCACAATAGGTATATGTTTATTTTATATTGTAGATATTTACTTTTAGATAGGAGTAGATATGTTTTTAGTAGATATGATTATTTATCAACAATTATATGTTAATTTGGATCATTTTTATTTTACCTGCTATAGTCCTTTGCTCGACTCAGCATTGTGACGAGTGTGAGACCATTACTTTATATGAGGACTCTTGTTATCCTAAGGGACAATCATATGCAGACCATCTTGTAGAAAAGAGAGTAAGACTTGAGGTAAACAACAATTGCATTATTGATATAATACCATACATGTATACTGATTTTGATATTAAATTCATAATTTATAAATGATAGTATATAAGTTTCTATTTACTAGTCTATCTTGTCAACCATTCACATAATTAATCTAATTTGTGGTTTGAATTGTTATTGTGCAGGAAACACTAGAGCAACTAACTTCTTCGAGGAGGCTTGATTTTGATGGTCTAGCATAGGATTAGGATATGATATAGATTGATATGTACTTAGGGTTTGAAATATCTTGAGATGGCATATATGTCACATTATATAAAACTTGTAAAACTTGTTCTGAGTAGGCATATGCCAAATTGGTATATGCATAAACATAATTATTCTACATTTTTATATATAAGAATTGATATTTGATCTAATTTGTTCCTCGTGTGCATGTCTTTCTACTTTGAATTTTCAAAATGGCATGTATAATTATCTTAGAATGGTTTAAAGTTATGATCGATGATGTATGTTATAGATTAAAAAAATTGCATTTTAATAGAACTTATGAATTATAATTGGTAATCCATCTATATGTTAGAATTCATTCATATTAAGGTTCACATACATTATATTCCATGAGACCATATTTCTTTGAGGATTTTTTTCAAACAATTCACTACTTTTTCTATTGTACCACATTTTTCATACATGTCTACCAATACATTTTTATCAAACACTCAATTTGAGAATACCCATGATTTCAAGCTCTATTGAATGAATTTACATTTGAAATTATTTAGTTTTTTGAACTCATGTAATGAAGAGGGCAACTGATTTTTATTTCAAAAGAAGTTAAAATTAAAGAAAAATGGTATGAGAAACATTGTATAATATTTGTTAAGGAGAACTATTTGAAAATATGGCTCAAAGAATTGTGGTCTCATAGAAAAGCCAAAAAAGATGAAAAGAGCAGCTTGTGACAGTCTTATGGCATTGATTCTCTTGATTGATTAAAAACTTCAAACAAATGGATGCAACTTAATGAAATATATGTCATGTTACAGTGTTTATTCGAAAGTAATATAATCATCTTGATAAAAATCAATGTCACTCAATGTTCATTCAAGCTTAATAACATGTAAAAGGTATAAAATCATCTTGAATAAGAATAAATATCTTTCAACCATAAGGGTTTGATGTAACCTTCAAACAAATTTGTTACAACTAAACAAGATACATGTTCATTAGATTGTTCATGTGAAATCTATAGAACAATCATGATCAACAATTAAGAAATCACTCAACCATGATGCAACCATTAAAAAAACCAAATGAGTGTGATACTACCATTAAAAAAACCAAATACAACTCTATGACATTCATGTTATTTGACCTTTGACATGCAATTTATATTATCATAATGCACAACAATGAATGTTGCTAACCATAATACATCAATAAGCAAACTAGGGATATTATATGGGCTTGATACAAACTAGTCATAATGCACACTTCACACAAAAGAAATAAAGATGATATGATATTGTCATATATGACAATCAACCTTGACCCACACCAAACTCGCTATATCGCAATTGTTGTTATATATGCCATTCAACCTAATGCAATTGAGGTTTTGTATTTGGTAAGAATTTGTGAAAGCAAAGAAAGTGAGAGATGATGGTTAAGGTGGATTTGAAAAAATGAGTTTGTTGTTGTAAGAATTGAAAACTCTATCAAATAAAGGCATCTTGCTTTCCTAAGCATTGAAATTGAAGCAAAACAACTGAAGACTAAAATTAACCACTTACAAAAAGAATGAAAAGATAAGAAGAAGATTTTATCATCAATGAAAAGGTTAGTTTTCTCTAAAAATAGTTCTAATGTGTGTCGATGGGTACGTTTAGGCTATGCATGGTCCTATTTCAAACCTAGACATGCTGAAACAATTAGAGCTACATTGGACCGACAATATCCCTTAAGAGTCTAAAGTGCAAAAGGAAACAATCTTTGACAGGCTATTACTCAGAGACTGTGATGAATAAAAACTATTTTTTTGAGGCCATGGGATCATGTTGCAACCCTATTCAATAACCTTTCTTAGTTTTTGCTATCTCAGAGGGTTTTTTCGATGGTGAGGAGTTTTTAGTTGAGGAAAAAGTTGCCAAATGTAAGCAATGTAAAGTTGCAAAGTGGTACAACTTTCGTTCTGCAACTCGTACGACCAAACGAACTATTCCAACACATCCAGATGGGTATGTTTACACTAGGCATGGTCCTCTTTTGTACCCACACATGTTGAATAACTTTGAGCTACATTTGACTAGTGATTTCCCTTAAGAGTCCAAAGTGCTAAAAGGTAGCAATCTTTGACGGGCTATTACTTGAAAACCATGACACTTACAGACTCTTTTTCTGAGGGTATGGGATCGTGTTGGGACTATCTTCAATAACCTCTCTTTTTTTTTTCTATCATGGAGGCATTTTCCCGTGGTGATGAGTTTTTTAGTTGAGGAAAAAGTTGTCAAATGCAAGCAGTGTAAAGTTGCAAATTGGTGCAACTTTTATTCTGCAACCCGTACAACCAAATGGACTATTCTGACATGTATGAATGGGTACATTTATGCTACGAATGGTCATTTTTTTCACCCAAACATGCTGAATCACTTTGAGCTACATTGGACCAACAATTTCCCTTAAGAGTCCAAAGTGCTAAAAGGCATCAATCTTTGATGGGCTATTTCTTGAAAATTGTGAGGCTTAGAGACTCTTTGTCTGAGGCTATGGGATTGAGTTGGTACCCTCTAAAATAACCTCTCTCAGTTTTCACTATCTCAAAGGTGTTTCCTCGTGGTGATGATTTGTCAGTTGAGGAAAAAGTTGTCAAATGCAAGCAATGTAAAGTTGCAGGTGGTGCAACTTTCATTTTGCAACTCGTACAACCAAATGGACTATTCCAACATGTTTGGATGGGTACGTTTACACTAGGAATAGTCCCCTTGTGCACCCAAATATGTTGAACCACTCTAAGCTACATTGGACCAATGATTTCCCTTAAGAGTTGAAAGTGTTAAAAGGAAGAAATCTTTGAAGGACTATTACTCAAAAATTGTGACACTTATAGACTCTTTTTTTGAGGCTATAGGATTTTTTTGGGACCCTTTACAATAAATTCTCCCATTTTTTGCTATCTTGGAGGGGTTTTCTCATGGTGATGAGTTTTTAGTTAAGGAAAAGGTTGTCAAATGCAAGCAGTGTAAAGTTGCAAAGTGATGCAACTTTCATTCTGCAACTTGTACAACCAAATGAACTATTCCAACATGTCCGGAAGGGTACATTTATGCTAGGAATGGTCCTATTTTGCACCCAAACATGTTGAATCACCTCGAGCTACATTGGACTAGCGATTTCCCTTAAGAATCCAAAGTGCTAAAAGGAATCAATCTTTGATGAGCTATTACTTGGAAACTGTGTCACCTAGAAACAATCATTCTATGTCTACGGGATCATGTACGACCCCTGTACAATAACCTCTCTTGGTTTTTGATATCTCTAAGGCATTTTCCTATGGTGTCAATTTTTTAGTTGATGGAAAAAAAGTTAGATAGATGAAATGTAGGAACATGGATTTTTGGCACCTACTTACTTTCTATCACTCCTAGGGTTTTTCACCTAGAAGGAGAAAGGTGGTCCAAAAATGATTATTTTACATTCAAGATTAATGTTATGTATGAATTTTTTAATGCTAAATGAGATGATATGAATGCAGCTAAGCTATAAAATTAATCGAATATGAATGCAAAACTAAGATTTAAACTATGTTTGAAAACACATTGTGTAATGCAACAATGAACTACAAATGAATGCAAAACTTAACAGAAATGAACCAAACAAAAAGTGTGCACCTAGAATCTTGATGAAGACTAAAAATTGATTCTAGGATGCTGCTAAGGCTGATTTTTAGGCCTAGAGGGACTCATTTTCCATTTTGTGTGAATCAGTCCCAGTTCTGCAAAACTGAACCAAAGCCTGTTTCGGACAAAAGGGTGTCTAAAAATGGAGAAAACCAAAAAATAACCTTGGAGTGGGACTCATTCGCCACTCATGGAAAATGAGTCCACTTTTTAATTTCTAAATATTCAAAAGTGGAATCTGAAGCTTTCAGTCTACACTTTAGCTTCCTACAAGTGTTGGCTTCCAAAACTCTGATTTATGAACCTATAAGTGGATTTTTGTTGATATTTTGACTTGGATAAAGAGGAGAAGACTTGAATAACCTTTAAACTTGATCTTCAATTATTTACAAGCTTTCAAGAGACCTAGATCTACAAACACACAAGAAGAGAAGAAATGGTGAATGTTAGGGCATGGGGGTTTGCCTAAGTCAAACCCTGTTTAGGTAATTAAACCAAAATGATGAAAGAAATGAATGAAAAATGAAACAATGGATTTTATTACCTTTCCATGTTGATATATCTTGAAATTCTATAGCAATACATGAAGATTCAGCCCTTGAATGCTTTAGAACGCTAACTTGATGACTTCTAATGAAGAACCCCTAGTTTTCTTGACTTGGATGAAAAGATAGATGATGGATGAATGATGAGAGACGTAAAAATGAGTTGTTATATGTAAAATGAGGATAAAAACACTTATTTATAGACAATTGTGCCTTAGTACCCAATAATACCTCATCACATGCCAACATGTAGTGAAAATAAACTTTAAATTTCACTTTTTCCCACTCAAAGGTAAAAATAAGGCCAGATAGGACTCATTCACCACACATGGTGAATGGGCCCCACCTAGATGGGACTTATTCATGAATGGGTCCCATAGGGGCCATTTTGACAACTAAGAAGCTAGGAGATAACGAAATAAGGTTTAAATTGCAACTTTGTTGGGTGTTTGATCAATTAAAGTCTTGGGATGCACAATATGGGTCATTAGGGACCTATTAGTGATGATGTATATGTAAAATAGGGCTTGGGATATAGAAATCAATGTGAAAGTGTGATTAAAAACACTTTACAACACTAAAATGATGTCCACATAGCCTAGAAAGACAAAAGAACCAATGTGAATGTGCAAGACACATTACAACACTAGTTTATCATTAAATTTAATTCAAAAACCTTCTACATTGATGTGAATATGTAATTAAATACATTTTATAATGTTGAATTAGAGATAAATAGGTTCATTAAGTCTAGAACAGCGTGAAAGTCCTTTACAAGACTTTACAACACCTTTACAAGACATCATTAAAAGAATGTTATTTGATTTTCAAGGGTCCAAGACCTATTGTGGATGCATAAAATTTCTCAAAACACTAGATTAAGACCTCATTAATTCCATTTTATCATGAATTAATCCCATGTCAAGAAAAGGGTCCTTTCTTCTACGACACATTTAGCCCCCATGTTAGTGAGAGGATGAATCTACTTCAAACTCACACTAAAGTAGAAATTCAAAAGAGATCCACATGTAAGTCAAGCCCCCAAGATACAAAATCATGCAAAGGAAAGATGGAAAGAAAGACGAGGTGGAAAAGATGTACTCACTCTGGGGCCATAGAACTAGTTGTCTGCGAGGTGAGAAAGCCCAAAAAGAAGTGGTTTAGTGAGAAAGTCATGCCATTGTGTCGGCTTCCCACCGTATAATGAGAAAATCCATGCCAGTGTGTCAGCTTCCCAACATACCAACCACAATGAAAATTATTTTGTAAATGTTTTGGAATGATATGTAAAAGTTTTGTTAAAGGGGATTTTTCTTTGTTCATGTAAGGTCATCTTCTTAGGGAGCATTGTGCCTATTGTCTCCAAGAGAGGATAGGTCGGGAGGTTAGACCGTTGTCCATGGGATGCCTCATTCACATTAGGCCACTTCAATTGATCATAATCCCTAGTGCCAGATCCGTAGCCATGGGATGCTTCATTCGCATCAAGCCACTTCAGTTGATCATAAACTCTTGGAAGGCATCAAACCCAATGACACCACCAAGGAGAGGACATGTCACAAGAAAAAGTAAATCATGCCATGAAATTTGCAACTAAATTTTACCTATGTATGCCTCCACTTTAAAGCGGTTGCCAGCACCATTACTGTGAGCAATTTCTTTAAAGTATCTAGGAGAAGAACATGAGAGCTTATCCAAAAAGCCCTATGCCAAGTCATATGTTTTTGAAAAGCTACATCATGAAGAAAGGGAGTATGTCACATGTGAGTCAATCTTTGATACATGTCATCCACATCCCAAGCTTGCTCTTATACGTTCATGAAAGGTTAACGACTAGTCAAAAGAGACAATGACAAGTGACATACGGGGATAAGGCTTTCTAACCCTTTGCCCCCACTTGGTACAGGACAAAAGTGAGCCTAGAGTGGATGATGGTATGCTTCCCATTTCAAGGGATGTAAAACATGTAATAGTGAGTATGTTATGGTACTACAACTATTACAAGGCAAGGAGTAGAACCTAATGTTATTTATATATTGATTTAGGATGTATCAAGGTTAAAGGTTTTTTGGCAGAATGGTTGGTGATGGTATGGATATTGAGTGAAGGGTTGTTGGATGGGTTGATGGCTATGAAAGGAAAATAATGAAGACTATGAGGTGGAAGAATGAGGGTGGGTGTATTTTGAGCTTGTTTCTTAGTACAGATAGGGTGATGATGAAGGGTTGAATTGTGTTGAGTAACAATAGTAGTAAGGATATGAGAAGAAGGCTTGAGTTGGTTGTCTATTTTCTCGAAGGTATCATTCTTATGTGCCATAATATCAACCCTAGGAGGAGAGCTAATATGTTCATCACATTTCATAATTGGATTGGGCAAGACAGCTTCATCGCTCATAGGAGAGGCACCAAGAGAATGATAACTAGGAGTTTCATGGTTACGAGTGATTGGACTTTTTTGTTCAAATAGATCTTTCATCACAATGTTTTCTAACACTAAACTATCTTCTTCATGTGTAGAGAAGATATTAGGAGAAGAAAAGGGTAGATTTTGATTATTAATGATACTAGGTAAGGGAAGATAAATGATGCTAGGTTCATGTGTCATAATGTCGTTACAAGGGGGGAGGAGGAAGGCAAGAAATACCTTCATGATCTTCAATGATTGTGTCTTCGTTCATCAAGATACCTTCATCACCAATGGGAGAGATATCAGGAGAAGAATAATAATGATTATCATGATTATCGATGCTTGAATCATTTTGGGGAAAAGCTTTAGAGGATAATTTAGAAGAGAGGAAGTCATCCAAGGCATCATCTAACATTGCAAAATCATCACTACTAAAGGGGGTGGATGTTATGTTGTTTTGAGTTTGAATCATGTGTGTAAGAGGATCATTTGATGTGTTGTGTGATTTATTGTTTATATGTGCTAATATTTCCTCAATGTAAGTTGATCTAAATGGACTACAAAATAGAGTTGAAAATGGAACTTGCAAGAGTCTAAATGCCATGAATGTAAACAATGCTTATTGCTAATGATTTAAATGTAATTGAAAGACATAGGATGTAATGCAACTTTTCATATTTCAAACAAAGTAATTGACTGATACACTAATCTAAAAGATGAAATGTTGTGAATGCAAAAGTCAAATTGAAACAATGCATGAAATGGGCTAATTGAAGCAAGATGTGACAAAATGCATGCTACAAAAATGTAACTGGATGATATATACAAGTTAAGGCAACAAACAGAAGCCTAAAAACAAATTTCTAAGTTCTAGAAAATGTTGTTTCAAGGGTCAAAAGGGACTAATTCGCCCAGGGTGGCAAATGAGTCCCAGTATGGACCTTTTTCTCAAGATTTTTAGAAATTTGTGCTTTATTTTTATGAATTTTGGGTGCTATGATGCAGAGCTAAATGAAAAATGCAGAATTTCAGAAAATATAAATGAATTTAGATGCCAACAATGCCACCTAAATGCTTTTTTTAGGAATATAAAATGCTAAATCTAACATGCAAATGAATTCATGCAAACCCTAATGCAAGATCAATGAAATTTAGATGTAAGATGAAGGACTCCAAAACTAGACAAGAAAATGTTCTAAAAAGTAGGTTCACCAAAATGGAACATGGATTTTTTGCATCTACTTGCTTTCTATCACTCCTAGGATTTTTCACCTAGAAGGAGAAACGTGGTCCAAAAATGCTTATGTTACATTCAAGAGTAATGTTATGTATGAAGTTTTTAATGCTAAATGAGATGATATGAATACAGCTAAGCTATGAAATTGATCGAATATGAATGCAAAACTAAGATTTAAACTATGTTTGAAAAGACATTGTGTAATGCAACAATGAACTAGAAATGCATGCAAAACTTAACAAACATGAACCAAACTGAAAGTGTGCACCTGGAATCTTGATGAAGGCTGGAAATTGATTCTAGAATGTTGCTAATGCTAATTTTTAGGCCTAGAGGGACTCATTCACCATTCTGGGTGAATTAGTCCCAGTTCTGCAAAACTAAACCAGAGCCCATTTTGGACAAAAGGGTATCTAAAAATGCAGAAAACCAAAAACTAACCTTGGAGTGGGACTCATTCACCACTCATGGACAATGAGTCCACTTTTGAATTTTTGAGTATTAAAAAGTGGGATCTGGAGCTTTCAGTCTGCACTTCAACTTCTAATAGATGTCCACTTCCAAAACTCTGATTTTCAAACTTGTAAGTGGATTTTTGTTGATATTTTGAATTGGATAAAGAGGAGAAGACTTGAATGACCTTGCAACTTGATCTTCAATTATTGACAAGCTTCCAAGAGACCTAGATCTACAAACACACAAGAAGAGAAGAAGAAACGGTGAATGTTAGGGCATGGGGGTTTGCCTAAGTCAAACCCCATTTAGGTAATTAAACCAAAATGATGAAATAAATGAATGAAACATGAAACAATAGAATTGATTACCTTTCCATGATGATAGATCTTGAAAGTCTAGAGCAATACATGAAGATTCAACCCTTGAATGCTTTAGAACACTAACTTGATGACTTCTAATGAAGAAACCATAGTTTACTTGACTTGGATGAAAAGATAGATGATGGATGAATGATGAGAGATGTAGAAAAGAGCTGTTATATGTAAAATGAGGATAAAAACACTTATTTATAGACAATTGTGCCTTAGTACCCTATAATACCTCATCATAGGCCGACATGTAGTGAAAATAGACTTTAAATTTCACTTTTTCCCACTCAAAGGTCAAAATGGGGCCAGATAGGACTCATTTGCCACACATGGCGAATGGGTTCCACTTGGATGGGACTTATTCACAAATGGGTCCCACAGGGGCCATTCCAACAGCTAAGAAGCTAGGAGATAAGGATATAAGATTTAAATTGCAACTTTGTTAGGTGTTTAATTAATTAAATCCTTGAGATGCACAATATGGGTCATTAGGGACCTATTAGTGATGATGTAAATGTCAAATGGGGCTTGGGACATAGAAATCAATGTGAAAGTGTGATTAAATACACTTTACAACACTAAAATGAGGTCCACATAGCCTAGAAAGACATAAGAACCAATGTAAATGTGCAAGACACATTACAACACTAGTTTATCATTAAATTTAATTCAAAAACCTTCTACATTGATGTGAAGATGCAATTAAATACATTTTATAATATTGAATTAGAGAGAAATAGGTTCATTAAGTCTGGAAAAGTGTGAAAGTTCTTTACAAGACTTTACAACACCTTTACAAGACGTCATTAAAAGAATGTTATTTGATTTGCAAGGGTCCAAGACCTATTGTGGATGCATAAAATGCCTCACAACACTAGATTAAGACCTCATTATGTCCATTTTATCATGAATTAATCCCATGTCAAGCAAAGGTTCCTTTTTTCTACGGCACAAATGTAAAGGTGCAAAGGGGTTTAGGGTTTGTTTTACTCATCATGAGAAAGTGAAAAAGTGAATCATTTACTCAAACACACTTAAGTCATGAACTACACACATGAATACAAAGTATATGCATGAAAATGCATGGGTTGTAAAGTACACATTGGAATACTCATAAGTGACAAAGTATACAGATAAGTTGTAAAGTATACGCTTGAATACACCTAAAGTATACACAATATGCATGATATTATCATTCAAGAATTGCTGCCAAATATAGGATTTACAAAATTCCACAGAGGCATACAATAAATAGTCCTAATACATATTCATTTCCTAGTATGGGAAGGAAATAGATCACGTGTTGCCTTCGCAGTCGGCACAGTCTTCCACAGCAATAGCATGTTGACATTTTGGAGTGACAAGCACCTATACAAACCATCAAGGGAGTAGTTAAACTACATATAATAGATGCTTAGAATAACAAATCTATATTATTCTAAACAACCTAAGTGATGATGAAATGGTAATGAAAACTATGAAAGATGCTTAGAATAACAAATCTATATTATTCTAATATGTCACATACCTTTGTCAAAGGATCAGAGTTGGGTATTGTTGCAGTAGCTCCATGATAAATCATGCCAAGAACATCAAAATATACTTTGAATGAAAAATCTATATGGTCACAATATAAAAGATGCTTAGAATAATAAATCTATATTATTCTAATCAACCTAAATGATGATGATATGGTAATGGGATGATGCAAGAAGTGGGGTCCACAAAAAACTCAAAAAGTGGAAATGTTTTTGTTGGGTTTTACAATTTGTCACACTTGAACTGAAAATTTGAGGCACTTACACAATGAATCTTAAAAAAAGTCAGTAATATGAAATTTAGCATTTTGAATCTAGTTTCCAAAAATGTAATTTATTCAAATACCTAGATTATACAAATTAAATTTTGATAGGGATGTATAAAAACGACTTTTTAAAAGTTCCTATGTTTTTACCATACCATGCATGTGTACGGACACCACTTTTTGACCCAAATGAAAGTATTTTGCTAATTCCTTTGGGGAAAGAGAGTTAACAACATGAATATTGATGAGGAAATTTTTTTGAATGTAACGCCCCCTGCGGTGAACCCTAGAGGACAACACACTAGAAACTGAAACATGAAACAATGTTTAAAAAAAAAAAAACGTAATGTTACAAGGTTGTAAAGAATATAAACTTACATACTATCCTATGTCCTCTAAGGTTCATGACTACATTACGTAGTTCCCATTATCTAAATTAACAAAAACCATAAAATGTTTTAATAACCAAATTCTAACATCAATTAAGAATCACATCTACTCATAACATAGATTCAGGGAGATACAACCATAATATAAACATAAAATATTATTTGATTGCATCCATTCCACTTAACATGCAAAATATCATTGAATACATAATTCATCACATAATTGAGTTACATCATTTTCACCTTTACAATTACATTTTGTACAATAATGCCTCCTTGTTACATGTGAGGAGTGTTCATCAACATGATACAAGATACTTTAATTGAGGTATAGTACAAATACAAATACCAGGATCACAAATCCCAAGAGCAAATACAGTGCAAAAGTCTTCGGATCAAGTGAATTCGCCATGACACATACAAGGGAAGGGAACCCAATGGAAAACTAAACACATTCCACACAACTATGTGGACCCAAAGTTCCACCCCCCATGCTAGGAGGTAGCAAAGGGCCCTACCATCAACTAAAATGAAGGCTTCTTAAAAATGATTTTATTGGGAAAATTTTAAAACTTTAAAAATTTACTCAGGCCCACCATCTCACTTATTCCAACTCTTCCCAACACCATCGCAAATCATGAATTTTATGCAGGAAAGCAAATATGAAATGGTGATGCGTGATGAAAACTATGAAGCCCATCTCATCATTGCTCACGGATGCATTTGGGAATGAAGGTTTCCATTCGTGATGGAAACGAAGCATCTCGCCTATCACTAATAGAAAGTGGAGGATGTGATATTTATTGGCAATGCATGATCAGAAGAACTCCATAGCTTGATTGTCCTTCATGTTCAACTATTGCACCATGAATCTTGGCAGCCATAGCCAGAGAAAATGTGCAGATCATTTTTCTTGATGCAAGGACATTTTAATGGTTGTAGGCACCTCAAACTCATCACAAACATCACAAAAATCACTACCTAGGTATTAGGAATAATCAATGGATGAATTCAAACCATGGAGTAGCAATTTTGAGCTAGTAAGAACCCTCAAAAATGTGTTGGAAAGCAAAAAATGTGATTACAATTCCTCATTTACACAATACACATTGGAATCTGCTCAAAATGTCTGAGAGGAACCCCCCATGAAGATCAAAAGATGTCAAATCTTTGATGCACACAGAAAAGTAATCAAAATCTACCCCAAAATGGTCATATCGCTCCATCGCTCATTTCAAATGGAAATCAACTTCAAATGTGTGACGAGTGATGAGAAGCTCATAGCATTGCTTCATCACTTATTTGATTTGGAAAGGAAGCCTTCAATCCATGATGGGAGATGAGAGGAATCCACCATTGTTGATCCCAATTTAAATGTGAAGAACGGATGTGCAGCCATGTGAAGTTGTGCTATCCCTTTTCAGCCAATCACAAGCAAGAATTAAACTTTCTTTTCCCCAAAACATTTGAAATAGATTTTATATTTTCCCTAAATGCAACTTTTCCTTTTCCCAATATTTTAAATATTCAAACTATTTTAAATATGAACATTTGAGACATTATTAAAATTTGTGACTTCTAATTATGCTTGTGGCCCAAATAGAGAAAACCCATTTGCTCAAACTTTGTCCAGCCATTAAAATTCGGGTACCTCTGTAAACTGGCCCCCGATATGTGTTCGTCGCAACAGAAGTACATTAAAATAATTTATCAAAATGACCTCTAATCTTGATGAAAATGGAGTTGTATAGGTTTTAGACTAAAACAAGAAATGGGTTGTCCTTAGATTTTCAAAATTTGAAACTTTTTCAAACACTATTTTTTGCCATGTTGCAGTTAGAAATGGATTAGTTAACCAGTCAAAGCTTGTCCTGGGAGCCTGAAACTGAGTAGGCATGTAGAAACTTGACCCAAGAATGTATTTCAAAAGAAATTTTGGTAAAAGAGATCCCAAGGTGAAAGTAATTCAATGTCAAAGTTGCTCAGTCGACTATTTCTACAACTGTACCTGTTCAGAACCAATCAAGGCTCTCAAAGTCACCACTTTGAAAAAATATCAAAACAACTTCTGGGGGGCTGCCACTAGAAATATAAGATCATCTAGGTACATTGAGTATGTGTGCCAAGATGGCTTTCCTTGAATCATCATTCATCACAAGATATTAAAGGTCAAAGTTGACCTCCTTGAAACATTGTCAGAAATGCAGATGTAAAACAGAGCAAACAACATTTGTTTTCGACTTGGTAAAAATAGAAAATCTTATTCTAGGGCTTTGAAATTAAACCAAGGAGTACATTAATGTAAGGAGAATGGAGAGCAACAATCTATTTGGCATGAAAATCAACAAGCTCTGAATTGTGACCCTCTAAAGTAGGTCACTTGGGTAGATTTTGCAGGTGCACTTTTGAGTGTGCAAAGGAAAAATTTTCAATATGAGCACTTCAAATTTGAAAATTTTAGGGTGCCAACAGTGGATTTTTCTGGGGATGTCTATTCCTTAGTGATAGAGTGAGAATTCAGAATCCTCTGGGAGAGCAGACCAAGTGCCAGAATCATTGGGTGACAATTTTTTTTTCAACCTTTTAACCTCATTTGGCAGCCCTAGGCCACCAAATGGAAAAGGGAAGCCAGTTCTTACCCTTGTCAAAAACCAATCTATTAAAAGAGTTGATCTCTTTTAATCCATTCTTGCCTTTGTCACACCACATCAACAAGAGTGACTTCATTCTTGCGAACACAAATGTCAAGTTTCCTTTGAATTTAACTTTACTGTCACATGGTAACCAAATGACATAGGCTGCATCACTACCACTCATTTCATTTTCTGATTCTATGGTAAGTGACAAAATGTGAGGATAGTGATCAAGACTATCTAAAAACACAGCCTTATCACATTTACCAATTCCCTCACAAAGACTAAGCTTTGAAAAGGTATCATGCCTCAGAAAAAATGTGCAATCCTTTTGTGTGTCAAGCAAAGATTGCTCACACATTTAAAACTCATCGAGCTAAATTGCATCACAGATGATTTTTTCATCATCCCAACAACACGGCTTAGTGATATTACCATATGTCTCAATGTCCTAAATACAAGATTCATCAACACTCATAATACTTTCCTCTGCATTCAAATCATAGCATTCTGAAGAAATTTCAGCATCCCAAACAATGTTTCCCACTTCAAGCTCATAGAAAAGATTGTTAGCACTCGTTATATTATCACAAAAAGAAGTTACAAGAGCAAGATCAGGTGACTCAAAGTTTACTTTTGCAACAAACTTAGCATAATGATTGTTTAAAACACATTCATTGTTGCAAGAAGTATCATACTCAACATTACCCCATGTTGCATCAACATGACAATCTTAAACATACTGCTCAAGAGGAAAACTATGAGTTGCAGATCCAGAAAAGAGATCCTCATATGCATCCATGTGATTGACACAATCACATTCTTCATGTTTAAACTCATCATAAGGACTGTCATTAGTTGTACCAATGTTTATCTCTACACTTTCACTTTCATGTACAAATATATTAATGCTATCATCATGCAAATACTCAATGATAACTTCAAAATAAGCAAAAGAAGTAGAAGGTAAAGCATCAAACAAAACAAGAGTTCCTTGTTTATCATTATCAACATATGCATGCTCCTCATAACCAACTACTTGAACTGATTCATCCAATGAATCTCTTGCATGCATATCTCCTTTTTTCATCTATTGCAACAACCAGTAGGGCTACTTTCTTCACTGTCAAAATGAAAACCATTAGTGGTTTCTTCGTTGCAACTACTTACACATGAATGCTCTAACTGAAAATCATTGCATACTCTATCACTTTCATCTGATATATTGACATTCTCAAAAGTACTCTTCAAATCAGCAGGCTCTTCTATATCATCATCATGAAAGCTTTCATCAATGCTACACTCAACACCAAAAGAAGTAGGACTAATGACATCATAGCACTGTTGATCACACATGTCTTCTTCAAAAAAAATATTCAATTCATATCCATCATCTTGTTCTTGTGAGATTTCAAAAATGTTACCTAAACAAGAATGATTTCCAGCTAGTTGCAAACTTTCATCTACAACACCATTGTTCTTATCATGAAGACATGAATTTTCAGAATCAGCATAATCTTCAACTATATACTCAAAGTCCATAGAAGAGAAAATACTTTCAGCATCATCTGCATTATTGCAATCTTCATCTAATATAGAAAATTTTCTATCTATTTCTGTATTTTTAGAGAAAATAGAAGAAACCTCAGATGTTTCATCTATCTCTTCATGACTATTATGGCTGCAATCTTCATTTGGGTTTATTTCTTCTATAGGTTGTTCAAAAACAACTTCATCATCACCTAATGATGCATCATTCTTTTCTTCCACTATACCATCTAGATATATGTGATGAAGTCTTGAAAAAGTACCATCACATAAGCTATTCAAGAGATTAGTTCCATATTTCTCTATCATTTCTTCAATTATTGATAGCCATTGATATAAACATTTAAGACTAGGAGGCTTCAAATGAGCTAGCATGGTACTTAGACCTAGCTCAAGTTTTTCACATAAAACATCAATACACACTGATTCATCAAGTCTATTTAGTGTTGGTATAGTAAACAAAATCATCATGAATCTATCATGAAAATAATAGGAGGATTCATCCTCAAACCGTTCTATATCACACAATGCATCAATAGGTGACATAAGTTCAACCTCATTTTTAGTTTTCTCTTCATATTCTTCTTGGGTATGCAGATTTCTTTCTTTAGAAAAGCAGTCATCATTCACTTCACCAAACTCATCCATGAATAGTTTCTCAAGCTCTTGCCATGAACATATAGAATGCATTCGTAAACTAGAAAACCAGTATTCAACAGTATCTTCTAAAGTTCTTACAAAAAACTTCATGACAGAATCTTCCTCTACTATTTGATAGTTTTCCATTACATCAAGAAAAACTTGCATATGTTGTAATGTTGATTCTTCAAAACCTCCTCTAAACTTAGGAAAATATTCATTAATTCTTCTTGGGATGGAATGTGAGTAACCTTAGATTTTACTAAAATCCAGAGGGTCATATATTTCACTAGTGAACACTTTTCTTTGAGGGCATGGTTGTGTTCTAAGCATGATATTACAGCTTGAAGAGGGAGGACTAAGACAACAATATATTTTTTCAAATAAAATTGTGTCCCCTCTACAACTAATTTCTTCTCAAGATATCTTTTCAGAATATCTTAATTTCTCATTTTCCTTTCTACTAGTATCTTGAAATACTAAATAAGGGATAGTATTAACTAGAACTTCTTGTTGAAAACCTTCATATAGAGATATTACAATAGAAAAATACCTGAGAACTGTTGCAACCAACTCTTCTGATGGTGTAGAAACTTATGTAAAGTCGTCACCTCTTTAAAAGAGGAAAAGATCTTCAAGAAGCAGAAAGGTTCTTCCAAAATCTAGATATTTCTAAGTTCTCTCCACCAGCAGAGCACCAAACTTCAAGAATATATCAGAAACATTGCAGCAATCTCCTTCAAGTATGCAGGTCCTTGGATCAATTTGTAAAATTCAATGACTCTTTGACTAAATGGCCTGAAACCAAATATTTCTAGAATTTTCCCTAGCAGAGTCACCAATCTGTTGGTTCCCAAATCAACAGATGCAATGAGTCCTAAAGAGTAGCCACTCTCTCATATTCAGACCCAACGGGTTGATATGGCCAACGAATGGGAGATTGAATAAAATACCTCTTTCTCCCCTGCACTTCAGGCTCTGTTGAACCTGGGAGGGTGATCCCAACAGTATATTTATAGATACTTGTGTGTTGAAGTACCAAATACACTATAAACAAATATTTCTTCTTTAGATGCTTAATAGACACAATACTATAAACGCTTGGCTGACCTCTATAGTAATTCCTAATTTAAACATGAGAGATGTAACTCATTAAACTCCTCACACAAACAAACTGAGATTGATACTTCATTTAAAAGATGATTAGTTGTTGCATTAACCACCACATGTAATTCTTTGAATTAATTAACCAGAATAGAGTCACACATCTATCTAAAAATGATAGAAACAAATAAGACAATCCTTGATTGTATCATTCATAATTTGTAAAACCAGTACATAGGAGAGTAAAATAGTCTCAAACTTGAAACACTCAGCATTATTTTTCCTGTATTATAATCAAAATTACATAAATATTGATAGACTCATATTCTAAAACTTAACTCTAAAATGCTTTGTATTCACTTTACAAGGTCCTATGTGTTAAATTACAAAACAATCTCTCCAAAATGAGGCAGAAAGACAACACTTAAGGAAAAACAAAAACCCTAAATGTTCATCTGAAGAAGACACTTGGCCAATTTTGGTTCGTTGATCTTCAACTGCCTTTGCTTGCAAAATAATCTTCAACCTGCTCTCTGTTTTCTTGCTCCTCGCTCCACTATCCTTCAACAGAAAAATATTCCTTAGCTTAAAAACTCATCATTTTTCTTTGTTCTCCCATTGAAAAATATCTTTATTTTGCAAAATATTTTATCTCCCTTTGTTCATTTTCATCTAGCTACATGAAAATGGTGTTCTTCATAAAAATTCATCTTCAGCAAAACACTTTGCATAGTGAATAAAATATTCACTTTATAAGTTAATCACATGTGTCCTTCCCAGCAATATTATTTTCCACTTTGCATTTAAAATGTTTTCCTTAAGAAGTGAAAACACTCACACTCCCCTTATTTATCTCCGTTATAATTTAAAGATCATCTTTAAATAATGAAAGCATTAAATGGTCCCCATTTCCCTTTTTCCTACTTCACCTATTTTAACATTGACCATTTAAAATTCAAAATGTCTCACCTAAAATAAAGGCTTCTTAAAAATGATTTTATCGGGCAACATTTCAGAACTTTAAAAATTTACTCGGGCCAACCATCTCACTTATTCCAACTCTTCCTAGCACCATCGCATATCATGAATTTTATGCGGGAAAGCAAATATGAAATGGTGATGCCCGATGAAAACTATGAAGCCCATCTCATCACTGCTCACGGATGCATTTGGGAATGAAGGTCTCCATTCGCGATGGAAATGAAGCATCTTGTCTATCACCGATACAAAGTGGAGGATGTGATATTTATTGGCGATGTATGATTAGGAGAACTCCATAGCTTGATTGTCCTTCACGTTCAACTGTTACACCATGAATCTTGGTAGCCATAGCCAGAGAAAATGTCCAAGTCGTTTTTCTTGATGCAGGGGTGTTTTAATGGTTGTAGGCACTCGAAACTCATCACAAACATCACAAAAATCACTGCCCAAGTATTAGGAATGATCAATGGGTGATTCCAGACCATGGAGCAGCAATTTTGAGCCAGTAAAAACCCTCAAAAATGTGTTGGAAAGAAAAAAAACGTGATTACCATTCCTCATTTGCACAATACACATTGGAATCTGCTCAAAATGTCTGAGAGGAACCCCCATGAAGATCAAAAGATGTCAAATCTTTGATGCACACAGAAAAAACATCAAAATCTGCCCCAAAATGGCTGTATCGCTCCATCGCTCATTTAAAATGGAAATCAACTTGAAATGCGCGATGAGTGATGAGAAGCTCAAAGCATTGCTTCATCGCTGATTTGATTTGGAAAGGAGGCCTTCAATCCGTGATGGGTGATGAGAGGCATCCACCATCGTTGATTGTGAATTTAAATGTGAAGTCGTGTTGTCATTTTTCAACCAATCACAAGCAAGAATTAAACTTGCTTTTCCCCAAAACATTTGAAATGGATTTTATATTTTCCCTAAATGCATCTTTTCCTTTTCCCAATATTTAAAATATTCAAAATATTTTAAGTATGAATATTTGAGACATTATTAAAATTTGTGACTTCTAATTATGCATGTGGCCCAAACAACGACGACCCCCTGGAGCCAAGATATTTTGCATGAAAACATAATCAATTATTTAGAGAAAACTTATTTTCTCAAACTTTTTTCAGCCATTAAAATTCAGGTACCTCCTTTGTAAACTGGCCCCCGAGATGTGTTCGCCGCAACAAAATTACATTAAAATAATGTATCAAATCACCTCTAATCTTGATGAAAATGGTGTTGTAGAGGTTTTAGACCAAAACAATAAATGGGTTGTCCTTATATTTTCAAATTTTGAAACTTTTCGTAACACCATTTTTGGCCATGTTGTAGTCAGAAAAGTATTAGTTAACCAATCAAAGCTTATCCTGGGAGCCTGAAACTGACTAGACATGTAGACACTTGACCCAAGGATGTAGTGCAAAAGATAGTTTGGAAAAATAAATCCCTAGGTGAAAGTTATTCAATGTCAAAGTTGTCCAGTCGGCCATTTTTGCAACTGTACCTATTCAGAACCAATCAAGGCTCTCAAAGTCACCACTTTGAAAAAATATCAAAACAACTTTTGGGGGGCTTCCACTGGAAATATAACTTCATCTAGGTACATTGAGTATGTGTACAAGAGTTTTTTCCTTGAATCATCATTCATCACAAGATATTAAAGGTCAAAGTTGACCTCCTTGAAACATTGTCTGAAATGCAGATGTAAAACAGAGCAAATTGCATTTGCTTTTGACCTGGTAAAAATAGAAAATCTGATCATAGGGCTTTGAAATTGGACCAGGGAGTACATTAATGTAAGAAGAATGGAGAGCAACAATCCATTTGGCATGAAAATCAACAAGCTCTGAATTGTGACCCTCCAAAGTAGGTCACTTGGGTAGATTTTGCAGGTGCACTTCTGAGTGTGCAAAGACAAATTTCTCAATATGGGCACTTCAAATTGAAAATTCCAACAGGTCACAAAAGGATTTATGATATAAAAAAAAATCTAGTTCCTAAATATTCATCTTTGCAAGAGATAATCCATCTACACATAAACTAATCTTTCATTTTTTTTAATTACAAAACATCAATCCATCTTAAAACTCATCATTTCTAAATTTCATTTCCTATACATCTTTTAATTAAATTTAATTAATTTATTCTTTCCTTATCCCCTAATCTATTTTCCAATTCTTTAATCTACTAAATTAATTAACTCTTCTAAACATAAATGTTCTTTAACAATAATTATAATATATATGCACTCCAATATTGATCCTATTAGTAATTTTTGTATAATATATTATCATCTTGGCTATATCGAGTAGAATGATTAAATGAACCATCCTCAAATTTCTATTCTTTTCCCCAACAAAATAACTTCTCTTAATAAAAAAAAATCACAATGTTAAAATTTCAACGCAACCCACTAAACCTCCCTTTACTAAACCTTCTCATCAAAGTATAGTTAAGGCTTCATTTAAATGTTCATATAAGATTCTCATCATGTTCTCATACAAGTATAACTAACCCAGGAAACATAACCAAGTTTAAATTCCTTATTCATAAACCATGAATACATGGGGGTATAATAGCCTACTTTTATCTTTGAATACATGTAGAGATGGAGAAACTAGCTCAATAGATGAAGACGATAGGTCATTTTCAGTTCCAAGGCATTTAATTAATGTTGGATAAATTGAGGAAATAAAGAATTCTAATAGATGAGTATTTTGTTTTACTTAACTTTAAATAGGGACATTGTTCTAGCGGAGATTGTTGGTGTTGCTAAATGAACCATTCAGAAAACTAGACCTACACAATAATAATGTGTATTGTATTAGATATCCAATAATAATGAAGGGACATCCTCCAAAGCATAACAGCGGGGAATTTTGTCTTATGAACATGTGGATCATATATGAATATAGGCAGAGTATTTCCAATAACACTACCTTTTTAGTTGGATCCTGAAAATATTGAAACTTATGTTCTTCTCTAAAATGTCTTGTGTAGAAGTGGACGGTCGTGGTGAGATTCAAGTAGCAAGGAGATTGATGAAAGATAGAGAAATTAAATAGATACCTGGTGAAGTTTGTTTGAAGGCCTTAAATAGTACATGCTTTTGTGAAGGAGACGGATCACATCCACAAACACGGGAGGTCTATGTGGAAACAGAGAATTTGGCTTGGCAAATGAAGACAACAGAGTATTTCTGGATTTATGAATTTTTACTTAATGCTATGGAAGAGAAGGGAAAAGAATCATTTGTCTGCCACCATAGTGAAAGGTTAGCGAAAGCATTTGGTTTGTTAACCATGGCCTCTGGTACAACTATTAGAGTTGATAAGAACCTCCGAGTAAGTTCTGATTGCTAACTGTATCTAAATTCATCTCCAAAATTGTTGCAAGAGAAATTGTTCTGAGAGATGTGAACCATTACCATCATTTAAATAGGTACAACATTCTAGTGGAGAATATTGGTGGTGCTAAATGAAACAATCTAATAGATAGGCTTGCACTATAATGATTTAAGGCAAGAGCGACTGGTGGGTGAATAACCAAGATAGGAACGCACTACACAGCAGATAATATGGTTTTCGGTCTATGCCAAGGTAAGTGCGAATAGAATCTCCTATTTGAGGCCAAACACTCAATGATAGATAGTGGAACAACTCTGAGAGAAAAAAAAAAAGGAAGCCACAAGGAAGTTAGCATCTTAAAAATCCAAATCAGACCTATTGGTCTTTAAGTAATGAACCAAAAGAAACCAATCTAATATTCTACTCATGAGGGACTATAGATTGGCTCAAACTCTTTGGATTAAGGATTGGAACTTATAAAATATAAAGAAGAGGCTCGGATAAGAACTCTTGAGGAACGAGGGCTTTAGAAAGGTGTTGACAAATTAAATTCTGAGAATCAACTTACAGATTTCCACAACCAGTCCGCATTTTATTTCCTTACTAATTTGGATTTTGAGCAGAGTAAGGATTTAAATTCTATTAATCTGATTACCTTCATACCCTATGAAATCAAGTAAACTCGATTCCCATGCAACTCGAAGAAATGAATTTAAAACCCTTGACTTAAACCTCCAAAAATGTGAGCAATCTATCAAAAATATCACAAGAATCACGGCATGAGAAAACCTTGAAGCAAATCTATGCAACAGAATGCACAACCAAAGCGACTCTATCTAGAATTTGGCGTAAAGACAAATTTGAAGGTGTTATTAGAATGACACCCAATAAATGAAAATTGCTATGATTATTAATGGACATTATCCTATGTGGATCTCATTAGTTTTTTTTTAATCTGAACAAACGAATGCATGATCATTATTTTCTATTTAGAATCATCGATAATAAGGGCTACCAGCAAAGGAATGCTTACCAATATACTCTATGATAATATTATGACAAGATCTCGAGCTAGCCGAAAGGAGGACTAGATGAAACTCTGTATGAAATTATGAATCCATCTACAAAATCCATTTGGGAAAACCTTTGTGGATCAGCCACTCTTTCGCCTATAGATATCATGGTCTTCACCCTTGGATTCCTCCTGCACAATATAGAGCTGAAATTTGCAAAATGGGTATCCGATGGTGAGGGTGTTAGGGTGAAGGTGGTTGGGTTAAGTCCTATAAAAGCATAGTGAATGTGAGTGAATAAAGCAAAATCAATATCTTCTAATGGCATGAGTAAGGGCATTAGAGAAATCCAGTAGCCTCCCAAATGATGAGGATCATTGGAAATAAAGAAGGCGACCATAGTTTTCATATGGGAGTCCCCATGGCTTGTTTGTTCGATCCCCTTTTTATTTTCACCGTCCCTCCAGATCCTATGAGGATTCTCATAATGAGGTGTCTTTTTTAAGAAGGAAAATGGTTTACACATTAAATCCCCATTAGGTATTCACCCAAACTCCCCATGGTAGTCAGGTGTAATTATGTTCCTTTAACAAAACATGCGTAATCCCCTCCAAGAAATTCCTCTTTTTTATGCTAAAATAACCAACTTCATTAGCTACCCTTCGAGTGCGACACCAAAAGCAACTTATTTAATTTAATCAAATTAGATATTCACCCTCTAATATCTATTTATAAGTTATACTCTTCTCAAACTTTTATATATATATATATATATATATATATATAATTAATAAAACAATCCTTACAATAAACAACTTATAATATTATTACATTTGATCATAAACTATATTTATAATTCCATCTCAATTAAATAATTTCATTTTAATGCCACAATAAGAGAAACATTTACCAATAAATCTAAACTAAATGAACAAGCAAGACACAGCAACAACGACAAGGCGAATCACGGAGGGGCATCACATTGAATATATTATTTTTATTCAATTTTTATTGGCCTTAATTGTTGTTTTTTAAAATCAACATGTATGGACAACATAATTGGACCTAACTAAACATTTTTTGAATATATTTTTTTCATTGTGTAGAGAATTGTCTAAAGATTGATGTCATATAATTTTTTTACAAAAAACTTAACCAAAAAAAGTTATTAAAAAACAAAAAAACCTGATATTTCAAGTTTAAGGACTAGTTTGCTTCGAAATTAATTAAAAAATAACAAATATAATCCAATCTTAATAAAAATTATATATTTGGAAACTAGACATTGTGTTCTCTAATGAATTGTAATTTTATAGATTGATTCAGAAAAAAAAAAGTCCATCAGCCATATTTCCAAAATTAGCTTTTTCTCCTGAAATTTCCCTAATCTTGTACTTGTAGGTCTAAGCCTAGGTTTTGGGTTACCATGTCTTTTCTAAGCCTAAATTGGAATGAAAAACATATCTTGTGAGTTTCAAACCTTTTGGAACAAGTACACACTTCAAAATGGGTACCTATTTTAAAAAAATGAATGGGTATTTGTTTTAAAACTGAAAAATGACACTTCCCCTGAATGTGGACCCAACTTCTTGCTCAAACCCTAATGAAAACTATAAAATATGCTTAGACTAACAAATCTATATTATTCTAATCAACCTAAATGATGATGAAATGGTAATGCAAACTAGAAAAGATGCTTAGAATAACATATCTATATTATTCTAATATGTTGCATACCTCTTCCAAAGGATCAGAGGTGGCTATTGTTGTAGCAGCTCCATGATCAATTGTGTCAGGAACATCGCAATATACTTCAAATGAGAAATCTATATGGTCACAATAGAAAATATGCTTAGACTAACAAATCTATATAATTCTAAACAACCTAAATGATTATTAATTGGTAATACAAACTAGAAAAGATTCTTAGAATATCAAATCTATATTATTCTATACGACCTAAATAATGAACCTTAGCATCTATAAACAATATAAAAATGTGATGAAAAATATCATACCTATCCCATACAACAAATTATCCACTACTCAAGTGTGCCTAAAGGGTCATCTCTTACCTTCAAAGTTTCCAGTAATTCTTCAAGATCAACACTACTAATTGTCCATAGTTCTTTTGTTTTTGGTCTAGAATGATGTCTCAATAACTTAACATTTGTTGCTATAACAAGATATGAATACATGAGAATGGTTTTTTGTTTCTCATATTCTTCAAATGCAAGTATTTCATTCTTTCTAATCATATATGTTCACAACCAAGTTCCAAAAACAACAACTGAACCTATATGATCATAAAAATTTTATCAACATCTAAATATACTTAGAATAAAAAATCTATACTTCCTCTAAAAAACCTAAATGATGATGAAATGGTAATGCAAACTAGAAAAGATGCTTACAATAACAAATCTATATTATTCTAAACAACCTAAATGATGATGAAATGGTAATGCAACTAAGTTTGAGAAACAACTGAACCTATAGGATACATGAACCCATCATCATTTTCCATTAGTTTTGTTAGCTTTTTCTTTCCTTGTACACATCGTTCCAACCAATAGTCTAATCCCTCTTCATTCCCTTGCGATGCTACAACTGCATAGACATGTCCTGGATGTATAAGATCTGAAAGATGGTTGTTTTCAAGTGAACTTTCCATTACATCTTCTAATGAGGATTGTGCTACAGTTAAAGGGGTTAGGTACTATGGAATCCATGTATCTACCCACTCACTTGACTTGCACTGATCCCAATCACACTAAATACAATTTTGAAAAAAACATGCCATCTCTCATGTCTATATAGTCCATACACCCACATTTGAGCTTTGAAATGAATGCATCTTTGAACAATCTCTAATTGTTTGAAATTCTATTTTATCTCCCACTATGCCCTACTCAACCAACCAAAAGAACCTACACACTTGTGAATCAAGTGTCCCTCCTCATGATAGTCCATAAGTACACCAATCAACAATAGAAAATGCATCACTAAATTTTGCACCACCTCTGATCTTAATTTGTTCCTTAACCAAAGCTCTCTTCACACATGCACCTGCACCATCATTCTCACCTTTTCCATACCCAGCTTCAAAAAACATCCAAATATGTGGTATTGTGTCATAGAAAAAAGTACCCTTTGCTTGACATGGGAATAATTCATGATAATCAGACTTAATGAGGTCTTGATTCAAGTTTTGTGAGTCATTTTATACATCCACACTAGGTCTTGGACCGTTGCAAACTAAATAATATGCATTTAAAGATGTCTTGCAAAGGTGTTGTAAAGTCTTGTAATGGACTTTCACGATTTTCTAGACCTAATGAACATATTTCTCCCTAATTCAACATTATAAAATGTGTTTAATAACATATTCACACAAATATAGAATGTTTTTGAATTAAACTTAATGATAAACTGGTGTTGTAATGTGTCTTGCACATTCACATTGGTTCTTGTGCCTTCCAAGGCTATGTGGACCTCATTTTAGTGTTGTAAAGTGCATTTAATCACACTTTCAAATTGAATTTTATGTCCCAAGCCCTAATTTACATTTACATCATCACTAATAGGCCCCTATTAACCCACATTGTGGATCCCAAGGCCTAAATTGATCAAATAACCAACAAAGTTGCATTTTAAACCTTATTTCCTTATCTCCTGGCTTCTTAGTTGCCAAAATGGCCCCTATGGAACCCATTCGCCATGCATGGAGAATCAGTCCCATCTAGGTAGGACCTATTCTCCATGTGTGGCGAATGAGTCCCATTTGGCTCATTTTTTACCTTTGAGCGAGAAAAAGTGAAATTTAAGTTTATTATTTTAACATGTAGGCCTTAGAGATCCAATTAACGGGAAAATAAGGTGAATTTCCTATAAATACAAGTCTTTTAACCCTAAATCACATTCATTCTTCATTATTCATCCACCAATATTCTCTTTCAATTCATTCAACTTAGAGTTTTGATATTGCAAGTCACTCAAGAGCAATTTTCAGACTTTCAAGGGTAGATCCTTCATGTTTTATTGTAGACTTTCAAGATCAAACATCATGGTAAGGTAATCAACTCCATTATTGCATGTTTCATTCCATTATTTCATCATTTTGGTTTAATTACCTAAAAGGGGTTTGACCAAGGCAAAGCCCCATGCCCTAACATCCAACATTTCTTCTTCTTTTCTTGTGTGTTTACAGATTTAGGTCTCTTGGAAGCTTGGAAATCATTTAAGATCAATTTTCAAGGTTTCTCAAGTCTTCTCTTCATTCAACAAGTCAAAATATCAATAAAAACTCACTTTCAGGTTTAGAAATCAAAGTTTCATAAGCGGACACCTGTAGAAAGTCAAAGTGTAGATCAGAAGCTCCAGATTCCACTTTAGAATATTCAAAAATTAAAAAGTGGACTCATTCACCATCAATGGAAAATGAGTCCCACTCTAGGGTCAATTTTGAGTTTTATGCATTTTTTAGTACCGTTTTGTCATAAACGGGTTTCAGTTTAGTTTTGCAGAACTAGGACTAATTCGCCCAGAATGGCGAATGAGTCCCACCAGGCCTTAAAATCAGCATTGATATCATTCCAAAATCCATTTCCAATCTTCATCCACATTCCAAGTGCACACTTTCAGTTTGATTCATTTCTATTTAGTTTTGCATTCATTTCCAAGTGTTTTGCATTACACAATGTATTTCCAAACATCACTTGTTTCTTAGGTTTTGCATTCATAATCAATTAATTACTTAGCTTAGTTGCATCTAGATCATATCATTTAGCCTTAATAACATCATACATAATATAATTTGAATGAACCTCCTTAGTATTTTTGGCCTACCTCTCTCCTTTTTAAGGTACAAAACCCTAGAAGAGTTAGGGAGTCTTGTGCAGCCAAAAATCTATGGTTCATTTTGGTGAACCTGCTTTTTCGAATACTTTCTTGTTTGATTTGGAGTCCTTCATCATACATCTAGCTTTCATTGATCTTGCATTAGGGTTTGCATGAATTCATTTGCATTACTAGGTTTCAAATTTTGCATTCATAAAAAGTGCATTTAGATTGCATTTTTGGCATCTAATTTCATGTAATTTTTTTGAAATTCTACATTTTTCATTTAGTTATGCATCATAGCACTCTGAAACCATAAACATCACTCAAAATTTTCTATAAAGTTTGAAAAAATTCCATACTAGGAATCATTTGCCACCCTGGGTGAATCAGTCCCTTCTAACCCCTGAAACTGTCTTTTACAAAGCTGAAAACCCTATTTTTAGGCTTTTGTTTGGTGCCATTTCATACCTATATCAGTTGGTTGCATTTCTATATCATGCATTTCATCAAATCTACCTTAAATTAGCTCATTTCATGCATGGTTTAAATTTCACATTTGCATTCTCATATTGTTACGTAGCATAATCTGTCAATTATTCTCTAAAAAATTCATTTCATTTTCAGCCTTTTACATTGCATTTTGAGTTAGCATCGATTGTTATCTCAAAATTTTAGTTTCAATCTTCTCCAAATTTTCAAAGAAAAATCTAGTTAACAAGCATTCTAGTCCTTCATTTAATGCATTCCCTAGTTATGATAGTCTCTTAGCGCAAGAGAACGAAAATGTTAATTATTGTCTTAAACTTTAACTCCCTCCTATCTATCCCATTTGTGAGGATGATGTGTTAGAAGGGAATACAAATGTAGATAAACATGATGATCATAATTTTACTTCTCCTGATACCTCTCCTTTTAGTGACGAACGTATCTTGGTGAAAGAAGGTACACTCGTTGAGCATCATGAAGGTCTTGTTTGTCCTTCTCCTCATTCCCCTTGGGAAGATAGTCTAACAATACAAGATGAATTCATTGCCACCACTTTACCTAGTCTCCACTCATCTCCCAACACCTCCCCTATTTGTGACAACCCTTTCATGACTAATCATGACAAACACATTGGTGAGGAGGATATGTTGGTTGAGTGTTATAACATTAATTCTCTCCTTCCTAATGTTCCTAATAATTGGAAGGGTCTATTTGAACAAGAAAGTTTTCCTTCCCTTGATCCCACCCCTATTTGTGATGAAGCTTCTCTACAACATTTAACCATGATATGTGATGATCATCTTGATTGTCACTTTCCTAAAAGCTCTCCTACTAGGGTAGATGTTGTGACACAAGATAATGAGATCATGGACAACAATCAAATTTTCTCCTCTCCTACTATCTCTCCTATTGGTGAAGAATATATTATGGTGTTGCACAATCCCATCAATGAAAATCATGAGAATCTTATGTGGGAACACATCATAGAACAAGAAAATTCAACCATGGATAGCTCCCTTACTTATAATGATGACATTTTGGAAGAAACAATCCTTGAAAGTCAAGAACATTTAGATTGTCGTTCTCCTAGCAACTCTCCTCCTAGGATGACTATTATGGTGCAAGAAAATGATATGTCTTCCTTAGGAGTACATCAAACCATGACCGCCGATGTTATGCATGTGCAAGTGTCCATTAAATCCCCCTCAATCAATGAACCACATGCATACCCCATGGGAAATCCTAAGAATCCTCTAATTCTTTACCCACCATCACACAAGCAACAAACTCAACACCAACCCAAACTCATCCTTTACCCACCTAAGCATAATTTTTCATACCAACCAAGTTACAATGACATTGCTCACATATTTTATAAAGTGTATACAATCAAGGCCAACCTCAAACCTGAAAGACTTATGAAGCAACCTGAAAAAGGATGTGATGCTATAGAACAAAGTATCCATACCCCCATAGAGCCTAAAACACAAGCACCAACTCATGGTCTTCATGATTGTCCTTTTATAGAAATCAACCCATCCAACAAACCTTCACTCAACATCAATACTATCACACAACGCTCTTCCAAGACTCTTCCTTATCCACATAAATAACATTAGTTGATGCTCCTTTCCATGCAATAGTTGTAGGATCATAGCATACTCACCATTGCATGTTTTACATCCATCGTAAGGGGCAGCATACCATCATCCATTTCAGGCTCACCTTTGTCCTGCACTCAGTGGGGGCAAGGGGTTAGGTAGCCTTGTCCTCATATGTCACTTGACGTTGTCTCTTTTGACTAATCGTTAACCTTTCATGAACATATAAGAGCAACCTTGAGCTATGGATGACATGTCTTAAGATTGACTCACATGTGACATATTACCTTTTTCATGATGTAGCTTATCGGAAACATATGACTTGGCATAGGGCTTTCTGAATAAGCTCTCATGTCTCCTTCTACTTTAAAGAAATTTCTCATAGTACTAGTGTTAGCAACCGCTTTAAAGTGGGGGCATACATAGACAACATGTTTTTGTAAATTTCATGGCATGATTTACTTTTTCTTGTTATGTGTCCTCTCCTTGGTGGTGTCATTGGGTTTGATGCCTTCCAAGAGTGTACGATCAACTGAAGTGGCCTAATGCAAGTGAGGCATCCCATCGATAACGATCTAATAACCCTAATGTGTCCTCTCTTGGATACATTAGGCACAACACTCCCTAAGAAGAATACCTTGCATGAACAAAGAAAAATCCCCTTTAACAAAATTTTTACATAACATTCGAAAACATTTACAAAAATCATTTACATTGTGGTGCCTTATCAATGTTATCAGGAGCATAACTTTGGTAAGGTTTGTATAATGGGAAGCTGACACACTAGCATGAATTTCTCATTATACGGTGGGAAGTCAACACACTAGCATGAATTTCTCACTAAACCACTTATTTGGGACAACTCACCTCGTAGACGACTTTATGTTTTGTGGCCCTAGAGTGAGCGCGTCTTTTCCACCCCGTTTCATTCTTGTCATTGCATGATTTTTTATCTTGATGGTTTGACTTAAGATCTTAGATCCTAGGGGGCCTGACTACCTCCTTCGATCTTTTTCATTTGTTGTCATATGCATCTGTACACTAGGATCTCTCTTGAATGTCTACTTTAGTGTGAGTTTGAATCAAGTTCATCCTTTCACTGAAGTAGGGGCTAAATGTGTCATAGAAAAAAGTACCCTTTGCTTGACATGGGAATAATTCATGATAATCAAAC
Source organism: Sequoia sempervirens (assembly GCA_007258455.2). Lineage (NCBI taxonomy): Eukaryota > Viridiplantae > Streptophyta > Pinopsida > Cupressales > Cupressaceae > Sequoia > Sequoia sempervirens. The sequence continues at coordinate 343,761,319 of VDFB02000008.1, forward strand.
TTAATGAGGCCTTGATTCAAGTGTTGTGAGGCATTTTATGCATCCACACTAGGTCTTGGACCCTTGCAAACTGAATAATATGCATTTAACGATGTCTTGTAAAGGTGTTGTAAAGTCTTGTAATAGACTTTCAGGCTTTTCTAGACCTAATGAACCTATTTCTCCCTAATTCAACATTATAAAATGTGTTTAATAATATCTTCACACCAATCTAGAAGGTTTATGAGTTAAACTTAATGATAAACTGGTGTTGTAATGTGTCTTACACATTCACATTGGTTCTTTTGCCTTCCTAGGTTATGTGAACCTCACTTTAGTGTTGTAAATTGAATTTAATCACACTTTCACATTGAATTATATGTCCCAAGCCCTAATTGACATTTACATCATCACTAATAGGCCCTTATTAACCCACATTTTGTATCTTGAGGCCTAAATTGATCAAATAACCAACAAAGTTGCATTTTAAACCTTATTTCCTTATCTCCTAGATTCTTAGCTATCAAAATGGCCCCTATGGAACCCATTCACCATGCATGGTGAATCAGTCCCATCCAGGTGGGACCCATTCACCATGTGTGGTGAACGAGTCCCATTTGGCTCATTTTTTACCTTTAAGTGGGAAAAAGTGAAATTTAAGTTTATTATTTTAACATGTCGGCCTTAGGGATCTGATTAACATGAAAATAAGGTGAGTTTCCTATAAATACAAGTTGATTTTAACCCTAAATCACATTCATTCTTCATTATTCATCCACCTTGATCTTCTCTTTCAAGTCAAGCAACTTAGAGTTTTGACATTACAAGTCACTCAAGAGAAATTTTTAGATTTTCAAGATCAAACATCATGGCAAGGTAATCAACTCCATTATTTCATGTTTAATTCCATTCTTTCATCATTTTGGTTTAATTACCTAAAAGGGGTTTGACCAAGGCAAACCCCCATGCCCTAACATCCAACATTTTGTCTTCTCTTCTTGTGTGTTTGTAGATTTAGGTCTCTTGGAAGCTTGGAAATCATTGAAGATCAAGTTGCAAGGTTTCTCAAGTCTTCTCTTCATTCAACATGTCAAAATATCAACAAAAACTCACTTTTAGGTTCAGAAATCAGTGTTTCGGAAGTGGACACCTGTAGAAAGCCGAAGTGCGGATCGAAAGCTCTAGACTCCACTTTCAAATATTTAGAAATTCAAAATTGGACTCATTTTCCATCAGTGGTGAGTGAGTCCCACTCCATGTTCAATTTTTAGTTTTCTGCATTTTTTAGTACCTTTTTGTCAGAAACGAGTTCCGGTTCAGTTTTGCAGAACTGTGACTAATTCGCCCAAAATGGCGAATGAGTCCCACCAGGCCTAAAAATTAGAATTGACAGCATTCCAAATCCATTTCCAATCTTCATCCACATTCTAGGTGCATACTTTCAGTTTGATTCATTTCTAATTAGTTTTGCATTCATTTCCAAGTGTTTTTTCATTACACAATGTGTTTTCAAACATTCTTCGTTTCCTTAGTTTCCATTCATTAATCAATTAATATTATTATTTTCTTGCATTCAAACATTTCATCTAGGTATATTGCATCCATATTCCATCCATATTGCATTAATCTTTGAATGTGAACATTGCATTTTGGCCCATCTTTCTCCTTTTAGGTGAAAAACCCTAGAACTACTAGAAAGCCATTAGGTGCCAAGAATATTTGTTACAGGTACACCCCTCTCTATATGCATCATGCTCAACCAATAAAAAATGTGAGCATTCTTGAATTGCCCTGTGTAGTTATCTAACCAAATCAAATGTTGACCCATTGCAATTCCATTTTCCTACAAGCACTCAAAAAAGTTTTTAAAACAATGTTGTACAAACTTAGAATAATGAGATCTATCATCACTCATGTAAAAATGGTACTCCCTGATTATCTTCCTATCCTCTTTTGTACTATTAGGGGCATGCCTATATGTTATGTGGACAAAAATAGCAATTTGAATAGAATTATAATATTGTGATTGAACTTCATTGTGGTTGCAATGTATAATTTTCAGCAAAATGAACTACATATACAATAGTTCCAATGGGGAAGAGTCCTTATACATCCTAAATTTCTGATCCAACCACTACAACCTGTGGCTATTCCTTGCATACTTATAGAAAATATTTTTCTTAAAATCAGAAATAAAATCAGCAATACTTACCTCTCTTGCAACCAACTTGCATCTAGAACTCTCACCTCCACTCTTCAATGTGTATTTGACTTTCTCAAACCTTTTTTTCTCAACAATCTTGTTACCAAAATCATGATCGTTGCCCTCATGAAAGCATGTTACAAACTTCAATAAACCACCACATTGTAAACATGTTTCATTTAAACAATCATTTCAATAAAATGTATTACCATCACCTCTAATGCATAAAAATGAATCTAACAACTACCTGGATGACTTGGGAAGTTGCACTACATGACACTACTACAACATTTCATCAATATGCATAGTAGAACGAATATGGCATAACAATTCATGATACATTAAAAACTCAATATGGTATTTACAACATGTATTAAGAAAATTAACAATTACATAATAAAATGGCTTGCAAGACTCAAAATCCCTTTGTGAGATTTGCAAATTTGGATGTTCTTGAAAAAATTTCTTGTAAAAAAATTTTTGGATACATTCCAAGAAATGTTTAGGATGCGGTGTATGATCTCGATTACCAATTCATAACTTTAAAACATCCTTTACATTCGGTGATACTCTAGAGTGAGAGTTCCAAAATTGTTCAATTTGCATCTTTACATTATTGGTTAGCTTCTTATAAACACGTGGAAGCCTCCCACTAAAATCCCACATATCATTTTTTAAGAGGACTATCGAGTCTTCCTCTTCTTGAGAGTGCTCTATTCAATGTTTTATGATTTAAGTTTAAATAAATACAAGTTTGTCTCATTAAATGATCCTTTCTCAAATGATGGCTTACTAGTGAGGTTGTGATCACTCTACGAGCAGCCCTTTTATCTTTTTCCTTACTATTCTTTCTAATAGAGGTTAGAGCATTAAAAAGACTTTTGACAATAATACTATTTTTCCAATTTTTTGGTGAGATGAATCTTCAATTTTTTTAATAATGGTCTCATTTTGTAATCTTAAGTAATTGCACAAAAATTTTACATTGTTCGGTTAATGTCTTATTGGAAAAGTATTCATTGAACATTTTGGTAACCCACAAATGAACCATTCGTTGTGACCTTTTTCCTTCAAGATTATCAATTATGCTCTCATCTATTTCAACCAACCATTCAGGGGTTATCTTGTAATTAGGTGTTACATAAGGCTCATTTTCAACATTCTCAATGTTATCAACATTTTCATTTTCAAGTTCAATGTTATTAACATTTTGATTCTCACTATTTTCAATATTTTCAACATTTTCAATAACAATTTCATTTTCAACATTTTCACTTTAACTCAATGGAGCGCTTGGGCGGGAATAGCGGCTGAGGTTTTTCAAAAACTGCAGAGGTGGGAAAAGAGGATTCGGACTCTGATGGTGACGATAGCGGGGGGAATCGACTGCTTAGGGTCCCTATTGTTGGTGGGAGGCCTATTCTAGAGGTTTTTGGTGGATGGTGGGTGGGTTATGCAGTTTGTTGGGGCTTCGTTTCCAGTATGGCGACTATTTCCCATGAGGAAGGACCTTCTACTCCTTTCTAGCGGGTGGCCCTTTCTCCTTTGGATCTGGTTTTCCTGGTGGGAGACTACAAAGGTGCTTGTCTCCTTCTGGTGGTTATGAAAGAACTGTTTATGAGGCTTGGTTCCTATTTGGCTGCCTGTTGAAGATTGCGGATCTTGTGAGGGTTTTCTTTTTTTCTTCTCTCTGGCCCTTGCTATCTTCTGGCTTCATTTTTTTCTTGGGGATTGGGATGTTTTCTATATTCCTAAGGGTGTGTGTGGAAGCTGACATTGCCCCGACTGGGTGAACTTCACGTCTATTTATTTGAGGGCTTCCATGGATGTCATTGTTTCTTCTCTACCCCTTACATAGAAATATGGTGGTTTCTCTTTTCCTCTTTGGCCCCTGCTCTCTTCTGGATTCATTTTCATGTTTGGGGGTTTTGTTAGTCTTTTTTTCTGCAGGAATGTATGGGTGTTGTTTCTGCCCTGATTGGGAGAGCTCATCGTTCGTTTATCTGAGGGTTGTTGTGAATGTCTCAGCTTCAGCTCCATCCCCTTGGCAGAAAAATGTTGGTCTTTCTGTTTCTCTCTTCTCCTTGTACCTTGATGTGTTTTTTGTTTCTCTGGGAGAGGTTCTTTTGCTTTGCATTCCTTTGGAATCATTATGGTTTGTGATCTTATTTATGTTGGGGTCTGGTTTCCTCTATTTACATCTTCTGACCTCTCGGTTTCATTGTGGTGAGGGTTTTGTTGTTCTTCGCCTTCTTGGTTCCATGGCTGTGTTGTTTAAGCCTCTTTTGGTGCATCTTTGGGTTACTCTAGTCTCTCCTATGGAGGTGGTCCTATCTTCTACTGAGGGGGAGGTGGATGTGGCTAGAAGTGACCTTTCTCCTATAGAAGTGGAGTGGGATGCTACTGGTTATGCTTGGAAGTGTTGTTGGGAGACTGATGAAGCCCTATTTTGTGGCTGCAAGGAGTTGATGTGGTCCTTCCTGCTATCTTCTTTTCTTTATCTTCTATTGAGGTGGAGATCTTGAAAATAAAGTTGATCTCTGAGGTGTTCACTCTCAACATTAATGGATTTCGTAGTCACAATGGTATGGAGGAGCTCAGGTTTCTTTCCTATAGAGGTGGAGAGAACAAACGGTTCTTGATGAACTCTGTTGGAGCTTTGTGCACTTGTTGTTACCTTTCCTATAGAGGTGGAAAGGGTGTTTTGATGGGCTCAGATACTATGACTGTTGGAGCTTTGTTCCTAATCTACTTTTTGAAAGCTATATTCTCGGGTTAAAGGTCCCTGCCAAAACTTGGATCAAGGGATTGTAGTGGGTTTTTGGTCCTGTCAAAACCAATGAAGTCAAGATCTATGTAATATCTTGGTTCTTTTATGGGTAGCCTGCTGGCTTTTGGCCAGTTGTTGGCTTGTTGGTTCCCTGTTTCACTGTTGGTTGTTTTTGAACCTATCTTTTGGGCGGCTTGTTCATCTTGGTGTGGGTTTCGAGTCCCCTTAAAACCTGATGGTTTCGGGTCCATTCAAAACCTGTCGTAAACGGTTTCAGGTCCATTCAAAACCTGTTTACCCTCTAATCAAAAACATTTTCAATCAAAATTTCATTTTCAATAACATTTTTAACAACATTTTCATTCTCAATGTTGTTCACATTTTCATTTTCAATTTCAATGTTATCATTTTCAATTTCAATATGATGTTCAATATTTTCAATTTATATTTCATCTTCACTTGAATTAACATTTAACGATGTAGAAGAAGCTTCAATTTGAATATTTTTCCTACCTTGTCTTCTTTTCCTATGACTTTCTCTATCTTTTGCTCTATATACTTCAATTTCATCTGTTCTAAGTTTCAGTTTACCTTTTCTCTTACAACGACTACCGCTCCCCATTGCACAAACAAAAAAACACATACAAATGATTGTAATTGTAAAAAAAGTCTAAGAGAATCTTTCAAAAGTTGAATTTCATCTGATGCAGACAAAAAGCACGAGAATTTCATGATAGAAAGAATGTAGGGACCATTGAAATACTCAAAATGGTCCCATTTTTGTTTTTTATATAACTTACAAAACGGATATCCATTTTGAAATGGATATCTGTTATGTCCTCCACTTGACATGCCCACAAGTCTACCTTCATAATCCAAAAGAACAAAACAGATATTTGTTTCCTTTAGTGTTATAAATTACAATATGTCATAATATATATTTATTATATATTAATTTATTATATATATTAATATATAATATCTTTATAATATAAATATATATAATAAATTAATATAATATTAAAATATATATAATAAATTAATATATATTAATATATATTATATATTAATATATATTATAGATTAATATATATTATATATTAATATATATTATATATTAATATATATTATATATTAATCTATATTATAGATTAATATATATTATAGATTAATATATATTATATAT
>VDFB02000008.1:343767556-343839796 GCA_007258455.2 Sequoia sempervirens
GGAAAATAATTTTAAAGAGGATAAGCGAGAGTTGTCCATGTACTGGCAACCCTTAGTCCTCTATGTTGCTCAAGAGAAGAAATGCTTCAATAATTTCCCATGAACGGGAAATTCATAATCTTCACCAACCATATTCTATAGATAATATGAGTCTTCACCCTTCTTTCCGACAATAACAAAAGGTCCCAGCCATAAGGCTTCAAATTTACCATGCTTGCCTTTCTCCTGACACCTTGCATTCCACATCAACACCAAGTCATTTTCTTTGAATTTTCTATCCTTTGCCTTCTTGTCAAATAGATACTTCATCTATGTCTGTAACTTCATGTTTTGATTTTGGGCAGCCCTCCTTATTTCATTAAGTTCAGCTAGTTGCTCCATTCTTTCCTCCATAGGTTCAGGAACATCCAAATCTTCCTGAAGGACAAATCTGTAGACTGGTAACAAATTCTGCAAAGGCATCCTGGCTTGTGCTCCATACACCAACTCAAATGGGGACTTCCCAATTGCTCTTTTCATAGTAATCCTATCAGCCCACACAGCCATTTTCAATTTTGAATCCCAAGCCTTCTTGTTTTGACTCAACATCCTCCTTATAATCTTTAAAAGACTCTTATTGCTAGACTCTTCTTGACCATTAGCTTGTGGATGGTAAGGAGCTGCATAAGAAATAGTAATTCCATATGTGTCACAAAAGCTTTTGAACTCATCAGACCTTAAACACATCCCATTTTCCGTGATTAACCTCAATGGTGTACCAAATCTGGTGATAATTTTGTCCATCAAGAAATTTGTCACCACTTTGCTTGTAGCCTATTTAGTTGGGATTGCTTCTACCCATTTGGTAAAATAATCAGTGGCAACCAGTATCCACTTGTACCCTCCACTTGATTTTTCTTGTATCTCTCCAATGAAATCAATTCCCCACTGATGAAAAGGGGCATCAGCCTGCAAGGGTTGAAGTTGCAAAGCTCCTTGATACTTCAGTTTTCCAGAGAACTTTTGGCAAGCTTCACATTTTCTTACATGTGCGAAAGAATCATTAAAAACCTTAGGCCAGTAGTAACCTGCCCTAAGAATTTTGTGTGTAGTTGTCTTTGCTGAGTAATGTCCTCCACACACTATTTCATGCATTTCACTTAGGACACGCTTGGATTGAGACTCATCTAGACATAATAACAGTATACCATCCCTATTCTTCCAAAACAGATCCTCATCCATAAAAACATATTTAGATGCCTGCAATTTCAAGGTTCTTTTCTAGTTGTCACTTAATCCCTCTGGACACTTCATGTACTTAAGGTAATGCATGATATTAGTATACCAAGGAGTGTGCTCAATGCTTGCAACTGCAATCCCTTCATCTACATTACAAACCTGATTTGCTTCAATATTTGATTCTACCATCAACCTAGCCAAGCCTTGACCTCTCACTAGCTTAGTAATCTGTATCTCCATGTCAAATTCTTGAATCTTATTGATCCATCTACACCTCTTTCCTGTTACTTCAGACTGTGTCAGAATATCTTTGACAGCAGCATGAGGGACATAAGCAATCACCTTTGCTCCAACAAGATATGGCCTGAATGCTTTTGTAGCCTTCACCAAAGAAAATGCCTCCTTTTCCATTATGTCATACTTCAATTCATACCCTTGTAATGATTTACTAAAGAAAGACACAGGCTATTCATGACCATCCTCATTCTTTTGTAACATAACAGCAGCAATAGTGTGCATTGAAGCAAATGAAAAAATCTGAAAAGGCTTCGCAAAATATGGAGATTTAAGAACAGGAGCCTCCTTGATGGCCCTTTTAATAGATATAAAAGCTCCCAAGGCTTCTGTAGTCCATTCCATTTTCTGTCCTTTCTTCAACATTTTTGATATAGGCTTAATGATCTCAGCAAAGTTAGAAACAAATCTTCTAACGAAATTAATCTGTCCAAAGAATGACTGTATAGCCTTAACAGTTTTGGGAACAGGAATCTTATCAATAGCTTCAACCCTCTCAAGATCTATCCTAATCCCTTCTCTTGAAACAATATGTCCTAAGAGCTTACCTTCTGTGACTGCAAAATGACACTTCTTTGGGTTTAAGCTAATACCATATTCTAGGGCTTTCATAAATACCTTCTCCAGATGTTGTACATGATCTTCAGCCTTCTTCGAATAAGCAATCAGGTCATCCTGGTACACCACCATGATAGCATTGATTAAATCTGCAAATGCCATGTCCATAGCTCTTTGGAAAGTCGCTCCTGCATTAGTGAGACCAAACGACATTCTTATGTATACATACGTTCCCCAAGGAGTTGTAAATGTTGTCTTATATTGCTCAGATTCTTTGACTTTAACTTGATTATACCCTGAAAACCCATCCATCATAGACAACAACTCACACCCTGTCACCTTATGCAATATAGCCTCCATATTGGGTAGAGGGTAATTGTCCTTGAGAGATGCCATATTCAAATTCCTGAAGTCCGCACATAATCTGATGTCTCCATTCTTCTTCCTCATAGGGGCTAAATTTGAGACCCACATTGAATGCCTGATTGGTTTAATGATTCCCCCATCTCTGAGCTTTGTCAATTATTCTTACATTTTAGGCTCCAGTGTTGGATTTATGGGTCTTTGCTTCTATCTGAATGGCTTAGCATCTGGCTTCAATGGTATTTCATGCTGAAACAAATCTTCCCTGTATGCTTTCAGATCTTCATAAGACCAAGCAAACACATGTTCATATTTCCTCAGCAACTCTATCAACATTCTTCTAATTGTAGGGCTTATCTTCTTGCCTATGTACACCTTTCTTGGTGATATCTTAGTCCCCAAGTTAACTTCTTCAATATCTTCTCTTCTGACTAGTGTTTTCTTCATGAGGGACTGATTATTTCCATTGTACAGCCTTTCCAATGCCACCAAGCCCTTAGGAAGCTTATTTGTTTTGAGCTGCAAGATCTCCTTTCCAAACACTATTTGCTTTCCATCTACTTCTTCAACAAAAGCATTGAATTCAATTTCCTAGGCCTCATATTGATCTATACAATTGAGGAATTTCAAAAGGTCAGTATCGTCATTGAAGACCTGCCAACTATAAATGTTATCAAGAACAGCAGGCCTTGTCTTGAACTCAATCTGTGAAACCCCAGCCAATGTGATATCATTTCTTTTGAGCGCTACATTTGCTAAAAAATCGGCCATTATATTCTTTGACCTGTCAATCCACTCAATTGAGAAGGCATCAAATAATTCAATTGTGTCCCATACAACATTCTTGTATTGTTTCAATATTTTGTGCTTTGCTGCATACTTTGATTAAATTTGTGAAACAACCAACTCAGAATCACCCAAAACAGCCAGCAACTTTATTTTATATTTCACAACTATGTTCAATCCTATCAATAAAGCTTCATATTCCGCCACATTGTTTGTACATTCAAATGCTAATAGGAATGAATATTTAAATGTAATACCTTCAGGCGAAACAAAAACAATCCCAGCGCCATTACCTTCTTGGCTGCATGCTCCATCAAAATACATCTTCCACACTTCATTACAACTTTGTGCCACATGCTTTTCAATTGGGTCACTATTGGTTAATTCTGGCTAGGCTGATTCAATCTTAAAACTTCCAAGATCAACATCACAAAAACAATTGATCTAATCTTGAGGTACACAGTCAACAAGCTAGTTCATTCTTGGCTCCCTATACAATTTCACTTCTTGACCATTCACTGGAATAGTAGCATAAGATAAATCAAACTAGACGTTTCCCCCAACTGTTGCTATCCACTGTCTTGATAGAAGCATCCCAAACTAAGGAGGAGTATCAATCACTGTTATATCTATATTATATGCCACCTGCGAATAAGTAGCCAGCTTGAATTCAACACCTCTCATAATGCCTACCACAGGAATAGGTATGTTATCCATTGCATAGCACTTTCCTTCACATGTATCAACCCACATGCCAAGCTGCTTCATGACTCCTACTGGCATGATATTTATAGCAGCACCAGAGTCTATTATGCAATTCCTCAGCAGTTTGTTGTTTATAAGCAATGTAGTGAAAAAAGGATCAACTTGAGGGGGAGTTATTAATACATCACCCAAGCAGACTTCTGGGATATTTACTTTCTCCTACCTATTGACTGCTCTAATAGCTACGCTATTCTCAGAATTCACATGTTTTTTATTTCCATTTGTTATCAATTGAATAGCAATGTCCCTATATTCTTTTATTTTCATCATTTCAAGTAGTGGGACAGAAATTTTTACCTGGGATAACGCCTGAGTGAAGTCAAAAGAAGAGCCCTCCACCTTAACAGTTTTCTTTTGTTATAGCATTTCTCTTTTGTTTTCTTCTTTTTCTTTTTTACTAGGTTGGTCAGGCGTTTGTATCTTTTTATGCAATTTCTTCACTTCCTCCTTAACTTCATGTTTTTGGATAGGCTTATGTTCATCTTTATCAGGAAGTCTCTTTTCTGACTTTTTCACAATCCCTTGTATTGCTTTTTGATCCTTCATAAAAATTCCCCCAGGGATGCCTTCCATCTCATTCACTTTTCTATTTCTCAACCAGTATTTACTCCTTGCTTCCTCAACTACAGCAACAGTTATTCTTTCTATTTCATCTTTAGTGAGTCTCCTCATACTGCATGGAGCAGGCGCCTCAACAGAATGTGGCTCTATGTAGTCTTCCTCAAAATCAGAAAAGACCTGTTGTTCAGCCATATGGACATTATACTTCTTATTTGAAACATCATACTCATATCCTTCATCCTCTGAAGATGAGTACCTCTCCTGAACATGATGAAATGTATTTGAAGTTAAATACACTATGTGATCTTCTTCATTGTTCTCCATCAGCATTCCCTCTTCTTGCATCCTTTGGGCTACAACACAGTAATCTGGTGAATGTGGCTTATCACAAGCTTCACAAAAGTAATTATTACTCACCATATAGGTTCCCTTCTTGCTCAATGGATCAAGAGTCTCTTTGCTTCTGGGCCTAGCTGTTATAGGTTTTCCATCCTTCTAGCCTGCATTATAGGGCATGTCATGCAACCTCGGCCTTTCATTTTTGTATGTGTTCTCTTGTCTGTACTGGTAATTATTGCTTTGTTGAGGAGACCTATGGTTATCTCTTTTATTGATTATACCTGCAGCCTTCCTGTTGTTTTCAATTGTCAGTGCTATCTTCTGAGCTTCAGCCAGATCTCTTGGGAACCTATTTCTCAATTCATACCCTATTTTAGGATCAAATGCATTCAAATAAACACTCAAAGCTATAGAATCTGGCAGCCTTGATCCAGGAGGTACCTTAGTCTGCAACTTGTTGAATCTTCGGTTGAAATCATAAATTGAATCATTTTGATTTTTCTGAATTCGCATTAATTCATGAAGAGCTGCATCTGGTGCATTTAGATTCCCATATTGCTCTAGGAATCTATCCTAGAATATTTGAAGAGAATTAATTGAGGATGTTGGCAAGCTATTGAACCAATCCCTAGCATCTTCAAGAAGTGACATCATAAATAGCCTCATATGTATATATTCATATAGCACACCTATGTCTTGGATGAACACATTGAAATTCCTCAAATTTTCTTCAGCAGTAACAACATTACTCCTTGTAAACTTAGGTACCAAACCCCTCCAGCTGCCATCCATAGGGTAAGGGTATAGCTGAAACCCTGTCAAATCAAACTGTCAGATCATTGTTGTATACTGGTGAGGGGGAGGAAAAGGAGGGTATTGACATTGGTGCATGGTATTATTGTATTGTGCATTATGTTGTGGGATGTAATGTTGACCAGGAGGTGGATGCATATTTGTATGTTGTGTGGGAACATGAAGTGGATGATTTGGCTGATTATAGTGATTTCCTGTCTGATGGTGAGGAGACACTGGTGGATTTGAAGGCCCAACACCATGATTACCCTACTTATGAGGTGGTACATACTTCGAGGGGGAATTATCTATCTAAGAAGTAATTTGGACTTTCAACAATGCAGCCTTTAGTTTCTCTATCTCCTTCCTCTGTGATTCAAACTGTGCTTTTACTTCCTCAAGAAGCTCATGATCAATAAACACATTTTGATTACCCTTCATCTTCTGATCATATTCCTATTGAATTCTGATTCTTTCAGCCTCAAATGTAGCTTGAAACTTAGCTTGTTTCTAAGGATTGAGAAAAGAGAAAGGATTCCTTTAATCTTCTGGAGTACAAGGCTCTACACTCGAGTCATTTTTCCATGTATCATAGCGATCATATGTTTCACAATGTGCTCTTCATGCTTTATCTTTATCTTTTAGGAACATATCTTCACTTATTCCTTTTCCCTTATCAACTTTGGCATCTTTGTGTGTCCACTTACTACTGCCAGTAGGAGCTCCAGTATGACCTCCCTTGTATTGAGATCTTCTTCCGTTCATGTTTGAATAGCTGCAAAATTCTATCAGAGTCGCCACTCACTTTTGTCAAAAGTGAGAAAATACTTGATGTATCTTAGTCCCAACGGAATCTGTATAAAATTCCTACCTCTATGATAAGGCTTTGATTCTGAATGTATCCCCAGCAGAGTCGCCAATTTGTTAGCTCTCAAAAATACAGGCAAGATGCCTCAAGAGGCTGCCAATCTCTTGATACGCTTCAGGGTAACAGACAAGGTCAAGAGAACTCAACCTTCTACTCTTCAGGTGCAACTAGACCTAGGTGGGTGTACCTAACTGAATGAAGTAGACTTTATGTTCTTATGATTATCTTTCTTGCAATGATTTTTCCACAATGGCAAATGGAAGTGAACAAATGAAACCAAACTTAATAGCAATAGCAATCTTCTGATCTAAATCCTAAAATGCTTAATTAGCATATATAAAGAAACTGAATGAATTCAAAATGATGAAGTATAGAGACCAGTGCCTTATTGGGTATGCGGAGTCAAATGAAACCAAGATAAGCAACACTCTCTGGAGAAAACTCAAATTATTTGGCATACATTCTGTTTACAACTTGTATAAACATGCAATATTGTAACTACTAAGCTCTACTTTTATAATCTAGATGAATCTCTCTAATTACTGTGATTAGCAAAAGGATTTAATCTTTGCTTGAAAGAACCAGTTGATCAATCACACAGATACAGCAAATGTGTATTGATAAACTGAACATAAACTTGTTATGTCAATTCAAACAACTAGAAAGCATCAATCTTGGAGACAACTTAGCAATATTTTCATTGAATTCAATAGACAATTGACACCAGAAAAAATGCAGCAACATCAATTGATTTTCATAAATACCTCCATTCTAAAATCATGCAACAATAGTCTCTGATCTGATAATTTTATTCTACTGTATCTACTTGCTGTGTATCGAATATCTAATAACTGGTGGTGCAATTACAATCACAAGATGCCTATTTATACACCAGCATCAGAAAAATATATCATATTGAGATCCCATGTCGGCCTTCCACAGAATTCAGGCTCAAATCATGTTGGCCAGCAACGGTATTTTAGCAATTTGCATCTCAGCCTCAATGTTTGAATTTTCATTAGTCACCAAAACAGACGCCAAGACAGTCCAGTAGTTATGCCGAAGGCAATTCAATCGTTAGTTGTTTCCCTTATGTATTTCACTTTCATCGTGACATATCTAAGTTGGGGAGATGTCAATTAAATCATTTTATGTTTCACCAATATGCCCACTTACCACCTATATGTCGCTATAACATTTTTCTTGTTACTCCAAATTCAAGAAGCATCTGTTTGTTCCTTTGTGTTTCATTGTGACCTCATGGAGTCGAGGAAACATCATGTCGATAATGCTTCATTATACCAAGAGTCACCCCGAATGCCATCTCTCATTCGCTGAGACATAAGAGATTTTCTTACCGAAACGTGTCTCCTCGCATCATCTGCTTCGCTATAACCTTGAGATATCGGAGAGACATCTCGCAGATTAGATTTTGCTTCACCGAAAATCTTCATTTATTTTGAGTCGCTGAGACAGAAGAAAACTCTCACTGAGAAGCATCTCCCATTCGCCTTCACCAAGACATTTCAAAATCGGGGAGAGGTCTCAAAGAGTTCATTGAGTCATACCGAAAGCCCTTTATTCATCTTGTGTCACTGTGACTTTTCACCGTCGGTGAGACATCACGTAGATTAGGTTATGTCATAACAAAACACTCTGAGCACACATGATTTGCGAGAGAATTCCAACCTTTCACCAAAAATCCATTCATAAGACATTATCGGCAAGACCCGACGGGCTCACTATGACATTACCCCAAAGACGATTTCCTTTGCCGATATGCCCATTCCGATGTCGGTCAAGGAGACATAATGAAATTGATAAGACTTCATCCTGACGGTATAACTCTTGCCAATGTGATTCCTCTACTGTCGCCGAAACAATGCAAATGTCCTGTCGAAAGTCATCTGCATGCAAACCTCGATCGCTATGACATCAAATGAATCTTTCCGATAGGCAACACAGACTCATGTTAGCAGAAAACACAAATTGGGTTGGGGAGACAATGGTATTCTCATGCCTATACAGACCATGATGTGAAAAATGCATGACTCGATAGATTTATGGGATAAATATAGGCCAAAATGCAAGAAAAATTCCATGATGGAAGGCCCTTGTGCTTATGATGAGGAGCTATATGGAAACTTAGGAGTACGAAAAATATGTAAAATCGTCAAATTTTTATAGTTCCAACAAGCACAACCTGCCCAATCTGCATTTGTATAAGCACAATTTAGTGTAAAATCAGTATCCCTAGGATACCATAAGCCATGATCCAGAGAGCCTTTTATATATTTGAATATCCTCTTGTTAGCTGCAACATGTGTTTCTTTAGGATCCTCTTGAAATCTAGCCACAAGAAAAACTACATGCATGATATCTAGTCTGGTATCAATTAAATACAACAGTCCTCCAATCATTGATTTGTATTTGCTTTGATCAGCCTTAGGATAATCATCATCCTCATTCAATTTTCAGCTAGTTTCCATAGGAGTTCATATTGGTTTGGAACCATCCATCCCAAATTTCTTCAACATTTATTTTGCATACTTTCATTATGAATTGAAAATCCCTTTGTCTTTTTGATTGATTTGCAATCCATGGAAGAAGTTCATCTCACCAAACATAGACATCTCAAACTCTTTTTGCATTTCTTCAATAAACCTTTTACACATAGTTTCATTTCCTCCAAAAATAATGTCATCCACATACACAACTACTATCAAGATCTTATCATCTTTACTTTTGAAATATAAATTGCTATCTACAATACCTTTGTTGAAACCTTGTTGAATCAAATATTTGTCTAATCTTGCATACCAAGCTCTAGGAGCTTGCTTCAAACCATATAAAGACTTTTTCAATATGTAGACCATATTCGGTTGATCTAACAACTAGAATCCCTCTAGTTGTTCCATGTAAACTTCTTCTAACTCACCATTCAAAAATGAAAACTTCACATCCATCTGGTAAAATTTAAAATCCTTATGAGTAGCAAATGGAAAAAACATTCTAATAGCTTCCATTCTAGCCACAAGAGAAAATGTCTCCTAGAAATATATACTTTCCACTTGTGAGTAGCCCTTACACACAAGCCTTGCCTTGTTTCTTACCACTTCTCCATTATCATTCAGTTTGTTTTTGAAAACCCACTTACTTCCAACTATGTTCTTGTCTGCTAATCTAGGAACCAATTCCCAAGTTTGATTTTTCTCAATTTGCATAAGTTCCTTTTCCATTGCATCCATCCAATATTCATCTTTACATGCCTCACTCATTGTCTTAGGCTCAACTTCATAAAGTAGAAAATAATTTACCTCAACTTCAACAGATTTTCTTCTTGTCAATACACCTATCCTCTTGTCTCCAATGATCTGATCTTCTGAATGATTCTTTTGCACATACTTAGGGGTTTTAGGAACCCTTTCTGGAGCTTCTTCTTCATTTTTCACTTCTTGTTCTTCAACAACTTCTTCTACTTCTCTACAGTCAGGTTCATCTGATACTTATCCATCAACTTCAATTGAGTTCTTCAATGCTTCATCAACCTTGACATTTGTGCTTTCTACAACCTTTCTCGAACTTTTATTGTAACATTTGTAAGTTTTTCTTCTAGTAGATTATCCAAGGAAAATACCCTCATCATATCTAGCATCAAACTTTCCTAGATTTTCTTCATCTCTTCTTATAACATTTTCTTCCAAATACCTTGAAATACTTGACAGTAGGAATCCTTCCACACCATAGCTCATAGGGGATCTTAGTGTTGTTAGCTTTTGTTTTAACTTGGTTGAACACATAAATAGCAATGTGAATTTCTTCCCTCTAGTAAACTTCTGGTAGACATGCCTCTGTTATCAGTGTTCTAGCAGCTTCCTAAATTGTCTTGTTCTTTCTTTCAATGACTCCATTATGTTGAGGAGTTCTAGGTGTAGAAAATTGTCTTCTTATTCCATGGGCTTCACAAAACATGTTAAACTCATTGGAGGTGAATTCACCACCTTTTCAGACCTCAAACATTTTATTTTTAAATTTATTTCATTCTCAACCATTTCCTTAAATGCCTTGAATTTGTCTAATGCATTAGATTTATCTCCAAGAAAAGTAACCCATGTCATTCTAGAGTAAGCATCAATCAAAAGAATAAAATACATGTCACCTTGTAGACTTCTCACCCTTGTAGGACCACAGAGATATGTATGAATCAATTCTAGTAGTCTAGTATTAAATTGTTCCTTTGACTTGAATTTGTTTCTAGCTTGCTTTCCAAATTGACAGTCCTTGCAAACTGCATTAACAGGCTTTGTAATTCTTGGTAAATATCTCATAGCTTGTACTACACTTATTCTCAGGTCATGTTGTCAAAATTCATATGACACATCCTTTGATGCCATAGCCAACTATCATTAATCTGATACATAAAGCAATTTCCATTAGCACCTTTAAGTTGATAGATGTTTCCTTCAGTCTTCTTTCCAGCAGCAATCACAGTTCCAGACCCTTTTCTGATTTCACATTTTTCATCCTTGAACACAAGATTATATCCATTTTTACACATTTTTCCAACACTCAAGAGATTATGCCTCAAACCCTTAACATAGTAGACACCATCAACATTATGCTTTCCATCAAAACTTATTGAACTTATCCCATAGATCTTAGCACCAGAATCATCTCCAAACTTAACTAAGCCTCCATCATATTTTTCAAGTTTAAAAAACTTACTTTTTTCACCGATCATGTGATTTGAGTAGCCACTATCAGTGACCCAGTAGTTATTTTCCTCTTTAGCATGAAGAGACGAGACCACAGTACCTTCAAATTTCTTTGGAGCACTTTCCTTCACACATTTTTTTAGGAGTAGATTCATCTTTTAAATCCAAGAACAAGCATTCATTATCATCAAAATCTCCATAATTAGACTCATCATCAGAAATACCAACATCTTCATCGACATAATATGTTCTTTTGATCATCTTTCCTTTATTTTACTTACCTTCTCTATGTTTATTTCTTCTAGCTCTTTTTGGACATCTCGAAGCATAATGACCTATTCCTCCACAGCTAAAACATTGAATGGTAATTTACCTTGATACTTACCATAGCCCTTTTTCATTCTTCTTGCAAAATTTGCTTCCACTTCATCAAGATTTTCTTCATCTGGATCTTCCACTTTTGTATCCTTGAAAGCAGTTTCTGACTTTGTTCCATTTTTTAAACCAAGCTTTCTCATTTCAAATGAGGTTAGAGTACCAATCAACTGATCTTTAGTATAAGTATTATAATCTACAATTTCCTCTATATCAGATACCTTTTCATTGTATATATTAGGGAGAGCTCTAAGTACCTTATTCACTATCCTAGATTCATCTATTTGTGCACCAATTCCTCTCATTCCACCTACCAACTCATATACTCTTTGCATGTAGGATTTAATGTTCTCATCTTCACCCATTCACAGGATCTCAAATTATGCCTCCAAGTTCTGCAACTTTTCTTGTTTAACTTTTTCTATCCTTCATACATCTTTTCCAACTTATCCCAAACCTCTTTGGCAGTCTTCAAATTCATAACTTTAACTACTTCAAACTGTGAAAGACTATTTATAATAGGAACCTTGTCTTATTGTTGATTTCATATGCTTTTATCTCATTAGTAGTACTTGGACCATTAGTCAAAGCAACATAGTGGTTTTGAATATACTTTTCAATCTCATATCCATAGTATGCCAAATATCCCTCCATCTTTGTCTTCCAGAATGCATAGTCAGTTCCATCGAACCTAGGACACTCACAAATAAGAGGGGGGTGAATCAGTTGTAGCAATTTTAAACTTCAAAACCCTCAACAGAAGTTGGATTTACATGCATTCACAAAATTTTTACTTTGCTAATATATATGTTTGATTACATTAAGTGTAGAAACAGAAACTAAAAGAAGTAAAACCATGCACACACTAACACCGGATTTACATGGAAAACCCAATGAGGGAAAAACCACGATGAGGATTAGCTCACAATATAAAGAACTAAAAAACCAAATACAAAGGCTCACTGCCAGAAAGGATCACTGCCAAGACAAGACACACTATCCAATGAGGGCTCACTTCCACAAAATTATAAAGAATATAGAAGAGAATTATTACAAGGACAAAACTATCTCAATGCAATAGGAATTCCACCTCAATTTTCTCACATACTTGCAAACATGCTTGAAATATAGAGTATTCCTTCAGCTCACTGCCTTTAGGAACTCAACACTTGAATTTTGCATTGATCTACTCAAACTCGCATCACACACACTATCTCGTATCTATCTTGTCTTTCACAAACATCTCAACTTGTACTTATACCATCTTCAACCTTGAAATCCTTCCAAGGTTGGCCATACATGATTTTCATTTATAAATTCAAATTAGGTCAATCCAAAGCATTCCCACAGTAGAATAGAATGAGGGTGACCCAAACACATTCTTAATGAGGACGTAAATGAGTCCCAACATGCCTCAACATGCTTACATGAACTTCACAAGTATTTTTTAACACAAGGTCGGCCAACACCCATGCAAAACACATAAAACAATTAAGCACATGCATCCTTAACTCAATCCAATCTTTCTAGGCAACAAACTTCACTTGAATATGATCTGGAATAAGTAATGAACATCTATAAATTCATCTAGAAGCTTCACAACAAACTTCACTTGAAGAGTATGAATATTCTGTACATTTGAATAACCCTCTTAATCACTGAAATACACTATAACTCAGAAACTCATTAACAAAAACACCAAATCTAAAATCCTCTTGAACCATGTAAGAGAGAAACCTTATCAACTTATTCTCATAACCACAAGTCCTGAAACCAAAATGCGGAAAAATGCAGAGCAAATACATTTCTCCCAGACCATAGTCAGACACACAGAAATGCATTGTTCACACACTGGTGAAAATATCTCTCACCATACGATGATCCAAAAGCACAAATTTTGGATATAGCAACAACCAATAGCCATTAATAATACTTCAGATTCGCACAAGCATAGCATCAACCTAGAAGAAATGTGAAGTACATCCTAGAGCATACATTGAATACCTGCATAACACTATTTTCACTATTTATCAAATTTTCTCAAAAGCACTTGGAATGCAAGTACCAGAGACATCATTGTAGCACATACTTCACTCTAACACACCTCTAGACATAAAAACATAAGGATAACTCCATTTACTCATAGCACTTCTTCAACATCTCAACTATACATGCACAACCTGTAAACCTTCTTTATTACAATTTTCTCAATATCCTCAACATATACATCCAATAACCACCTTCCATACACATAGTTGAAATCAATGACAAAAAAAACCAATTGACATCAATGAAAACACCTTCATATTTGCAAAAATTAGGTAATTTAATATTTTTTTAATATTATATATGCATAGTGCAAGTACACTTGATATGTGAATTGAGTGTATAGGTATAGGGTTTTTTCCCCACAGAAATAAATAAGTTTGGCTTATTTTCACAATGGTGTCATATTGGGCCTAATTTTTTAGCTAACCCCTATCATATTTGAATCAAGTGCAAGATGTATCTAATGAGACCCATTATAAATTTAGATCTATATCAGTGGTGATTCCAAGTTCCACTTTAAAAAAATTCATGGACTAGCTAGGAGTTGAACCTAGGACCACTTGGTGTTACAAGGGTGCTCTACCCACTGAGCTATCTAACCACTTGGTGACCAACTCCATCTATTATTTGGGTGTCAATCACTTTAAAATATAAAAAAGATCTTTTTTAGATGCTTTGGATCATCTTAGGAAGTCTCCAAACAATTTGTAGGTTAAAAAACTCATTGGAAAACTTGAAAAGGTGTTTAAATATTTTATCTTAAGTAGCAAATATTTCATCAACCATGGAAAAAAATTAATACCATGATGAATTTTTTTTCTTTTCTAGCAAAGTAATAATTTGGTGACTAAGCAAACATAGAGTCAAATATTAAGGGTTTGGTCAAATCAATCCAATTTTGGGTATTTCTTCTTCCATTTTGGAACCATGGAAGGATAGAGGAATGTATTATAATGTTTATCCTTAAAGTGAGTGTAAGAGAGGGGGACCAACCATGTCAAGGCCCTAGGTCACAAATAGCCAAGAGCAGAAGGCTTCCCTAACCTACCTCACTCTAAAGGGGTGTTGTTGCAATGGAGTGTTGAGAATATTGGAAATGCTAAGAAACTATGAAGAAGGATGAAGTGAATGCTTGAACATTGCCAAAAAGAGAGATGAGTTGAATGAAGAATGGAAAAATTTGAAGGGGAAGATAGAGAGTCTGCTATTTTTGAGGTCAGTTGGTTGAAGAGGAATGTTACAAGTCATTCCCAATAGGAAGGTAACACCTTTGCCAGCTTCAGGCGCAGGAATCCGTCAAGGACGTAAGCACGCCGCACGGACATCCAAGCGCTGCCCGAGCATCCCTGACAAATATTCTTCTATCAACACAATAGATAAATTCCAAGTGGAAGGAAATTAGCCTGCTGACATGGAATTTCACCTTCAGATTTGGTTTTCTAAGGTGAGGATGTGTAAAAGGAGAATTTATGTAAGGGTTCCAAATTCGCTCCTATACATTTTTCCCCCACTTTAGTGAGCACGAATACTGATGAGTGCTTAGGTGAAGTAGATCAAAAAGGTAGTAGGGTTAGAAATTTATACCTAAACTGTCAAAGAAGAAGACCACAATCTCACGAGATTGAAAGAATAAGGTAGGAAAAGGACTCCATAGCCCCACAGAATTATGAAGTTGTAGAATGAAAGCATCTTACAAGCCCACAGACCTGCAAGAAGGCGACCTCCAATATCTCTCACATGAAGGAAGACCTGAGAGGTAAGCACCTCACAGGCCTACAGACCTGCAAGGAAGGTGTCCTCCAAGTTCTCTCACATAAAGGAAACCCCAAAAAAAGTGTCCTACAGGCCCGAAAACCTACAGGGAAGGTGTCCTCCAAGATCTCTCACATGAAGGAAACCTCAGAAAAGCACCCTATAGGCCCGCAGACCTATAGGGGAGTGACCCCCAAGATCTCTCGCATGGAGGAAGCTCGGAAGAAGCATCCTATATGCTCACAGACCTGCAAGGAGGTATCCACCAAGACCTCTCACATGGAGGAAACCCAAGGAAGGGGACTCCACAGAGTCAGAAAATGGCTCTACAAGCGCCCTGCAAAGCAACATATTTACCCACAAATAGAATATGTCCAAAAGTGGCCACACAAGAAAGTAAGCAGACAGTCATGCCGACCGTCAATAGATTGGAAAGCTTTCAAAGGGTTCTCGACATGAAAAAGGGGTTCACTCAAGGGATGCACTGTTTGAAAGTGTGGAAGAGATGTTTTGAATTGAATCAATTCATCATCAAGGAATCCTTTTGAAAGATGTTCACTTCATCAAGGAATTCGAAAGGGAGAAAATGCCCCCTTGCAAGGGGAAGATCAAATTTTCTCCCACTTCGAAGGAAAGGCCACTAATTCTTTCTTTACGAACCCATGATGAAGGAAACACATTTTGTTAGGTTTTCAAGTCGAGAATGTGATTCTTTCAAAGATACTTGAGAAAAAATTTGTTGACAATGAATGCATTTTTTGAAAATCAAAGTGTTATAGAAATGGTATTGTCACACATGAAAGGGATAACTCAAGCAAAGAAGAGAGAAAGATAAAAGAAAATCCAAAAGAGACAAATACATCACGAACAAAGGGCACAGGGGTGATCTGATATTTTGGGGTCAGAACTACTCATAAATATATATATATATAAGTATAATAATAGTATATAAAATGAATTTTCATCAATCCCCTACTATATCAGAGCATGTGAAGAATGCACGAACAGACAAAGTAAAAATTAAAAAATTGGGTCAACATGGAAGAATGATGATACAAATAGAAGAAGGTTTATGACAAAAAAACCATGCATGTATCTAAGCACCAACAAGGGTGACAAGGGTCATCTAAGCACACATAGCATGATCATGGGAGAACACATCACAACACACACACACACATCTAATCTAAAGATAAAGAGGTCTCCCTCTAACACTAATTGACCAAGAGGTCATCCACTTCCCACTCCAGATCATCATAGGAGGAAGGAGGATGAGCATGCAGTGGTGGGATGTTAAGAGGAGGATATTTCAACCCTCCCACAACAAGGGCTAAGGAAGAAGGGCCCCCAAGGTCTCCTCCACTCATCTCTTTGTGGAGCTATGGTCAACGATTTCATGAAAATTTGTTGAAAAGGTCAAAACCTCATCAATAGAGTTAAACATGCACTTCATTGGAGTGCCATGTCATACCTCAACAGACAGGGAAAGTTGTGCCTAAGGTTCACCACTAGGATCACTGAGTGTCTCGGGAGTGGTGATGAACTCAAGGGAAGCCGGGACTGGTTTTGGTACTAAAATAGAACAAGTCAGCACAGGACCACCTTTTAGATAAATTGGACTCCTCTTACATCCTTTGTTGCCAGAGAGACCACTCTCCACCTTATGCTTCATCGGGGGATGTGAACTCCCCACAAACGAAGCAAGAGGTGCAAAGGAAGAGGAGGAAGAGAAAATTGTAGTAGATACCACTGAAGTGTTCGGCATATCTACGGGTTTTGGGAAAGGAGGGACATCAATAAGGGCGGCTCCACCAAAGGAGTGATGAACACCTACACATTTTTGGGTCAAGCTCATTTGTACTCACAACGGAAGCCAGAAGTGATGCAGAGCTTGGTTGAATGGAAGCAGACGGGAGGAGAGAGTACATGGCAAGAGGAGGTGATACAAGAGTGGTCGTCTCCTCTTCCTTCCTCTATAAGGAATCCTACTCAACTGCGAGAGAATTTCGGTGGCACTTGTGTTCATGTGCAAGGAAATCTCTACAACTCTTCGAGCTAGAGACTAGAGGTTGTAAAGGAATAGAAGGCTCCTGCTTAGCCATGGGAGTGTCCACCGCAGCTATTTCCAGTGGAGGGACAGGCTCTTGAATGGGAGCAGGAGGAGTGGGTTGAGAAACGGCGAGGCGATTCGGCTCTAATGCCTCAGTGGTGGGCCTCTTCCCGTTTACCACCTTGGGAGTAGAAATGGTAGGAGGCCGCAGAGGTCGATACATAGAAGATTCCCCACAGGAACCTTTCTTTCTGCTATACGACACGAACCTACGCTCCGTGGGTAGAATAGGAAGCTAAAACACGAGATGTTGGGACTTTCACCAAGCGGGCACCACAGGATTCTCTGATGGCACCACAGTAGGGTGAGAAGGAGTGTCAAATTGAACAATGGAAGAGGAAGAAGGAGGATCTCAGGACCGCTTCTCTTCTTCCCTTCTACATGCCTTGGTGGCATCACTATCAGCTTTTAAGCAAGCCCTATGTGAAACATAATAAGGAGATGGAGGGTATCTCACTCTTGAAATTAAGTGCCCTCTCTTGTAATTCTAATAATTCTGATATAAGAGGTCCTTCGTAGGTGGAAGAGAACCAACGGGTGCAAGCCAAGAGTAATCCAAGGAGTAACTATCACAGGCAACCGGTGGTTTATAACCGATGTCATTAATTACATGCACGGAACCCTCATGGATAAATTTTAAACATTTATGCACAATCGAGGGCACTACATTCATAGCTACTAACCAGGGGATACCTAGCTTAACTATAAAGAGTTCAGATCTAGGGATTATGTTGAACAAAAGCTTCATAGATTTAGATCCAACCAAAACCCACAAGACAATACTACCCAAAGGAGGTTCAAAAATTTCATCATGCGTGTGGATGGTGCTCATAGGTGCATCATACCCATATTTATGCAAAAAGTTGATTAGCATGATCTCCTCAATTATAATGTTCACTTGAGACGTCGGATCAACGAGAACACCTGCTACGATGTTTTGTTGATTCGTGCAGGGATGTAGAGAGGAGATGGTTCCCTATTAAAACCCATTGGAAGATCCTATGAGGTGAAGGTTATGCTAGTACCACTGCTCACAGGCTGCGCAAAGGGGATAGGTTCACTAGTAGAATTTGGCAAATAAATGACTACATGACTAAAACTTTTAGTCACATTACTAAAAAATTTAGTCACGTGACTAACACTAGTAGAATATTGCAAATAAATGACTAATTTGGTCATCTATAAGTGACTAATTTGGTCATCGGGTAAAATCACAACTAAATGAGTAAATAAATGACTAATATCAGACAAATAAAAATGACTAAATAAATGACTATTACTCTATTCTTTTTTCTTTCGAATTTGATCATAATCCATAGAGCTTAAGCCCCCCTCATGGGACCCCTACCTAAGCTTGTTCCCCTCCCAAGGGCAGGTTCTTACGTATTACTCACTTGTTCGCCACTGGAAACACCACTTCTTGTCCGACTTGCATGTGTCAAGCATGCCACCATTGTTCATCCTAAGCCAGGATCAAACTCTCAATGAAATTCAGAGTTTCATTACTTATTACTTATAGCTCCCTTCTCTGTGGACGAAGTTGATTCATAAATTATCTATCATCTATATAATATTAAGTCCTCTATTTAATATAATCTATATATAAATTCTATTAAGTCATGTATGTTATATTATATTAATAATACTATAATATTATATAATACTATATTATAATATAATATAATATTTATATTATATAATATTATTAATATTATATTATATTATATTATATTATATATAGTATTATATATAATACTATATAATATATAATATAATATTATATTATATTTATATTATATTATTAATATTCCAAATCATTTTTTTTTTGCATAATGGGCGCCATATTTACCGCCAGTGATTTTCATTTTTAGCCTGAATAATTTTGCCCAGAATTAATTTTTTTGCTTCACGCCTGAATACATTGTTGCCGAAAATAATTTTCCCCCTGCATAAGATTTTGATTGTTAATGGATCTCCTGCATTGTGATCAACCGGGTCTTTGGCTGATGAAGAGGAAGTTGAGGAGTTCGTGGGATCCAAATGTTGAGTGTATTAGATCCACATGCCAAATGGTGGTCATTCTAGAGAGGTTGTGTTGAGAGGGCTTCAACAGGTGGAGGATATGTTTGTGTGAGAAAAATTTGCATGATTTATGTGGGCAAGATGGACATGATTCAAACAGTTGACAGAAACCATAGCTGATGGTGGCCGCATGTGAAATGCACCAAAAAAATTTCCACAACAATGACTGCCAATAAATCCGCAACAAACTCGCACGACCCACACTGGTCAAAACTCCTTATAAATTCAAACATCACCAACAAGTATTTGGAGGTAAAACAGTTGCCACATTTTCACTTCTTTTGCAAATATTTCCCTTTTCAAATTACCAAATTTTGTTGGGTATTGTTGTTTTCAAATCCTATATTTTACTTTTCTCATTATTGTTTCACCAGTGTGAGGACCGGTTCGAGGTTTCTGGAACTATTGAGATCGATACCCAATAGCCAAACTACTATTTCCGTTTACTGTGAAGAGATTGAAGCAGCAAGTGAAGGGATATTCAACTCATCTTCCAATATTCTGTTGTGCTAGGGTTTCGCCCAGAATCTTGAGGTAATTCACTTGGCGCATTTTCATTTTTTAATTTCTCTGCAAACATGAAACAATTCAAAATCATTTTTTGACTTCTGAATTTAAGTGGTGTCTTTGATTCTTATGCATTTGGCTAGTAATCGGTGATTTGAGAAAGCAAAGGCCATGACTTTTATTCTCATTTTTGTTTAAATTTAGAAGTTTCCAAGAACAATAGTGTGTTGATATGTTCTATAGTCGTAGCTAATGGGAACATACACAATTTTTGGAGCTTTTACTTTGTTCTCCTCCTTTGCATCACCTTGAGGTGTCTTCTCTGCTTATTTCTCTCCCTCCTTTTTTCTCTTCTTTCAGGTTCACCCATATAGGATCCACTTCCCCTATCATAGTGATCTTGTTTTCTTCCCCTATCCACTGATCTGTCTTTTACTTCTTGCATCCCTACTTTTAACTAATTTTTCAAACATAAATAGGTTTCTTTACTGATTCATTGAATCTGTATTGCATTTTGATTTCTTTTCTTTCCATCTTAAGAGGGTTGTTTATTTGTTGAATGCAATAGCTAACAAATAACAGGGGTTGAACTCATGCTCAATTTAGAAAAACAACACAGCAGAGTATCAATTCTTTTTGGCTAGGGTTTCTAGATGGGCTTAGATGCCTCTACAGATGAAATTCTTTTTGATTCATATCCTTGTGGGATGTTAGAGAATAAAATATTAGTGGAATACGTAAATTTATTTCAGTATGCAACAACTCAAAAAATGTCAAATGTGTAGGAACTCCAGGTAAGATTTTTGTATCAAAGTTAGATACCTCAAAGGTCATCTAAATTAATTTGTATGCATGTGGGACTTTTACTCAAGGATATAGATTTTCCAAGCAAGCCTAATTGATGGATAATGTGCATTGTGTGTTAATAGAGCATGTTTATCATAGAAAAATTGATAGAGATTGGCTTCCCAAACTTGTAACATAGCGAACAATGAGGGTTAATGTGGATTCAAACCCACTCACACACTGTGCTATAATAGCTTATTAGTTCTGCCATTTTCTACGGTTGATTCCTGAAAGACTAGTCTTTAGGGAGGTTGTGTATGGTAGACAAAGCTTCTGCACACACCAATTTTTATGGTTTTTCATACTTGATGTCTATCACAAATGAGTTTAAAATGACTTTTGTGATGTATCTTAATCCTTTTCTTTATAGAAATCACACCATAATTAAAGCTAACTGCAATGCCTTGGAGTGTCTCTTACAACCTTATAGCTAGTTTTAAGAGAGGTCAAGGTACCTTTGAACCAAGTCTATATTTCAATAATAGTAAGAAAAAATGACACTTGACTCCTTTCTTGTTTTCAACTACCATAACCTGTGGTAATAAAACAACACATGTAAATAGCTTGAACATCTCTAACCAAAAATGTCTCAGAATCATGTCTAACTTGGTATATTACATTAGTAATTTCATGCTATGGCTTGTCATTTCCAAGCATGCAAGTCCAACAATGGATAGCTATATTGATTTGTCACATTTCAGGATCTACTCTCAAAGGAACAATGGATATAATCATCCATTGTCATGTACACTTTTTTTTGGCACGTTTTTTTGGTGATATGCAACATAAATAATAAATTTGTTTTGTAATTGTAGTTCCATAGACACACATGTTCAAAAATTTCATTTCTGACATATAGTTGAAGGTGTCAAGATTTAAAAATTAATAGAAGTTGATGGCAAGTTGCAAAGCTTTACAATCCTCAATCAAGACAATGCAATCATCCACTAAAATTAGTTTGTTATGCATATAAATCTGGTTGTTGGCAAATGGACCAGCTTCACAAAGTCTTCAGTAATTTCTAAGCCCATAAAAGAAAAAATAGTTGTGAGCTTTAGAGCAGAAACAGGGGAATACTTGTTAGGGGTTCAGGGGAAATGTGGAAGAGAGTGCACTAGCTTCACTGGAGGAATTGACCTACTAAAACATAGGTTCATTCTCTATTTTTTTTAGTTGTTTATTGCACTTGCTTGAAAAAAATTGTTGCAACCTTTACACCAAATCCATTTTGTGCATATCATGAAAATAGTGTATTCTATGAAATGACACCTTTTTGAGGTGCTTTGTCAAACAGTTTATGTGCTTGTCTAGGCATGCACTTTTTTAATCTGCCAAACTGCATTTGAATCGATTTATTTGACCCTAAACCTACCACTTTGAATCGATTTATCCTTACCTTAGTTAAGATAGTTTTGAATCCCTTAGGATCCCTAACCCCTTGGACTAGGCTACATATGTGGTTTCCCCCCTAGATTGATCCATTTTGTGACCTTTTCCCCTATTTCAAATTCTACATTTCCCACCCTTGAGATCAACCTTTTTAAAATTTAATTGTTACCCATAAATTTGAGTGGCAAAAAAATTGAGTTGAGGATTTATAATCTTGTATTTTTAGATAGTCCTCATTAGTATTCATCGAAACATCTCATTTAGAGAATCATAAATTACTCTCAAATAACATTTACATCAGCACATACATTAATGTTTAGTTACAACAATCTCAAATAACATTATGTTTAGTTGCAACAATCTCAGTTCTTGACATTTCAGAATCCATGTTGATGTTTTCTCCTTCCAATGATTCTACATTAGTGTTTAAGTTGGAGGAACTAATGCTAGGGTGTTTTATACATTTCTCCTCTCATTTGATCCCGTTATGATTATATTCAAGAATAGTTCAGTATATTGTAGGAGATTAGCTTGACATGGTTTACTAAGTGCATGGTAAATCATAGTTTAGAGGTGTTCATCTATTTGCTCTGTTAAATCATAGTTTAGAGGTGTTAATCTATTTGCTTTGTTAAATCACTCTCCAACTTCATATAAAGCAACCCAATGTCAGGAGATGTCCCCATAGATGTATCTGGGACAGGATTGCATTTATGATACAAGTGACAAGTACTAGGGATCAGGTTACAAGTGTCCAGGTAAATATGGCACAAATGTTAGAAGAGTTTTCACCCCTGCTAAACTGTTCAACAATGAATTATATTCAAATTTAGCCATGTCAGGCCCCCAAGGCTTAGTGAGCATGCAATCCAGCACCATCCAAAACTCGAATAACCATGCCTTTCAAGCCAATTCTGTATGTTGGTTCTTTTTGTAGCAACCCCAGGACGTTTCAAACCTCAAAAAAATACCTTTCAACTCCTCACTTACCATCTCTTTGGCCAATATAAATGTAACCCTATATGTTGTTTCCCAAAATATGGAGGTAAATAGAATTGACATAGCCCTCCTCCAGTAGTGCATCTCCATCTAGAGAAATCATACCAAGTGGCAAAAAGTGAATCAAATTATCCAATAGAACTAAATGTGGCAACAGATGGAGTGCCTTATCTCCATAGATTTTGAAAGATGGTAGATAATATTTCATGGTGAGATAAATATCCTTTAATGCTTCTATATTTGCAAGTCATGTAGGAGAAAATCTTAGGTTTTTGAGTTCTCCTTGTTCTTACAGATTAGTGCATCTATCACTGTTTCCTTTCCCTCTTCATACTTTATTCAAATGTGCTACTCATCTTCTCTCCTTGAGGGTGACGGATCTTGTGAATACAGCACTTAAGCGCCTCAGTCCTATGTTTCCTTCATTAGGGGTTCTAGACAATCTTTGTCCTATTTTTGCTATGTTGATTATAGATTCCTAGCTTTGTTTGTAAAATAAATGGTTGCCTTTGAGTCATTTTCTAAAAACCTCATAAATTACTACTTCCCTCCTCCCCATCATGAGCATCTTGTACATGAATTAGCCTTAAAGTAGTAATATTCATCATGAAAGGTACATACACAGTAGTCATTAATGTATGATCAGGGTTTCATGATATGTCAATGAATGTTGTGAGATCTAAGTATAGATTGGGTTGAAATATGCTCAAAATCTAGTCTAATACAAATTATATCTTCTGCATATTAACTCTTTCGACCCTCATGAAAAAATTTATTTTCAATTACTTGATCTCACCACTAATTAATGTCTTGAAGGACCCTGCATAAGAACTTCCTTGTGTTTTCAAGAAAGTGAACAATACAGTATGATCCTTGCATTCTATTGATTTTAACTAGAGTCATCTACAAAAAGTAATTCTCCCACATCAAATTAAACTCACCAATGGTGCCAGGATGTTGAGTATAGAAGTACCTTAAGTTGTGTATTATGAAAGAAGTTGATATAGATTGTGTGCGTATAATGATAACCATCATTTGCAAACTTGCAGAGTACTCGGTGAGTCACCGAGTACTCATAGTTTTTTTGTGGGGCGAATTTTCATAGTTAAACTTGCAACTCAGGAATGTAGATTACTTAGTGAGTTTTAGGGGTGAGTTGCTGAGTACTTGCAGGTTTTTTTGAGGGCCTGGATTTCACAATTTAAGCTTGCGACTCAGTAATACAAATTACTTGGTGAGTTTTAGGGCCAAACTCACACAACTATTTGGTGACTCTGACCCTAAATCTCACTATACATGGTATGTACCAGTGTTATTATTCAGTGTATGTCAATAGTACAGAACCACCTGCTGAATTGGCATCAGTGATGAGAATGTGATGGAAATGTAAGTTTGTTTAGAATGTTAAGCAGCATATTATTTGTAAGTTATGTTAGGATATGCAAAACATTTGACCAGGGCAGTGCCATTCTGTTACCTTGTAAAAAATAGAGTAGAAGTTATTGAAGTCATATTTTGAGTATGAACTGGAATGAAAGTAAGATTACTTTTGCAAATATTGTGTATAGAAATTTATACTATACTTGTTGCAAATTTTTTTATTATTATTAAAATAATTGATGTTCTATTTTAAATTTAGTTACAAATCAATGTTTTGTCTGCTTTTGATATTATGTCTTTGAACTTCTGTTCCAAGCTTTCTAGAAACAGACTGAATCATTAACTCCTGGAAGCAAATGTTCTCTATTACAATAACAAGATTATGATAGTGTATTGGTTTTGGATTACAAATATAGGACCAGTTTTTTTATTAAGGTAACAAGGGATTTTAAAAGGGCCCATACCTTTGTACAATTTAGGACCATTGTTATTATTCAGTTTATGTCAATAGTACAGAATCGCCTACTAAATTGGCATCAGCTATGAGAATGTTATGAAAACATAAGTCTGTTTAGAATTTTATTTTTGCATATTATTTGTAAGTTATGCTAGGATATGCAAAACATTTGACCAGGGCAGTGGCATTTTTTTAACTTGTAAAAAATGGAGAAGTTGAATTCCATGCATAATTTCTGGATGCTTAATCATTGATAATTCTAAAAATTTTATACAAATAGTTTCTATAGGGCAGGTGTGACAATAATGCATATTATTGGGCTTAAATTGTGTCAGATGGTAGAATGCAACCTACCAACTACTCTCACCATAACAACCATTCCCCTAGCAATTTCCCTCCTTCCTCACCATGGTGTGAGTGGGTGGTTCCTATTACATTTGAGCTAGACCTGAATTCACCTAGACCACAGAGGATAGAGAGGCTAACTTTTTTATTATGGAAGTGTCAAGGGGGTCATGGCCACAATAAATGAGAGCATAATTTTATTTCAACACCCTCTGTCAAGTGTGATAGGAAAGAGTGTAGGAACCCCTGTCAGTGATAGAAATAGAACCCATCAAAATAAAAAAATTGTCACCAAATTAGAGGTCACTTTCCTCCACATGGATTTAAAAAACATTCCCCTCCTAGGGACCAAAGAAATCCCTCTCCATAGAGAGCTAATTTTAAGAGCTTAGGGGCGTTGAGAGCTCAAACTGCATCACCCTCTACTTGATGGGGCAATTGATTGTTTATTCCTTTAGAGGATTTTGGCACTTGGGTCTTTGGCTTTCAAGTGAAGCAGCTCATCAAGTGTTAGCCTTCTCCATGCTCGATAAGAAAAACTCCTTGACCGATGCCTTCATTTATTTCCTTGAGTGGCCCAACTTGATAGAAGTTGATTATCAATATGAACATAAGAATCATGAGGACCCTTATCATTGAGAAATCTATACTAAAATGAATGGAAATTATAGGAGGCTTTCCCTATTTAATACAATACGACCTTTTTAGATGTTTAGAGAAGAGCCCCCTCATAGAGAGTATAGGGATGTATCTCCTCACAATTTTAAGCACATAGGACATTTTTTCTAACAATTCTCCATATAGGAACACACCCCCCCCCACTTCATTGGAAATCTTATTTTGATAAATAATCATCATATGGCTCCCCATTATTGTGGCCCTTTAGACATCGTATTCCAAGAGAGTGTTGAGTATGGTGCTCATGTAAGTGGTTGATGTTGACTATGGTGCTCATGTAAGTGGTTGATGTTGCTTGATTGTCAATAAACCTTGGGGAAAGATCCACAAGAATCCTTCGGCTTCCCAAGTGATTTGTTGCTTTGCTTAATCCTCTTTCCAAAATCCCAAAGTTCACTATTTCTCTTAAAGCCCTATTGAGTTTTATGGTGGCATGTATGGGTAGGGAGCATGATGAAATTTAGGTTAATTTTCACCCAAATCTTGTGTTAGGATCTATTGTATCACTTAGAAACCTTTCTCTTGATTCTATTCGCTCTAATGATTCTATATTTTATTGAAATTTTTATATCATTTTTCAATGTTGCTAGACCATTTAACCTTGGCATTTGGGTTTTAACTACCATGAAACAAAGGGGAAGTGAGTCTAACTTTGATTGATTATTTTGAGGGTGCATGGCTACCATTCTTGAAGGACTATATTTAATAAGGTTTGATACTTTGATATTTTCAATCATGTCTTGAGATTTGAAGTCCACCTTGAGGTTGTCAAATGTGCCTACCTTATGAGGAATATTTGAAGAAATGTTTTAAACTTGAAACATTTGAAATTAGTATCACTATTTAAACTTCTCTCCTAAAACATTTGAAATTAGTATCACTATTCAAACTTCTCTCATCCAAAATGGGTATTCTTTTTATTGCAATTGCAACTAGAATGCAATTGGTGATGCCATATTTAATTCTCCAAAGGGGCACTCCACTAAGTTGTATTAGGCCAAAAAGCACCATGTTACTTAGTTACCCAAAAAGTAACACCATATCCTGAGGGTTCAAAGGGTTGCATTCCTGTTAGAATCTCATAACAAATCATGGCAAAGTTGTATACATCTGCTTTATGAGTATATTGCTTTAGAATCTCCCCGTCTATTTTAAAATCTTCTTGGGGATATTGGAAGACTTCCGGTGCCCTCCAGTAACAAGTTCCCCTGGTGACTTCATCAAGGGACCAAAAAATGTAAAGCCTTAAACTGGACTCCCCAAAATCACACAGCTTAACTCGCACGTACCCTTGTGCTTTAAATTTTGGCACTTCTAAAGGCTCTATGAGCACATTAGATGCCTTGAGATCCATGTGCATGATTCTTTGGTTGTGAAGGTACTCCATTTCCCTTGAGATTTGAAGCATTGTGTTAACTACAACAGGTAGTGGCAAAGGTGGTCTTCCTCTGACTCGTTCTTCCAGTATTTTATCCAAGCTAGAGCTGACGAATTCCATTACAAGATAGCAATATTTTTATGTCAAACACACACCTATCAATTGAACAATGAAAGGGTTTTGCAGCTTTGCGTGCACAGCAATTTCCACTTGCTGTAGAGAGTCAAAATCCTCACAAAATATGGGGATCTCCTTAACAGAAACCTTCACTCCAAGATATAAACCCTCATACACTTCTCCATAAGAACCCTTCCCAATAACTGCAAGTTTAGGAAACAAATCTTTGGCATCAATTTGCAACCACAGAGACACATGGACAGAAGAGAGGCCAACATACAACTAAAACTAATATTTTACATTGAGCCATTTTTTTAAATATTCAGGCAAAATAAAGCATTGGTGAAAGAGCTCAGTACTCCACCCCCACAAGTAGAAGAACTTCACTTTCCAACCCAATATTCTTAGTCATTCTTTGGGAAATTCAAGTCTTGTTTCTGGAAGCAATGGTGGACTTACTGGCGGAGCCCTAACTACAATAGTGTTATATACTTATTCACACTTAATCTTTTGGAAGGTTGGCATAAAATCCTATGTAGTTCCATTCAAGACATCCTACTTTCCAAAAAAAATTAGCTACACAAACTACCAAAATATCAAATGACCTATTTCTAGCCCTAATGAATACCTAGCTTCTGTTTACCTTATTAGCTAACTAGACATCTTTTGAACATCAGGAGCAACAAGACCAATATTTTTATTGTTGTTGGTGCCTAATATGGATTTGTAATCTTCTTAGAAGTCAATAGTTGTTCAACCATGCAATTTTCTTCCAATACTCATGTTTCTTCATTTTTATATTTGATGCAAAAAATTCCAAACTGGTGGTTCTGGTTCTACTGAATATGCCATGTTTCATGGACTGTGTATGGTCTAATTACCTCACAGTATGGAGATGTCACAAACCAATTACAAGTGATTGGTGAAAGTTCCAAACCACTAAATCAATTTGTGGAGGATTATTTTGGATACAAGCGTGATTTCTTAGGTAGAGTCGTTGTAGTGCACGTCATATTGTCTTTGTTCTTTGCATTTTATCTTTGCATTCTGTATCAATGCATTTAAATTCTAGCAAAGGTGAAAGCAGAGGAGTTAAACAAGCATAGAAATATGCTTCTCTTCTCTTTGGGTTAGACTGACTAAAATTTAAAATTTTAGAGAAAAGCTTATTACAAAATGGGCCACAGGCTGCCGACTGGGAGAAGTAGGAAATATTCGACAGCTGTAAAACTCATTTCAATATTAAGTGTATTGGTAGTAATTAGAAGAGCACTATCCAGTTTCCTATCCCAACATTTTTCTCTGAATAATTATCTATTCATGTGAAATTTCCTCTTATTCAAGCAAACTTGTACTTAGATTGCATGAATAAATCCAAGAAAAATAAGCTCTCATTGCAGTCATGATTTCTTAGCTAAATGTATACTTCAGTTCAATATTGAATATCAATTTTTAACCCAACTTCAATTATTAGCTATATAACAAAGTCGCTCACAATTCCCACACTTCATATACTGGTTTGCTATTGTAAATCTAATTTTTACCATGACACTGTGACCTACAATAGTTGCGGCTTTGCACTGACCAATTCTCAGGCTTCAAAAAATCATATGACATGATTGGAACTTAGGGCATGTTTCAGATTTTATACCTTAAATAAATACAAAATTCATAGCTTCATAATATCAATCTGATTATTTGAATCCAGTGAAACAAACAGCAAGCATGCTCTTCTGTAACATAGTTTTGGCCATTTGAATAAAAATTTCATCGGAAGCAAAAATAGAAGGCAATCATAAATATAGGTTGTTCAGGAATTTTAATCAATGAAAATAAAAGAGGAGCCTGGGCTCAATAGGCTATCACATCCCCCTTGTCTCATCAAAATATTTCTCCTGACAGGTTTCCTTAATGAATTATTTTTGCTAGTACAGCCTTCCTCACAAGCTTGGCGTGTGTGGACCTCCTACCAATCAGAAATTTTGCTGGTGAATGTTGCATAATAATGAATGACATTGTTGGGGTTTTTGATATGTCAATTTACTGCTTGGAATTTTCAAATGAAGAATTATGATTTTCATGTCTTTAATCTGACTTTTGTTTGGTACTATCACTGGTTTTGTGGGGAAAGCAATGCTCTTAGATTTCTAAAAAGCAACAGATGTGGGGATTAATCTAAAAGGAAAAATTATGCAATTCACATATTTCCAATTATGGGGGCTAATTTGGTATCGAATTTGCAAAAGTTGCTTAAATTCCCTGTCTGCATCGTGCTTTTTCTTCTTCTAGTCAAAAAAATTGTAGGTTCCATTTCCATCTACCCATTTTTTGTTTCTTAATAAATGTGCTATGCATTCATGACACTTTTTAATCTGCTACACACTCCTTGCAATGGTGTTGGAAACTCTTAAACAAGGGTAGGATCCTCGAAATATGTTTCAGGTAATTTTTGCCTATAACCTCCAGATTGGAAGACAAAATCAAGCATAAGAAATATGAAAGTAAGAGCATGTTGCAAATAGTACTACATTATCACCACAATTGGGCTTTCACATTTTAAACCATGATGATCATAAATAAAAAATTTGGTTGCTATTTCAATTGCTACTTAATGTCTAAGTATTGGCTTTTCATTAGTTATAAACCATAACCTATCACTAATTGACCTTCACAACTCTTCGGCGTACCCATTGCACACCAAGGTGCCATTGCTAGTTGGTACTTAGTCATGTGTGTTGTTCACATTGGAAAAATAGATATTCAAACTTGTGAAATATGTTTGGTTAATGTATCATTCATGTTTACCTTCTCCTTCCCTAGCATTAAAAATCAATCCATTCTCCTCAATCATGTGACTCTTATGCAGCTTCAAGCCATTGCATCAGATGAGATGGACAATAAATTGCTTCAGCTGTATATGTATGAAGGGTCAAGGGCACCTGAGAGATTCATAGATCTTGTGAATCATGCAAACGCCCGTATTTATTTGCATGATGAAAATATTTATCATTTTGAATGTGTAAGTTTCTACATCTTGTTTTGTTCTTTTGTAAAGTACTTGAGCTTATCTAGAAAGTTTTAGATAGAAACATGGGAAACTTTTGTTAAATTCTCTTATTACTAATGCTTATGTAGTTGCAAACATCAAATCCTACTAGCTTATCCATTACACTTATGGAACGTGGGCCTGAAAAACTTGAAGTTGGAGTTGTTGCAGTGGATCCTGACTTTGCCAATTATTTGAATAACAAATTTCTTTCAGTAGCTTCTAATACCAAGGAAACACACCATATCTTCCTTGCAAGGTATTGTAGCTATGAAAAAAATCAAACTTAATGTATTTCCTTTTGGACTTAAAATTCATCTTTGGGTATAGTCTGACACTAATCTAGTATGATACTATAATCTAACTCTAGTATGTGGTTGGCTCAGAAACAAATGTAAATATGCATGTGATGATGAGTATGCTTCAACCTACAAGGCTATGAAAGGTGTTCGGGTGGTGAATGGTTTGGAGTACAAGATAACATGCAACACATCAAAGGTCTTGATTCTTAATGATGAATGTTGCTTGCATATTTTAATTAAACAGGATAGCATGCTTGGGAGGGGAGAAAATCAGTTACTTAATTTGGGTGGCATGAACAAAATATATAGGCACTCATTCCAATATTTTTCCCTTGTGATTTGTGTGTGTGTGTCAGGTTTCTTATGTTCTAGACATAGAATATTTTTTATTTCGAAGGAATCAAAGGAAGCAAAAAATTTCTACAGAGATCAACCATAGTAATGATGAGGTTCCTTCCCATAATTATTGTGAAAAGAGGTCTGATCATTTTCATAGATGGGTTGAGAGCACTTAATCTGGTTGTCATTAGCAAAGGTGCACATTCTTTCTTTAGAAAGTTTAGCTAAAGGATGTTATTTCTTTTTCTAGCATGTATATTGTAGCTAATAGCTTCTTTGCTAAAAGGAAAAATAATTTGGAGTATCTATCCTATATTTGAAATCAAAGGCAATGACATTTCTCTTGATGTGCACTACCAATGGCTAGATGCAACCAACATAAAGTCAAAATAATATTCCAAGTACATCTGAAAATAGCATTACTAGTATATTTATTATTCAGCTTTGTGGAGCATTAGGAATGTGAAGAGATTGAGATGCCTCTTTTAAGTTGCTCTAGTAAAATATTACAAAATCTCAACATGATATTGGTGACAATGGGCTAGGTAGAATTTCTACTAGCCAAATTGTGTTTTGTTCAATTTCATGATGTATCTATGCCTGGTTCATTGTGGCATGCGGTGGATTATGTTTCAGTTGTATTGTTGTGGTCACCAAGGTTGTTACATTTATTGATTAATGGATGTACCTCATGTTCTCAATCTCAATCTAAATGTGATTCTCAGCAGAAAATAACATCATATTGTTTCCCTAGATCAAAGAGTGGTGAATCTAGTGATATATTTGGTTCTTCACCTAATCTAGTTTCTTGTCCCATGCAATTTTAGGGTTTACAATTCTATTATTTCAACTTGGGGATTATGTTTCTACCATTGTTTATTATCCTCTTCTACATGCTTTTGGAAAATGTTAGACTATGCACGACTCTATAAAAACTCACCTTGCTTATTTTGTTACTCTATTTGAAGTTCATGTTTAACTATCTTGGGCACATGTGACCAAAATTTTTAGTACTTTGAGACATTATGTATTTATGTTGAGAGGTGTTTTACAGTGGCAGGAAGGTATACAGTGTCATGTCATGATTGTGTACATAAAAACTATTTAAGACACCAAAATTTAAAATATATATTAATACCTCCAGATGAAAGTGTTAAAAAATAGCATATATGTATATAGAGATTTTTTCTTTGCTGAAAAAATATGCTCATACAATGTCTACAAGATGACAAAACTCATGTGAACCCCCACTCATTTACAAAAAATAGTAAGCAAGTGCTGGAAAATCATTAAATTGCTGAAAGGTGCATCCACGAGATCTAATAGGGAACTATTCTATGTTGTACCTGAGGTAACCTGAAAAGCACATAATATGAATCATTTCCATAGAAAATCTTAGAATCTTTATGCGATATGTTGTTTAAACTAGATGGTACATGTTTTGCAAGAGGTTTGGCCATTAGCAAAGAACGGTTTGAAATTGTCATAGATGTTCCTTCACCTTCAACATCATGGGAATCAACAGTTACCTCGGCCTCCCCTTCACTTTCAACCTTGCAATCATTTTCTTCACGTTCTTCATCCTCTTCCTCTTCCTCTTCCTCCTCCTCATGATCTTCATGTGAGCACTCATCACCTTTTGTGTTAAATAAAGGCATTGGGTGTAACCAACATATCAAACCAAATAAGAAATGAACCAAGCTTTTAGTGATGCTTTATTCATACCAAACATATGGTTTATATATGACCCTTAAATAATAGAAAACGTAACAATTTTAATATTGTGGTATTTCTTAGTCCTATTGTCATTCTTGACTCCTTTCCTCTTTCATCTGATCTTCACAGATCATTGACAACAACTAGTTTCAGACAAAGCAAGGCAGGTGTTGGCTAAACTATTGATTATGGACAAGCAATGCAGTTTCACCTTGATGCATTTCTCTCGTGAACATCAACAACAACCAAGCTTAACTATGCAAGGACAAACGATATAGTCTTGCATGAAGACATTTTTATCATGAACATAAACCAGCATAGAGGAGCATGGGCTATATTTTGAATAACAAACCAAGTGGGAAAAATTATTTTTATAATATATCTAGCAATAACAACCAGGTAAACAGTTTTTACATAATGCTTTTAGCACTAACATTTTAAAATTTGACAAGAGTTATATGATTTTTTACCTTTAAACAAACAACTTTTTTTTTTCATTGAGAGAATTTGTGAGCCTGTCATAATTATAAAAGACATAATTGTGATAAATTTAGAAAATGCATCATGCATACAAGGCCTTGTCCACAACTCACTTGTTATACAGATCAGGAGGATTTGTATCCTTAACACTTTTCTTTGTTATCATTGATCCTCTCACTGTCACTTCACTATTATGATATATTCCTTCATAACAAACCTGTAGCATTCCCTACCCTTTTATCATTCTAAATCTAAAAATCAACCCAGGTAAATTAACACTTTAATGTACCTCTTCTTGTATGGTTGCAAAGGCCTTTGAAAACCTGTCAAATCCAATAGATGGTAGCATGCAAAAGAATTGTAGGCAATTGGATCTTTCAGGATGTGAAAAGCCTAAATTTACAGATGTAGAGAAGGTTAAAGAAAGTGTTCCTAAGAAAGGGTAGATTCAACAAGATGATGTTGAACATAGACTCACTAAAATCTCACACTGTAGAGGTTATATTCATGACCTATTTGTAATGAAGGGACTAAACTCCATTATCTCATGTTTTTCATTATTATTTCATGTTTTGCAATGCTTGAATTGAAATATAACTTCAATCCTAAGTACATGATGGGTTATTGCATGTTTATGGTTGGCAGACCTAATTGGATCTTGGCTAAGGAGTTTTATTGTAGGCATTGAGAATTCAAAGGAAAACATTAACCATAATCTTTCTGAACCACTACAAGCTACAACACTGGTATGTAACTTTGTTGTCATCCATATTTTCTGAAATTGTCATTGGAGCTTACCATTAGTGCAGATTTATTTCAAAATAGTAAAATTAATAAATGCATCTATATAGTATATATAGGTTATTTTGTAATGTATGCCCTTGCTAGATATGACTAGATGGGCTAAATATGTGTTGTTTGCATTTGTAACAAGATTCTGGTAAAAAAAATTACACATTTAATTTCATCAACGTTCTAGATCACACTTTGTGATCCATCATTAGGATAATTTTCTTTAATCCTGATGATGGATCACTGACTGTGATTTGGATTGTCAATGATATTAAATGTTATTTTTACTAGAAGCTTGTTTAGTATATCACAGACTCTACAAATTTCATGTTTATTATGTTTGCATGTGTTAATTTTTAGTCT
Organism: Sequoia sempervirens; assembly: GCA_007258455.2. NCBI lineage: Eukaryota > Viridiplantae > Streptophyta > Pinopsida > Cupressales > Cupressaceae > Sequoia > Sequoia sempervirens. Next base: position 343,802,318 of record VDFB02000008.1, read on the forward strand.
CATGTATGGTGTTTTCCTAGAGTTGGGGAATGCATTTGACAACTATGGGATAAAGTTGTAATAGGTCTGGCATAACTGTTTTAACTTCTATCCATTAGAATTTTGTACATAGGATATAGGAATGACAATTACTTCGCATAGGTCTCTGGAGAATTTATAAATGTGTCTTCTGAGCGTGTGGCTCCAAATGGTAGTACAGGTGGAAAGCGAGTTCATTCACTCCCTTATGTTGATCCAAATCAGCTAGGTATTTAATTTGTATCATAATGCAGTATGTTCTAGGATTGGAGTACTCTATTTGAGGCTTTCATTTTTATCAATGGACCAAACTCAAATGATCTGAGAATATAATGATGCATTTTTATAGTTCATGTGATAATTGTGTTATCTGATAAAAATCTAATTCCAAATATGTTTTTGATGGATGTTCATAACCTCATCCAAAGCTCCAATTCACACACAGGAAAGGACATTTTCAAGCATATCAATTACAAATTTACAATCAATAATCAAACTATTGATTAGTTGTTCAAGAATAAGGCAGTTGTATATCACTAATTGAATATTTTCTATTTGTTTGTTGTCTTGCATGAATTCATCTTTTTAAAAATTGTAAGAGATAACTTGGAAATATTAAATCTAGTGCCTAAGTTTAGGGTGCCATAGTTGGAAAAGGAAAAGAAAATGTTTGAAATTTATCCTCTGCATTATTTGACTTTTCTAAGTTTTTGATGTGCAAATTTTGAAACCTTATTTTCAGGCTATAGCTCCAAATTGGAGAAGTGAAAGGTGAATACCAGTGAGGAAGAGTTTGGCAGAGCCAAAACCAATAGCAGTGGAAAAACTATGGATTTTCAAGGGGATTAAATGGATCAAGCCCCTATAGGAGGTCGTTGCCCTTCCAAAAGGACAGCAATTAAGGAAGGGGAAAACAGTACAAGTATATGAAAATAGGAGTATTATGTTTATATAGTGTCTGTAAGTTGTACAGTGTCACTGAGACATTGAGTGTAACCAATGAGATTTTGATTTGCCAATGATGTTTTAATAAAGTAAATTTTCATAGTGGTTTTTTTTCCACTCATAAATACTATGTTGTGGCTCCTCTTGATTTGTAATTTGTTTGTGTTTGTGTCTAATCAATCATATTTGTTCAAACATTTTAGTCTTCATTTCATGGTACTTCTTCAACATTTGAATATCTATGATACTTGCAATTTATATAGTTTATTGCCGGTCATTTATAACGCGACCAAATTTATGACTAAACTATTTTAGTCATTTATCTAGTCATTGATTTGGTCATTGATTTAGTCATTGATTTAATCATTAATTTAGTCATTGATTGTTGTTAATTGGTCATTTATTTAGTCATGGTAGTGATTTATTTAGTCATATATTTAGTCATTAATTTATTTATATATTTAGTCATTAATTTAGTCATTGATTATTGTTAACTGGTCATTTATCTAGTCATGGTAGTCATTTATTTATTCATAGTAGTTATTTTATTTAGTCATGGTAGTCATTTATTTAGTCATGGTAGTCATTATAGTCATTTATTTAGTCATGGTTTAGTCATTTATTTAGTCAAGTTAATCATTTATTTAGTCATTTATGAACTAATTCTTTCATATGTGTATGCAAACTCTTATGCTTGGAGAATGCTATTACAATAACTAGTCTATGAAATTGCAAACCAAGAGAAAATTTTGTTGTGATTGAATAATATAAAACTTTAAAGCCCTTATGTTATTAAAACTTCAACAAATTTGGGATTGAAACAACATTGGAAAATAATTCTCTATATATTCAAACTATATATAAAATATGTTACAAAGAACTCTATATATAGAGTTTCGAATACAAAATCTTTTCCAGTATACAAACTGCTGATTTATTATACTTTTAAAATTGAAAAAAAAAAACTAAATGGTGTGAATGTATGTCTTCAGTGATGCCACTATTTCACATGAGATGGGAAATAAATGCATCTAGTAAGGCACTGGTTTTGCATTTTCTCCTTGCTCTATACCTATCCACAATCAAAAAATAAACATATTACTAGGTAGCATAAACAACGAATATCTTAAAAGTAGATACACATAAACATTAGAGTAAGTCTAATAAATAAAAATGCATAGAATTAATGATATTACAAAAGAAATGCATTTGCAAAAGAATTAATATCAGAGTGATATCTTAAATATTACTAGTTTATCATAGCAATATCTCCTTGCTATGTATTGTCCATAAACATATTACTAAATAGTTGTAAACAATGAATATCTTAAATGAAAATACCCATAAGCATTAGAGTAAGTCTAATAAATAAAAATGCATAGAATTAATGATATTGTAAAGAAATGCATTTGCAAAAGAATAAATATCAAAGTAATATCTTAAATATATTACTAGATTATCAAAGTAACTATAATAAATAAAAAATGCATATAATTAATGATATTGCAAAAGAAATAATCTCTACTTTTTCGATTTTGGATTCAATTATTGTATTATTCTTTAAATCAAATCACCACAATATCTTGAAAAATTAAATTTCATTCTAAATTTAAATTAAATTATAATTTCTAATTTAACAATTACTAATTTAGATATAAAAGCAACCTTTCTTTTTTAGTTTTTTCTTTTCTAATGAAAAAAAAAATTAAAAAGAAAGATTGCTCAAAAAAACTAAGCTAGTAATAAAATTATTTAAGAAATTTCATTCTAAATTTAAATTAAATTCTAATTTCTAATTACTAATTTAGATATAAAAGCAACCTTTCTTTTTTAGTTTTTCTTTTCTAATGAAAAAAAAAACTAAAAAATAAAGATTGCTTCAAAAAAACTAAGCTAGTAATAAAATTATTTAAGAAATTTCAATTTCTAAATTTAAATTAAATTCTAATTTCTAATTTAACAATTACTAATTTAGATATAAAAGCAACCTTTCTTTTTTAGTTTTTCTTTTCTAAAAAATAAAAAATAAAGATTGCTTCAAAAAAACTAAGCTAGTAATAAAATTATTTAAGAAAAACTAAAAACTTCAATTTTATTCTAAATTTAAATTAAAATTTAAATTAAATTTAATTTCTAATTTAACAATTACTAATTTAGATATAAAAGCAACCTTTATTTTTTATTTTTTCTTTTCTAAAAAACTAAAAAATAAAGATTGCTTCAAAAAAACTAAGCTAGTAATAAAATTATTTAAGAAAAATTTAAAAAATTATTAGAATGTTTCTTGATGACTAAAATTCTATTGTAATAAAATTATTTAAGAAAATCTAAAAACTTCAAAAAAACTTAAATGTATATTATCAGCAATGAATGGAAGATACACTATGAAGTTGTGAATGTGCTCAAAATTATTGAAAGCACTGTGAGAATAAAATGGGTTCAAGAATACAAACCTAGATTATTTACAAAATCTACTTCAAGAACAACATCTGAAAATGAATGAAAATAGGCCAGATATTTCAGGAAATGTCAAAAGTTGTGATATTAAGTGGAAAGAAGCTAAAACAAAGCCCTCTATTAAAATCAAGATTTCCAATAAATATTATAATTATATCAGTTATGAAGGCCCTCTATTAAAATCAATATTTCCAATAAATATAATAATTCTCTCAGTTATGAAGGTGCTCTCTGGGAATTCAAACACACTTTGGCTGCTCCTATTCAATCTGTCATTCAACCCATTCACAATTAAACACTTTACTTGGATGAAGAGCATAAAAGAAAATTAAAGAAAGAATTTCAGGGAATGCCATTTATATAATTTTATCATATTGCCTCTACTGAGCTCGAATCAAGCCTATTCTCATAGAAATTTAAGAGATAAGAATAATGAAACTTACACAAGATTGTTGTAAAGGAGACGCCCTCCAAAGTCTTTAGAAATGAGCCTCAAAGATACTCCAATGGTAGTCAAACAAAGAGGAGAGATATCAACAAATGGTAAGCAAAGGAAATACAACAGAAAAATACTCAGTCGCGACCAAGTGAGCTCGATAAAATGCTTCAAAATGGAGATTACCCAGGCATGGCGGTGTTGAGTTTTCTCCAAAAATAGAAGTGAAAAATGGAATGAGTTTCTTCTCCAAAAATACAAGTGAAAAATGAAATGAGATTAGGGCTCGGTTTCTTTTTTATTTAGGGTTTTTTCATTACCCTAGGCCCAATGGTTTATTTTTCACATTGTATTAAAGAAAATAGGTACCTTTTATGATTTTTATTAGAAAAATCAAATACCATCGCCACTTTCCCGCTTCTTTACTTCATTTGATTTTGATTTCAAAATTAAATCTCTCGCTTTTAAATATATTATAATATTATATTTATATTATAATATTTATATTATTATTATATTATATTATAATATAACAATTATATTATATTATTATTTAATATATTATATTATTATTTAATATATTATATATATAATAATAATATTATATTATATTATTATATAATATTAGTATTTAATATAATATTATATAATATCATATTATATTATAATTTATTATTATAATATATTGTATTGTAATATAATATATTATTATTATTATATTATATTATAATACAATACACTTCCTCAATTCAATTTTTTTAATTAACCACTTTAATATCATATTGTCTATTTTTTATGTGTGACTAATTATTTAGTCATTTTTATTTGTGTGACTAATTATTTAGTCATCTTTATTTGTGTGACTAATTATTTAGTCATCTTTATTTGTGTTTTGAAATGAAAGATAGCCCTCAAAATGCAATTGGATTGTTTAAATCATATTTTATTAGTGAAATTGACCACAATTTCTCTTTGATACATTTGACATGCTAACACAATAGGAAAATCAAACTAGCTTCAAATCATAGTTAAAAACATTAATGATTCATTAACATAATGAGTAATAAAAGTTAAAGAATGTAAATGTTAAATTTTTTATAAAATATGTGAAGGCCTTAAGACTGCACTGAGATCCAATGCCTTCCACGCAATAGGTATTTTTGGTGCATCAAGCAACCTAGGTGGCCAAATGGCCCGCTTAGGTAGGGGTCCCATGAGGGGGGCTTAAGCTCTATGGATTATGATCAAATTCAAAAGAAAAAAGAATAGAGTAATAGTCATTTATTTAGTCATTAATTTAGTTAACTATTTAGTCATTTATTTAGTCATTTTTATTTGTTTGATAGTAGTCATTTAGTTGTGATTTTACCCGATGACTAGATTAGTCACTTATAAATGACCAAATTAGTCATTTATTTGCCAAATTCTACTAGTGTTAGTCATGTGACTAAAATTTTTAGTCACGTTACTAAAAATTTTAGTCACTTAGTCATTTATTTGCCAAATTCTACTAGTGATTATTGCCAAACGGAACCAAAATGGTTCACATCGGGTTCACCAAAAATATAAGAGGGGGACCAACCACATCAAGGCCCCAGGTCATAAAGAGCCAAGAGTGGAAGGCTGCCCTAACTTACCTCACTCTCAAGGGGTGTTGTTGCTGCAATGGAGTGTTGAGAATGTTGGAAATGCTAAGAAACTATGAAGAAGGATGAAGTGAATGCTTGAAGATTGCCAAAAAGAGAGATGAGTTGAATGAAGAATGGAAGAATTTGAAGGGGAAGAGAGAGAATCTTCCATTTTTGGGGTCAGTTGGTCGAAGAGGGACGTTACAAGTCATTCCCAATAGGAAGTGTAATACCTCTACCAGCTTCAGGCACAAAAATCAATCAACGACGTACACGTGTCACACGGACGTCTACTTGCCATGCGGGCATCCCCGACAAATATTCTTCTACCGACACAACAGACAGATGCCAAGTGGAAATAAATTAGCCAAGTGATGTGGAATTTTTCCTTCGGATTTGGTTTTCTAAGGTGAGGATGAGTAAAAGGGGAATTTTTGTAAGGGGTGGAAATTTTCTCCTATACTGTGAGAACAGTTGCTTCTTAAGAATTCCCTCATTTCTACAACCATTTTATGGATTGAAAGGAGAAATATAGAGCGCCAAGATTGCCGAGATACATTACAAGTGTGAGGGGGTGTGGTGAAAATGTGACATATCCATTTCACCCATAAGATATTGCAATATATGTATGTTGATAGTGGAATGAAGAGCTTTTATTTACTCTTGTTGGAGCTTTCTACCTTAAATATTTCTCTAAGGTTTTCTTAAGAATTTTGTATTTTTATTTTCAAATTTCCTTAATGTTTGTTTAGTATAATTATCAATGACATCCTTTTAAGATGTTAGAGGTAATTAAGAAGATTTTGATAAGTTATTAAAAATATTTTGATGGAATTGAAAAAGAATTATATAAGTTGTGATCACTAGGAGACTATCTCCAACATTCTATGAATCACAACCCTTCAACTATAAGAGTCATCTACACTATAAAATAGCTTTTTCTATTAGAGGTGCAAAATTTAAACTCTTTTTAAAGTCCAACTTTAAGAGTATAGAATCACAAATGAAGAATATTCACAAACAAAAATTCCAAGAAGATGAGCTTAGTAACGTGAACAAGATGGGGATCATGACACACAATTGGAAGGACTTGTCGATAGTAAATGGAATGAACATGGTCAAGTCATAGATCAAGCATCTACCCATAGTGATGAATAGGAAAACAAGGTAAGGATGTGATAGATAAGAGTTACAAGGTCTAGGGTGAAGGAAATAGCAACTCAATATTGATTTAATAGTCGATTCCAATTGTATCAACCTAAGCAAAAATATTAACAAAGTAGAGATGGAAACTAGTGAAACATAGATTTTTGGGACCCTAATGCTACTCTTGTACTTCTAGGGTTTTTCACCTAAAAGGAGAGAGATGGGGCCAAAAATGCTTATGATTCACTCAAATCAGAATGTATGCAATGTTTTTTAATGTAAATGAACTTATCTAAATGCAATTGACTAATCTAGATGAATGAAAATGAATGTAAAAGTGCAACTACAACTATGTTTGAAAACACATTATGATATGCAAATTATGAAGAAAATGAATAAAATGTGCAAAACAAAAAGAGATGGGTCAAATCAAAGTGCACGTGGAAGCAGATTGATGTTACTGGAGAGTTTTGGAATGTCCCTGAAGTCACTATTAATGGCCACTAGGACTAATTCGCCATAGATGGTGAATCAGTCTTGTTTCTGGTGAAAACTTCCAGAAATAAGTTTCTGACTACTATGAGTTGAAATCTGAGAAAATTAGTTTTTAGGACTATAGGCAGGACTCATTTTCCATGGGTGGAAAATTATTCCACCTACAGGGATCTTCAAAATCAAGAGTAGACTCTATGGAGCTAGATCTGTACTTTTGCTCTCTACAGGTGTCTGCTTCTAAAATTGTCAGATTTGGGTCTGAAAATGACTTTTTGTTGATTCTTTGACTTGAATGATGAAGAGATGAATTCAATGACTTTTGAAATTTATCTTCAATGATTTCCAAGCTTCCAAGAGACCTAAATTTTCATACAAACAAGACAAAAGAGAGATATGTTGAATGTTAGGTCATGGGGGTTTGCCTAAGTCAAACCTCGTTTAGGTAATTAAACCAAAATGATGAAATAAATGGATAAAACTTGCAAAAATGGAGTAGATTACCTTTCCATGATGATTGATTTTTAATTTTTGCAACAATGGAGGAAGATTCAACCCTTGAATGTCCTTAGAAGCTTTCTCAATGACTTGCAATGACAAAACCCTAAGTTGCTTGATTTGGATAAAAAAATAGATGATGAATTAATGATAAGAGATGTAAAAATTTGTTGTTGTTATTTAAAATGAGGATAAAAACACTTATTTATAGACAACTACACCTTAGTAGGTCTGATAATACCTCATCATAGACCGACATGTGGTGAAAATAAACTTTAAATTTCACTTTTTCCCGCTCAAAGGTCAAAATGGGTGCCAGATAGGACTCATTTTCCACACATGGTGAATGGGTCCCACCTAGAGGGGACTTATTTTCCATGCATGGCGAATGCATCCCATAGGGGCCATTATGACAGCTAAGAAGCCAAGGAATAAGGAAATAAGGTTTAAATTGCAACTTTGTCGGGTATTTGATCAATTAAAGCCGCAAAATGCATAATATGAGTTAATAGGGGCCTATTACTGATGATGTAAATGTCAAATAGGGCTTGGGACACATAAATCAATGTGAAAGTGTTATTTAATACACTTTACAACACTAAAATGAGGTCCACATAGCCTAGGAAGGCACAAGAATCAATGTGAATGTGTGGGACACATTACAACACTAGTTTATCATTAAATTTAACTTATAAACCTTATAGATTGATGCAATAATGCATTTGAATATATTTTATAATGTTAGATTAAGGAGAAATAGGTTAATTAAGTCTAGAAAAGTGTGAAGGTCCTTTACAAGACTTTACAACACCTTTACAAGACATCATTGAAAGCATATTATTTGATTTTCAAGGGTCCAAGACCTAGTGTGGACACATAAAATGCCTCACAACACTAGATTAATACCTCATTAAGTCAATTTTATCATGAATTAATCCCATTTCAAGCAAAGGGTCCTTTTTTCTACGGCACATTTAGCCCCCACTTTAGTGAGAGGATGAACCTACTTCAAACTCACACTAAAGTAGACATTCAAGAGAGATCCACATGCACAAATGCAAATGATAAAGAATGAAAAAGATCAAGGAGGTTTTGAAAGCCCCTAGGATCCAAGATCCTAAGTCAAACCATCAAGATGCAAAATCATGCAATGACAAGAAGAAGAGAAGAAAAATAGGATGAAAAAGATGCACTCACTCTGGGGCGACAGAACACATGATGATCAACCAAGTGAGAAGGCCCAAAAAGGTAAGATACATACACTAGTTGGTATGCACTCACAAACAAATATAAAAGTGCCTATGGGGAAAATTCATGTCGCTATTTGGGCCTCCCGCTCAACCATGTTAAAGTTATACCTACCGATAACTTTAACAAGGCACCACAAAGAAACAAATGCTATGAACAAAAAGACAAGGTGCCATAATCATGCAAGTTGTGTTATGCAAGGTGGAAAAAATGTAAAAATGCAAATATTTAAAGTGTAAAAGTGTAAAAGATGTTCAAAGGAGTCTTGTTCAATGCATGCTAGGTAATTCACTTAGGGAACATTGTGTCTAATGTGTCCAAGAGAGAACCAATCAAAGAATAGTATATCCACAACTTAGGGGATGCAGTAAGTCACATTAAACCACCAAGAGGAATGCAATATGCTAAGATAGATCACAATTATGAAGCACATCATACCCAATGTCATCCACAAAGTGATAAACACATCACAAAAAATGACAAGGCTACACTAGGAACCTAGAATGCAAATAAATTATGGTAATGTATGCCCTCCACTTTAAAGGAATTGCTTACACATCGATCTGTGAGCAATTGCTTTAAAGTAGAAGAGAAAGAAGAAGACATTGAGAGCTTACTCAGAAATCCCTATGCCAAATCATATGTTTCCAATAAGTTGTGTCATGAAGAAAGGGAGTATGTAACATGCAAGTCAATCTTAAGACATGCCATCCACATCCCAAGCTTTCCCTTATATGTTAATGAAAATTTAACGAGTAGTCAAAAGAGACAATGAAAAGTGACATACAAGGGATAAGGTTGTCTAACTTTTTGTCCCCCACTGAGTGCAAGACAATGGTGAGCCTAAAGTGGATGATGGTATGCTGCTCCTTGCAATGGATGCAAAACATGAAATAGTCAATATGCTATGATCCTACAACTATGGCATGGCAAGGAGCAGTGACTATCATTATTTATGTGAATAAAGAAGAGTCTTAGAAAATTCTTGTGTGATAGTTTTGATGTTGAGTGAAGGCTTATTGATCTCGATCAAACAAAAATAACCAAGACCATGAGTTTTTTTTTGTGTTAGGCGAGCTATAGGGTTGTGGATACCTTGTTCTTAAGCACCACATCCTTTTCCACTAGATCCAAGTTGTTTCATGAGGTCATACCCTTTTCCATAAAGTTATTTCATTACTTTGGAATCGAGAGGTTGTTCATTATTGTGGTCGTCAAGGTTTGTTGTGGAGTTTGTGGCATTGTCTAAAGTGGTTGAGGTGGATGCTTGCGAAAGGGTGTCTGAATTTTGTGTTGACATGATTTTTGGTTGTTCGTGCTTCTCATCTTTCATTTGTGTGAGTATGTATTTTCCCATAAATGAGGGTGTGAATTCTAAGGATCTCCAATCATCACCAAATAATTTAGATGGTCATTTCTCATAGTTGTGTTCAATTTATATGTTGGATGTGGGAATCAATGTTTTCAGAGGACTTGCAGCTCCTTTTTCAAGGTGCAAGCAACTTTCAATCTCATGATCTATTTCAACGTGATAAATGTGATGAATGTGTTAAGCTTGATGAAAATCTCATCACTGAAGTGACTAGTATGCCCACTAAAGGACATAATTTTTTGCGGGATAGGAAATTCTCTGATGAAGTAGTGGTTAGATTTCCAAAAAAAGACAAGGAAAAATTGAAACTTGTGAAAGTTTCCAATAGTTATGTTGAGGTTGACTCCATTAAAACTCTCTAGAGAAAATTTCTTCGCACCATTATGGAGTATATCACCTTGGATGGATGGTTCACTAGGGTCTACGGCTACCATTTTTCCTTGCTCAATCATTTTCGCTATAAGGTCAGGGTTTCTCTCCCCTACTACTTATTTTGTTCCTTAAGAAACAATCTGGAAGACCATAAGAAAAACCCTAAAAGATATCCTATATTACATACTGGTCTGATAAGATTAATTTTTGAACATTTCCAAAAAATGTCGGTCCTTGCTAACCTGGATGCCTCTTCGGCTTATGAGGATGATGACACTAAACCTAGTTGTTTGGGGAATAAACCTAATTTGAGTCCAGTAAGGACGGTCCTAGACCCTCCCATTATCCAGAATGGCAAGAAAACCCAAGTCCGTAATCCCCAACCTGTTGAAGTCTGCCCTGCTTCTGAGCCTAGAAGTTCTACCCCCAAAGCCAAAGGCGCTGGAAAGAATTCCCCTGTTAAAAACCTTGTTCCTTACTCTGAAGATACTCCTGATTCTAAGGAACTCAGTGCAAATAACAACTCTTCCTCTTTTGTGTCATTGACGGACAGAGATGATAGAACTGGCTCCCTTAGAGCCTCTGACCCTACTAAAAATTGCCTCAATCTTGATAGGGAACCTACAGCTGATTTTCTGGGTATAGCTAGGAATAATGTTGTGGACCACTTCAAAATGTCAAAATGGGTCTTTCACAGAATTATTGACCTAAAAATAAAAAACTGGGCCCTCCAGAGTAAATTGGAAGAAGTGGAAGGTAAGGTTTACATGTTGTGCAAGAAGGATGAAGAGTGTAATGAGAACACTGCTAGTAAGGAGATCCAGGACAATGCGGGTAAGGACAGAATGATAGAAATTGACTTTGAAAAAATAAAAAATGTTGTGAAGATAATCACTGAACAAAATAATAGAATGGCAAGACATAATTATATCATTATCAATGCAATGACTGAAAAACTGGATAAAGCTCAACAGGGGTCTTTGGTTGTTGATTTGGAAGAAGTTAAAGATAAAAACCAGGAAGAGGACTTAGGGATTTCAAAGAGAACCAAGGCTAATCTGAAAAGGAAGGCACCCTCTACGCCAAAGATGATTCAAACTTTCAAGAAGGGAGTCCAGGATATGCAGGATCTAGAGGCCGAGACTGAGAAAGTTCTGAAGAATCTGGATTAGTTGTTGCTGGTTTTTTGGTCTGCGCCTCGGCTGGCCTTTTGGTGGTCCTTTCTGGTTTTTTCTTTTTTTTTGGCTGGCTATTGTTTTTTCGGGGTTTTTCTTTCTTTGCAGCCTGTTTAATTCGGAGGACTTTTTTGTCATTTCCTTTATTTTGTTGTAAACTTTGTGGTTTCGGGTCCTTGTAAAACCTATTTTTTCCTTGATCAAAAAAAAATTGAAATAACAATCTATGCTAACTCAAAATGCAATATATAAGTTTGAAATAAAATGCAATTTTCAAAGAACAATTGACTGATTGTAATAGGAGAATGCAAATGTGAAAATTAAACTATGCATGAAATGAGCTAATTTAGACTAGTTTTGATGAAATGCATGCTATAGAAATGCAACTAACTAATATATGCAAGTTAAGGCACCAATCAAAAGCCTAAAAACAAATTTCTAAGATCTGTAAAGTGTTGTTTTAGGGGTCAGAAGGGACTAATTCGCCCAAGGTGGTGAATGAGTTCCAATATGGACCTTTTGCAAAAATTTCAAAAATTTGAACTTGATTTTTTATGAATTTTGAGTGCCAAGATGCAGACCTAAGTGAAAAATTCAAAATTTCAGTAAATCTAAATGAATTTAGATGCTACAAATGCAACCTAAATGCACTTTGTGATGAATGCAAGATTTAACACCTATCATGCAAATGAATCATTAAAACCCTAATGCAAGCTAGATATATGATCAAGGACTCCAAAATCAAGCAAGAGAGTATTCTAAAAGGCAGGTTCACCAAAATGAAACATAGATTTTTGGGACCCTAATGCTACTCTTGCACTTCTAGGGTTTTTCATCTAAAAGGAGAGAGATGGGGCCAAAAATTCTTATGATTCACTCAAATCAAAATGTATGCAATTTTTTTTAATGTAAATAAACTTAACTAAATGCAATTGACTAATCTAGATGAATGAAAATAAATGTAAAAGTGCAACTACAACTATATTTGAAAACACATTATGATATACAAATTATGAAGAAAATGAATAAAATGTGCAAAACAAAAAGAGATGGGTCAAATCAGAGTGCACCTGAAAGTAGATTGATGTTGCTGGAGAGTTCTGGAATGTCCCTGAAGTCACTGTTAATGGCCACTAGGACTGATTCGCCACAGATGGAAAATTAATCATGTTTTTGGTGAAAACTTTTGGAAATAGGTTTCTAACTACTATGAGTTGAATTCTGAGAAAATCAATTTTCAAGACTACATCTGGGACTCATTCACCATGGGTGGAGAATTAATCCACCTACATGGATGTGCAAAATCAAGAGTAGACTCTGTGGAGCTAGATTTGTACTTTTGCTCTCTACAGGTGTTTGCTTCTGAAATTGTCAGATTCGGGTCCGAAAATGACTTTTTGTTGATTCTTTGACTTGAATGAAGAAGAGATGACTTGAATGACTTTTGAACTTTATCTTCAATGATTTCCAAGCTTCCAAGAGACCTAAATCTACATACAAACAAGACAAAAGAGAGATATGTTGAATGTTAGGTCATGGGGGTTTTCCTAAGTCAAACCTCATTTAGGTAATTAAACCAAAATGATGAAATAAGTGAATAAAACATGCAAAAATGGAGAATATTACCTTTCCATGATGATTGATCTTGAATTTTTGTAGCAATGGAGGAAGATTCAGCCCTTGAATGTCCTTAGAAGCTTTCTCAATGACTTGCAATGACAAAACCCTAAGTTGCTTGATTTGGATAAAAAAATAGATGATGAATTAATGATAAGAGATGTAAAAATGAGTTGTTATTTAAAATGAGGATTAAAACACTTATTTATAGACAATTGTGCCTTAGTACCAGATTATACCTCATCACAGGCCAACATGTAGTGAAAATAAACTTTAAATTTCACTTTTTCCCGCTCAAAGGTCAAAATGGGGGACAAATGGGACTCTTTCACCACACATGGTGAATGGGCCCCACCTGGAGGGGAATGATTAACCATGCATGGTGAATGGGTCCCACAGGGGCCATTCTGATGGCTAAGAAGCCAAGGAATAAGGAAATAAGGTTTAAATTGCAACTTTGTGGGGTATTTGATCAATTAAAGCCTTGGGATGCACAATATGGGTTAATAGGGGCCTATTAGTGATTATGTAAATGTCAAATAGGGATTGAGACACATAAATCAATGTGATAGTGTGATTTAATACACTTTACAACACTAAAATGAGGTCCACATAGCCTAGGAAGGCACAAGAATCAATGTGAATGTACGAGACACATTACAACACTAGTTTATCATTAAATTTAACTTATAAACCTTCTAGATTGATGACAACAATGCATTTGAATATATTTTATAATGTTGGATTAAGGAGAAATAGGTTAATTAAGTCTAGAAAAGCGTGAAGGTCCTTTACAAGACTTTACAACACCTTTACAAGACATCATTAAAAGCATGTTATTTGATTTTCATGGGTCCAAGACCTTGTGTGGACACATAAAATGCCTCACAACACTAGATTAAGACCTCATTAAGTCCATTTTATCATGAATTAATCCCATGTCAAACAAAGGGTCCTTTTTTCTATGACACAACTAGTAATTTGCATATCACACACCAAGGAATGCAACCAAATTGGAATCTGAGATACAAATACAATCAATTAAGCACCATTCGAAAAGACAATCATAACCAGAAGACTCTTAGAACCATTCAAAATATAGTAGATACATTTCTCCCTCTTTATTTCTCCTCTCATATCTCCTCAATGCCTACTTCCATGCATATCTTCACTCATTTTCTGAAGGTTCTGTTCTAACATACCTTGAAATGAAGCCACATCTACCCCTCTTCCCAAGACTTACAGATCCCTCACTTTTTTCTTCTCTCTCCTTCAATTAATTCTAGATTTAAAAAATTTTCAAGTTCCCTTGTCTAGCAACCTAATTTACTCAACTAACATTTTCCTGCGTAGTCTTCAAGAAGTCTAGTCTCCTTTTTATTTACAACTTTCCCACAATTTCTACGACCTCCTCCAACCCAATTCAACTTGGGGAGAGAGGCTGACACTGGTGTTGGGTCACATAGTGTGGACATAAGTAGTCCTCTGTGGGCCCCACATTGGAGCACATTAATATCCAATTGTAAAATAATTTGTATCCATAAAGTCAACAAAAGTAGTTGAATCATTGTACAGTAAAAAAATTGTATTATAATATGTTTATATTTTTCCCAAACACAAATAGTCATTCACATTCTTATATGTTAGAGAATATTCAAAGCCCATCTGACACCACAAACATATAATCCAATTTTCTTTTTAGTGTCCCGTAGCATGAAAACATGTAGCCAAAATATAAAATTAGTATAACCCACACTCCCCTTAAATATCACCACTTGCATTACATCACCACCAATATTTTCATAGATTCAATGCCATGAGAACAACTAAGAGCCAAGATTTTCCCATCACCAAATCCAATTGAACCCACCACCTATCCCACTTTCCCAGCAACACAACACTCAAAGGAAAATCAACCATTTAGACATGTTTCCCATCGGTCAAATCCCAACACACGACTACTTGTTCCTTCTCCTCTTTTGCCACCTGCAACCACCAAAACAATGGTGTTAAAGCCACCAAAATCACTTGAGAAGAAAACAAGTATTGCATGCCATAAATACATACAAACTTTGCAATTGAAGGCATCAGATCAGGTTTTCAAATTTGAAAAATAAGGATAGAAATTAAAGACGCCATACCAAACCAGCATTGAACATATAAAGAGATTTCAAAATTGAAAAATGCATTACTCAATCTTTTTCAATTTCCATTTAGCACATCTCACTTTCATATTCATATCTACATTTTATTGGAGGCAGAGGAAGAAAGAGGAGAAGCAGTAGCAGCACATTATCAAGTTACAGGTATTCTACTGCTATTAGTTCTTTATGCCTAAAAATGACAATTTGTTGTATGTTATGCATATGTTTTTTACAAAACTATAAATATTTGGGGTTTCACCTTGATGTTGTTTACATTGGGTTTTACATTTATATACTTTATGCCTCAGAATGAAAATATGTTGTAGGCAATATCAATGTTTGTCACAATAACCTGTTACTCAATATCTGGGGTTTCAACTTACACTATTTATGAATGTCAAGTCATTTCAATTCAATTTCTGAGATTTTTTATATTCTATATCCCTGGGAATATAGATCAGTTATATGCACTATAAATGTTTGTCATCCACTACCATATAACTCAATATCTAGGGTTTCAACTTATACTATTTATGGATGTCAATGCATTTTTGTTCCTTACAATGTTATTGTTACACCCTATCTACTCTAAGTGCACATGACCATGTCATTTCATTTCAAGTCTTAATTCCTAGCAATACTTATCTGTTCATAATGCCTAGCACTATGTTTGTTCTGGAGTCTTCATTTGGTTAGGCACCCATACATGTTCATCTCTACACTCAAGAAAGATCCCTTTGTCTTTCAAGTGAGGTTTTCTACCTCACTAGGCTTGTACCATTGTCTTTCATTTCAACAATGTTTAACCAATGTTCGTTCATGTCTCACTATACTATTTGTGCAATATATATGTACAAATATATACACATATATATGTACATATACGTATGTATATATGTGTATCTGTGTGTGTGTGTATGTATACATACATATATATATTCCTAAAAAGAAGAACATATTAAAACTAACAAAGTTATGTAGCTATTCCAATTAGCACTATATACATGCCAACATATGTACCAACCATGCACTTCTAATAATTTATTGTATAAAATGTGATAGTTACAATCAATGTGTTGTAAGTGCTTAAGTAAATGTGATTTCATTTATATTCTATATGTCTGGAAATTTCAATCACTTGTATGCAGTATAACTATGTCGATGGATTTCTATTCCATACGATTTAATTATTACACCCTATCAGGTCAAAGTGTTTTTAGTTCAATTCTTAATGCATATCAATTCTAAGCGATCTCACTTCAATTCTTGATATACAGTTTATGAATTCCAATGCATTTATCTTCCATACAATGTGATTGTTACACCTAATTTGTTGTAACTAATTTCTCTTCAATTCTTAATGCCTACTATTTATGGAATTCAATGCACTCATGTTCCATACATTGTGATTGTTACACATAATCTACTCTAAGAGATTACACTTCAATTCTTAATATACTATTTATGGATGTCAATGCATTCTAGTTTCATAGAATGTGATTGTTACACCTGGTCTTCTCTAAGTCATTTCACTTCAATTCTTAATGCCTACCAATGCCTCCAAGATGAAATATAAATCAGACTAATACCTACAATTGCATTACAAACTGTCAACATGTGCATTAAAGAAAATCAAATTCTTCATGCATCACTATGACTTCAATGGTGTTCATTGATTATTTTTATCATTGCTTCAAACATTTTTTGTAATATCTCCAGGTGCAATATAAAGCTCAAATGAAGTCCAATCCAACAAAGAAGAATAGCAAGACACAAACAAAGAATACTGGCAAGACAAAGTTGCGTAAACGTAAAAAAACCAGTAGCAGTCCCCCCTATGCAAGAACATATTATAGAAGCAAACAACATTCCTCAATCTATTGAGGCAATCCCAGAGATTGTTACACCTTCAAGTAGGACAACAAGAGCATTGCAAGAATTGAATGGTCAACAAAGGACATGAACAAGGCCTTAGAGGATGTGGAAGACAATGGGATGTCCACAAGGGCTACTATCAAGAAATGGATAATCCTAGATAAAATGTTGAGTAATTGGTTAGGCGATCTCACAACAACTTCAAAGAAGGGTCCTCCAACTATGCTCACAAAAGAAGAGGGTCTTATCGTAGATTGGTGCATAGAAATGGAAGTTGTTGGTCATGGCCTTGATATTATCAATCTCAAGGTAGAGGTTGCCCATATTTTCCAAACTAGACACAACCCTTTCAAGGATGCGCTACCTAGAAAATCATGGTAGACTGGATTAAAGAGGTGTCATCCATAATTGACATTACGTACAGTAGAAGGTATCGACAAGGACAGGACAGTAAACCTGCAACCCACAGTAGTAGCTAGATTTTACAAAACACTTTCAACAGCCTATAAAAATAACTTGTATGGTCCATATAGAATATGGAACTGTGATGAAACAGGGATTCAAGCAGGTAGAAATGGATTAATGAGGGTGTTGGCATGACGAGGTAGCAAGAACATCTCATACATAATTCCCAAGAGTTGGGAATGGATAACAATTTTGTGTTGTGTTAATGTAGTTGGTCAGAGCATACTAGGGTTCTTTTTGTTCAAGGGAAAAAAGGAGATGCAAAATTACATTGTTAACTGCAAGCCACTTGCTTGTATGGTAACCCAAGCACACATGTGAATGAAAAAATAACTTTTTATGGACTGGATGAAAAAAATTTGTAACTTGATTCCATGGGGTGCCACCAACTAATAGGAACCTTCTCATTTTTTATGGCCATGGAAGCCACATGGTAGTGACAACTATCCATGAGGCAAGGAGGTTAGGCATTGAACTCCTTAAATTTTTTGCACACACGTTACACAAGCTACAACCTTTGGATGTCATCATGTTCTCACCTTTCAAGTCATATTTCAAATTTGAATGAGCTGCATTTTTTACTAGATAGCCAAACATTGAAATCAGAAGGGTAGAATTAGCAGAGCTAGGTAGCAAGGCACTACAAAGAGCATCGACACCATCAAACATAAAAGCTAGTTTTTAAAGGATGGGGATATTGCCTCTTGAGCAATCTCTATACCCTAGCAGATGACATGCATCTGAGCAAGACATATCAGATCGATGTCGTAGAGGATGCTTCTGCAGTGCAAAACATCTTAGTCTTTCGGGAGTTTTTTCAACAAATGAAGTTGCATAGACATTGCAGAGTGCAACAGAAATTCAAGTGCAGGAAGGTGCAAATCAACAATTTCATGACATGGTGGATAGCCAGCCTGAGCAATTTACCAATCGTCTCATTCTTGACTTGCATTACAAAGAAGAGATGGGGAATTTTACATTCCCATCTCCAACTGCCACATCTCCAAACGAATCAATACATTACTATGTAGATGGCAGCCAAGAAATTCAAGGTTTAGGTGAGCAAGAGGAGTTCATTGACTCCCAAATCACTGAAACAATTGAATCCCAAACTGGTTCAAGAATCAGTAAATTCTTGAAGCTGACAATTCACAATGATAATGCAATAATGAGAAATTATACTAATGGGGCTATTTGAATGAGCTGACAGTCTTAGTTTTTGATAGCTAATGATTATGTGACTCTCATAATGGAGCAAGAGAAAAGGAAACAAGAAATAAAGGAAATAAAAAGTAGAAAGAAGCAACAAAATGAGGAGAAAAAGACAACATGGATTGTGGCCTTGGAGTTGAAGGAATAAAGGAAATTTGACAAGGAAATCTAGCACAAGAAAAGAGAGCAGCTCGAATAGTTGCAAAGAAAGGAAAGAGAGCAGAAGGAGCAAGAGAGGGTTCAAAAAGAACAAGATAGGAAGAAAAGAGAGATTGAGGTTTCCCATAACGCATTGATGCAAGATAGACAGTTAAGCAGTCATGCAACCCCCTTATCAGAAAATCATGATTTTTATCGATAAATAATGAACAATAACATCCCTCACTTTGTTGCAGGTAATGTGTGTTTGAGTCCCAACCCATCTCAAGTAAGTTGCACTCAATTTTTAGTTGGATTGACTTGTTCACCAGTAACCCCATCACATGTAAGTTGCACACAATTTACAAATACAAATGCAAATCATTTAATGATAAGTCAAAATGCAGCAACAAGAGATGAGAACACTCCAAATTATTTTCTTGGCACATTTGACTGAGGCTAGAAGGGACCAACTGTACAATTCCACCATATTTTGGTTTGTTTTGGTTGTGCACTGGAAGATCATGTATGTGGTTGGGAATTCCAATGTCAGAGTGTTGCAACTCTATCATTTTTTTGGTTTGAATTGAAATTGTTTATCAATGTCAATGACATTATGTTCTATACAATGTGATTGTTATACGATGTTATTTTGTGACCCACTGTAATTTGATGTATGCAATGTAAATGTTAGTCAACTTGTAGTGTTTATGAAATTCAATGCAAATGTGTTGCATAAATTGTGATTGTTACACCCAACCTGCTCTAGCTACAATTGATCAATTGCTTTGAGTTCAATTCTTAATGCCTACCAATGCTTTCAGTTCAATAGGACCAACCATTTCATGACATGCATTAGTTGGTTGAAGTTATTTGTTTTTGGTACAATGATTTGACTTCCTTTTTTTACTTTATGGATAAAAATTGTTTACAATTGGATATTAAGGGGCTCCATTGTGGCGCCCATTAGCGATTGCTTATATGTCCTCACTACTGGACCCATACTATGTGATTACCTTTTTATGATTTTCATATAATCTACATTTCAGAAAACACATTCTATGTTGAAAATCTAACATTTGAAACTGCATAAGAAGACATTTCATATTGTCACTCAAAATTTCTACTAGACATGTCTAAATTCAACAAGGATTGAAATCTAATTCAATTTTGTTTGCAACAATTATTATGTTTATAATACCTAACTTTCCAAACTGATAATTCCAACATATATAATCTTGTCATAGATCAAAAATAATTAATTATTAGATATAACATTCCAAGGAACTTAATCTTATATACAATATTTCAGAAAGTACATTCTATGTTGATAATCTAACATTTGAAACTACATAAGAAGACATTTCATATAGTCACTCAAAAGGTCTACTAGACATGTCTAAATTCAACAAGGATTGAAATCTGATTCAATTTTGTTTACAAAAATTATTATGCTTATAATACCTAACTTGCCATATTGACAATTCCAACATATATAATCTTGTCATAGATTCAAAGATAATTAATTATAAGATATAACATTCCAAGGAACTCAATCTTATACAATATTTTAGAAACTATATTCTATGTTGGTAATCTAACATTTGAAACTACATAAGAAGACATTTCATATAGCCACTCAAAAGGTCTACTAGACATGTTTAAACTCAACAAGGATTGAAATCTGATTCAATTTTGTTTACAACAATTATTATGGTTATAATACCTAACTTGCCACATTGACAATTCCAACATATATAATCTTGTCATAGATTCAAAGATAATTAATTATTAGATATAGCATTCCAAGGAACTTAATCTTATATACAATATTTCAGAAAATACATTCTATGTTGATAATCTAACATTTGAAACTGCATAAGAATACATTTCATATAGTCACTCAAAAGGTCTACTAGACATGTCTAAATTCAACAAGGATTGAAATATGATTCAATTTTGTTTACAACAATTATTATGTTTATAATACCTAACTTGCCACATTGACAATTCCAACATATAAAATCTTGTCGTGATTCAAAGATAATTAATTATAAGATATAATATTCCAAGGAACTCAATCTTATATAATATTTCAAAAAATACATTATATGCTAATAATCTAACATTTGAAACTACATAAGAAGACATTTCATATAGTCAATCGAAAGTCTACTAAACATGTCTAAATTCAACAATGATTGAAAGCCAATTCAATTTTGTTTACAACAATTATTATGTTTATAATACCTAACTTGCCACATTGTCAATTCCAACATATATTATCTTGTCATAAATTAATTAATTATAAGATATAACATTCCAAGGAACTCAATCTTATACAATACTTTAGAAAATACATGTACAAGGCTATTGGCTTGATAAAGTCTATAAAAAAAGTACAATAATGTCACACAACAATATAACAACAAAATATTACCACCAACAGAGCACTTCATAAAGAAATACTAGATGTAATCTTTCCTTTTTATATTAATAACTCAATTGAAATTTAATTTGTCTCTGCCTATGCACTTATATCATTCTATTCTTTGTTGCACAAACTTTCACTATGCAAATTTCTCTTTAAAAAAGATTGATACTACGTAATATGGGGAGGGTTTCACTAGTTTTCATTTCATTTATTGTAGTCCATGCACTTGTAATCTTCTTTTCTTCATTGAACGGCATTTTACTTTGTATTTTTCTTTTACTATTTGCTTGCTACTACAAAATATAAAAAGGGTTCCATTGTTTTGACTTCAAATATGATAAGGGTTTCACTGGTTTGACATTTATATTTCATTGCTATGACAAAATATGGAAAGGGCTTGACTATTTCTCGCTTCGAGGGTTTTCTCCTATGCACTTCTATTCATGTGTTCATCATTGCACAAACTTTGACTAGATGCAATTTTCTTTTAATATTTGTTTGTTATTCTAAAATATGAAAATGGTTTCACTGGTTTTCATTTTGAGGATATTTTGCCATGCAATTGCATTATTTTGTTCTTCATTGCACAATAATTCATTTGGAAATTATGTATTTCACAATTGTGTAGTACATATATGTATATATATGTGCATACATATGTACATATATATGTATGTGCATACGTATGTACATATATATGCATGTGCATACGTATGTACTAGTACATACATATATATATGCATTTGCATACATATGTACATATATATCTATGTGCATGCATATGTACATGTATGTCTATGTCAATACATATGTGCATATATATCTATGTGCATACGTATGGACATATATATGTATGTGCATACATATGTACATATATATCTATGTGCATACATATGTACATATATATCTATGTGCATACATATGTACATGTATGTCTATGTCAATACATATGTGCATATATATCTATGTGCATACGTATGTACATATATGTCTATGTCAATACATATGTACATATATATGTTTGTGCATATATATGTATATATAAATGTGTGTATATATATATATATATATACAAATAAATAGATATATAGATACATATATTGATAGATAGATTGAAAGTTATATAGATATATAGGTATAGATAGAAATTAAATGAAAATATTAAATCCATTAAAGCCACAGTGATGCATGAAGAGAATCATATTTTTCCTTGACAAATTGACTATGTTTATGAACACAAATATTGGAAGTGTTCATAAACACCCTAGACGCCATATACATCATCGAGCACATTGTGGATGCACCTAGAAAGCAAGAGATCCTTTGAACTATGGAAAACCACATAAACACTTTAAATATTATGTTCAAAATCAATGATGAAAAAACATAACCTTCAACTTACGTAACACAACACACCCATAACAAATCAAATAAATAATACAAAGAAAGAAGCAACAATTGATAGGAGACAATGGTACAGCCTTAGTGAGGTTAAAAAACTCACCTCTATGAAATGGAGATGGCCAATGATATGGTGAATTTCTCCAACTCAATCCTACAATATGAAATGAAATGAGGAATCAATCAAAGACATGTAGCAGTGTTTACCTTATGAGAGAAAGTATAGTAATTAGAGTGTATACCTTTGAAGTGCAATTCACAATCGTGAAGCCGTTGAAGGGAGAATGGGGTGAACCAAAAATGAATTAAAATTGCACACCATCCAAGCAGAGTGAACAAGACACAAATTTACAAGTGTCAATCGAATATACCAACATTTGTATAAGATTGAAACGAAGAACACATTTAAAGAAACAAATATATATATATATATACACACCAACATTTGTACATGAGTTAAATGAGGAAATTAAAGAACAAACTAAGATTGAATTACACACTAACATCATATAGATTAAGAAGAGAACTAAAATGACTTAATCTTGTGCACTTAGAGAAGATTGAGTGTAACAATCACATTGTATGGAATAGAAATGCATTGACATTCATAAATAATATAAGTTGAAACCCTAGATATTGAGTTACAGGGTAGTGGGTGACAAAAATTTATAGTGCATACAACTAGTCTATATTCCCAGGCATATAGATTATAAATGAAATCACATTTACTTGAGCACTTACAGCGGAGTGGGTGACACAATAGCATAGTATAGAATTGATAGGCATTGGTAGGCATTAAAAATTGATCTGAAATCACTTGATCTTGTGCAATTAGAGTGTAACAATCATATTTTATACAACAGAATCTTACAAGTGCATGCCATGTACATATGTTGTCATATATATAGATATTAGTAGGTGAAGGAATATCGGTGTGTATATATATATATATGTTAGTTTTAATATGTTCTTCATTTTAGCCATATAAAGATATCGGTATATGTGTGTGTATTTGTACATACATATTGCACAAATAGTATAGTGAGACATGAATGAACATTGGTTAAACATTGTCAAAATGAAAGACACTCATACAGACCTAGTGAGGTAAAAAACCTCACCTAAAAGAGAAAGGGAGCTTTCAAGAGTGTAGAGTCGAACAATGAAGCATGCAGAGCCAAACAATGAATCATGGAGAGTTGAACATGTATGGGTGCATAACCAAACAAAGACTCCAAAATAAACACAAACAAAAGGAATTACAATGAGAGGGATATGGGAGAATTTGGAGCATTGAATGAACCTTGATCTCCAAATTAGGTGCTTGTCAGGCTGAGTAACTACGGAGGGATGTGTAAGGAAATTTGTCTAGTGGAGGTAACGAAGGTGGCGAGGCACAATTAATGCTCTCAACTGGACGTTCAGGTGGGGAAGGAATGTATACATTACTCTATTAGTTTTAATGTGTTGTTCATTTCAGCCATATAAATATATCGGTATATATACTGTATATAAATACATATACATATATATGTACATATATACATATACGTATACATATATATATACATAATAATGAGTATATATATGTACATACATAAGAACAAAATAATACAATTGCACGACAGAATATCTTCAAAATGATAACTAGTGAAACCATTTTCATATTTCGGAATAACAAGCAAATATTAAAAACAATTTGTAGTGTGAATGTTTGTGCAATGATGAACACAGAAATAGAAGTGCATGGCAGAAAACTCTCTAAATGAGAACCAGTCAAACCCTATCCATATTTCGTAGTAGGAATGAAATGTAAAAAGAAAATTACAGAGTGAATTATTGTGCAACACTTTGTCTCTATTTATATGCAGGTTCTTCTTTGACCCCATTTCTAATGAGTATTCTCACATTCTATCAATTGATCAATTTTTGAAGGTATTTTGTTCAATTTGTAGTTCATTGCTTCAAAAAATATGAATCCTCTCATAACTTGAAGTCTTAAGATGAAATAGTGACAAGATGAAACAGTGATATACATTGAAAGGAGTCTTAAGTTAATAGAAATGAGCCCTTCTTTTGTAATAAGATGAACAATGATATACATACATATAAGTCTTATCTGTTCAAGATATACATGATCTCCATCGATTAGAAATTACTAATATCTAAACAAATCTTATGTAGGCAGTGGCCAAAAAAGTACATCAAAACATCCACAGTAGATCATGTATATCTTGAACAGATAAGACTTCTTTCAATGTATATCACTGTTTCTAGATGTACCTTTGTGGCACATCTAGACCTTTTTTAGTGTGCATGTGGACTTTCTATGCCTTTCTAGTGATTTGGTAGGAAGCCAACAAAAAATAGGTGGGAAATTTGAATTGTTAAGGGTTGGGGAAGAATCATACCTTGGACTAGGTACTAGGAGAAGGGTGGATTACTTAGGAAGGGAATTATTGTGCAACAAAGAACAGAATAATACAATTGCATGGTAGAATATCTTTGAAATGAAAACCAGTGAAACCATTTTCATATTTCAGAATAACAAACAAATATTAAAAGAAAATTGCAGAGCTAAAGTTTGTGCAATGATGAATGAACGAATAGAAGTGCATGGCAGAAAACCCTCAAAATGAGAACCACTCAAACCCTTTCCATATTTCGTAGTAACATTCAAATATAAAAAGGAATTTGCAAAGGGAATTATTGTGCAACAAAGAACAAAATAATACAATTGCATGGTAGAATATCTTTGAAATGTTGAAACTAGTGAAACCATTTTCATATTTCGAAATAACAAACGAATATTAAAAGAAAATTGCATAGTTAAAGTTTGTGCATTGACGAACACAAATAGAAGTGCATGGCAGAAAACCCTCGAAATGAGAACCACTCAAACCGTTTCCATATTTCGTAGTAACAGTCAATTAATAAAAGGAATTTGTAGAGTGAATTATTGTGCAACGAAGAACACAATAGTACAGGTGCATGGCAAATATCTTTGAAATGAAAACTAGTGAAACCATTTTCATATTTTGGAATAGCAAACAAATATTATAAGCAAATTGCAGAGTTAAAGTTTGTGCAATGATGAACACATGAATAGAAGTGCATGGCAGAAAACCCTCAAAGTGAGAACCAGTCAAACCCTTTCCATATTTCGTCGTAACAATGAAATATAAATGTCAAACTAGTGAGACCCTTATAATATTTGATGTCAAAACAATGGAACCCTTTTCATATTTTGTAGTAGCAAGCAAATATTAAAAGAAAATGCAGAGTAAAATGTCGTGCAATGAAGAACAGAAAATTACAAGTGCATGGACGACTATAGATGAAATAAAAACCAATGAAACCATCCCCATATTTTGTAGTATCAATCAAATATAAAGAGAAATTTGCATAATGAAAGTTTGTGCAATGAAGAATAGAATGATATAAGTGCATAGTAGAATACCGTCGAAATGAATGACAATGGCACAAGCTGAGTGAGGTTAAAAACCTCACTTGAAAGAGAAAGGGAGTTTTTGAGCGTGTAGAGCCCAACAATGAAGCATGCAGATCCGAACAATGAATCATGGAGAGTCGAACTAGTATGGGTGTGTAACTAAACGAACACTTTAGAATATTTACGCAAACAAAAGGAATGACAATGAGCGGGATATGTGAGAATTTGGAGCATTTAATGAACCTTGATCTCCAAATTACATGCTTGTCAAGATGAGTAACTGTGAAGGGACACGTAAGGTGAATTGCTCAGTGGAGGTAACAAAGGGTGTGGCAAGCGATTAATGCTCTCAACTGGATGTTTGGGGTGGCGAAGTGGTCAGAAGCCACACGTCCGTCTGAACCAACGCACGATTTTTTTGCGATCCCGAAGGAGGTGGACCCACTCCACTGCCGAGTGGACCCAAAAATGGGCCCGTATGGAACACCATGGACTAATCAGTGCATGACAGGTGGTGGGGTGCTCAAAATTTTAAAAAAACAAAATTGG
Source organism: Sequoia sempervirens (assembly GCA_007258455.2). Classification (NCBI taxonomy): domain Eukaryota; kingdom Viridiplantae; phylum Streptophyta; class Pinopsida; order Cupressales; family Cupressaceae; genus Sequoia; species Sequoia sempervirens. The sequence continues at coordinate 343,829,391 of VDFB02000008.1, forward strand.
CAAGTGCACAAGTGGCAGGGTGACATGGTGGGAAAAAGTTTTCAGTGTTTTGGTCCATGTAGACCTCCAAAGTTAGGGTGCCCCAATATGGGCTCCCCTCCCCTACTTCATTTACTTCTATCATATTCAAATTCTGATTTCCTTTCCTAGTTTCTTAGGATACTATACTATGGAGATTAAACCATAAATGAAATTGATGTATTGTATTGTTTTCCTATTTACTAAGTTAAAAAGAAGCATAAATATATAAATTAAATAAATAAGAGTTGTGGTATATTTTATAATATCGTTGAAGTAAGAATTGTGTATAATAAAAGTCTTAGAGTACTTTTCATAATGGGCAAGCATAATATAACCTCAATATGGATGGAAAAATATTACCTTAAATTGAATGGTAGGTTGTGTTTATTTTATAATACCATTGAAGTAAAAATTGTGTATAATAAAAGTCTTAGAATACTTCACATAATGGACTAACATAATATAACCTCAATTTAGATGGCAGAATATTACCTTTATTTGAATGGTAGATAAACCTCAATTTGTAAAGCTTGGTTATAATATGGGACATACGTCTTATAGTATTTTTGCTATATAATTCTTTATTGTTTGATATTTACACTTTATCTTCCTATTATTTGATGACATAATTTTTCCATATAGATAAGATAGATTTGAAGTCCATTTGTTATAAATAATTTAATAGATGTTTTATATTTTTTTGTAATTATTTATTTATTAAATTAATACTTTTTTATTTTATTTTATTTTATTTTATTTTATTTGTTAAGATTCGCATTGTAGAACACCTATCAACATAATGTATTGTCTATAAACACATCAAATGGGTATTGTGTACATCTATAACATTACAAATTGTGATTGGGTATTGTGATCCCTTAATGAGGTATTCGACCTTTGCTCGTATTTTGGTGGATATTGATATCTCTTTGCCTTTTCTCGAGGATTTGGTTTTGATGGTTGGGGATTGGCCCTAGTCTCAACCGCTTGATTATGAGGGTCTTCCTTTCAGGTATCGTCGTTGTTTCGCTACTAGTCACCTGGCTTCGACTTACTCTCTCCTATGTCGAAAAAGGTGCAACTACTTGGTGGAATAACACTAATGATGATCTCCTGACTATTCCAACTGTCTCTTCAAAGGATGTCTCCTCCCAGGCATCTGATGAGCATCCTTCTTTTGTTGTGGATTTGGATTGTCTTGAGGACCCTTCTCCTCTATGTGTTTTTCCTCTGCCTTTGTTGCTTCTGCTCTGCCTCAAGGTTCTAATGTGGATGCTGACTATTGTTCACCTTGTTGTCCTCTTGTTCCCCTTTGTTGTGATGTTGGTCTCCCCATGGGAGGGTCTCTTGTCCCCACATGCAGTGGGGTTCAAATGATAGTATCATTTGGACTATTATTCATCAAAGGGGTAAAGGTCTCTTCTCTACCTCTTCTATTTCTCGTTCTTGAGGTCCTTGTTGGATAAGTCTATTGTTTAGGGTCAAGAATCGTGTTTCTCATTTCCTTTTGGTTCTTTGCTCCAATCAAAAGCATTGTTGGTCTTTGGTTGGTTCTTTTTAATCTCACTTCTGGTGAGATTTGTCCTACTTTCCTTGATGATGTTTTGTATCAGGTTCGAGCCCTTCCCACTTTATCTTAATCAAAACATTACAAATGGATGTATCTTCAATGGTTTATGCTTACAAAATCTTTTTAAAAAAACAAATATAAGAATCATTTATTTATCATTTCCAACAATTCCCAAAAGAGTTGTGTCGGAAACAAACTGAAAGATCTAATTAGGTCCTTTAACATCATAAATCTTCTGAGACATGATTATTTCAGAAAGTCTATAAGAGAAAAAAAAAAACCAACACAAAAGGCACAAGAATTTTATGCTCTCCATGTAGAAGTTGATGAACCACTCAATTTATGATCAGCACTTAGAGTGTAATCATACAACAAATTAGAGGCTTGCAATGGATGTTGAATATGATTTGCTAATAAAAAAACAAACTTAAAAACCCACTTGTCTTCCACTAGGGAGAAGAGTGATTTGATGTAAGAAGGTATTAAAAAAAAAATGCAAGTCAGATGGATCAATGAGCAAAGATACAAATCCCATTTGGTGGCAAACAAATACACCCAAATAATAGTGTGCATTAAAATGGTATTTACCTATAGTTAGAATAAAATTTAGAAAAGTTATTTTAACAACTGCATCAACCTTAGATTTCATGTCCATCAACTATATATAAAACAATTTTTTAAATAAGCTTTTAAAGGGTGAATTTTATATGGAACACCTTGAATGTTACATACAAAAAGGAAAGAGCAATTAGTTTGGAAACTACAAAAAACATTGTATAGACAAAGAAGTCCTAACGATTGTTTTATCAACAATTGATGTGTTCCTCGAGAACGAAAGGTATGTCCATTGCAATGCCAATTCAAATGTTCACATAAGCATATTTGTGAGTAAATTACAATATTAACTTTATATGTTAGTGATGCTATTAGTATAAGTCATGATCTCAAAATATGAAATATATTCAAAGTCTAAATTAACAATTGAATTTGAGATGATCGGCTATGATGAAATTTATTCTTGTTTGGCCATTCAAATTTTGAGAGACGGGAGAGAAGAAACAAATTCATCATAATCAAAATAAGTACATTAAAAACATTCTCAAGTAGTTCTCTAATGGAAGCTGGTAAGAAACTTTTCCAAGAAATTTGTCCAAATATACAAGGGAAAAAAAAAATATCGTTCCATACTAGAATGCAATTGGAAGTTTGATGCATGCAATGGTCTCTAGCAAACCTGGCATTTGTTAGTGTAATTTTTATTTTTTTTACTCACTTAAGCTTACTTAGCATGTTTTTATCTAGTTGCATTTATTCACGCAAGTAATTAGTTTATTAGCTATTTGCTCTAGATTTGGATAAGCTTTCTTAGATAAGCTTTCCTTCTTAGATAAACTTTCCTACTTTATTGCATGTGCTAACTCTAGTTGAACTCCATGCTTTATGTGAGACCTTGAGTTACCCCATGATTGCATAGGCTAACTCCAGTTGAACTCTGTGAGACCTTGAGTTACCTCATGCATTTCCTTGCTCTATATAAAGCAATGGCTATTTGTATATTTTGAACCTACATTCTCATTTGCTATATAGAATACAATTTATTCTAGCATTTTTTTTTGTCATGCTTTCCTAATCTTTCATTCTATCTTGGGCATATTTAACAATAAATCTTACATGGTATCATAACCTTCATGATTGATAGGATTGTTTTTTACAAATATTGAGTGCAAATCTTTTTTTTTCTAGCAAAATAGTATGCTCTTCTCTTGCATCCTTGGATGATCTAGAAAATCAGAAAATTGCAAAAAAAAAACCAGATTTTGAGGGTTTAACATCTGCTTTTTCAGTTGCATGTGTGTTGCATGTATGTTTTGCAGCCTCATCGATCGAATATGGAATCACCATTGTGTTCGGATCAGCTGAGAAAGTGAGAGCATCCTCTCGTGTCACCAAATCAACATCTTCTTTTTTAGTTGCATGTACCTGCATGTGTCTTGCATGTGCTTGCATGTCACTGCATGCGAAGGAGAAGTTTCTTTTTATGCTTTTTATGCTTTTTGCATTCATTCTTGGGGGGATTATACATGTACTTTGTAATCACGAACTGAGATAAAGTTTCATTTACAGTGGGGTTAATCATGTCTCTTAAACACCATTTTCATCATTTTGTTGTTAGGCTAACTTCGGAGAACTTTTTGTCTTGGAAACAAGGGATAAAGAATCACTGCCTTGAGTAGGATCTACTTTTCTATCTACTTGGAATCGTTCCTGAGCCAAATGACTATAATGAAAAGAATGCATGGTTTAATAATAATCACATAGTCTATGGACTTATATGTCTTACTATTTATGAGGATACTCTGCGTCACATAGAGCACACTGAGTGCCCTTTTACTGAGTGCCCTTTTACTACTTGGATCATCATCTGACAATTGTATGGAGACATTGAATATTCATTTGAATGTGATGTTTCCTTGGAGAACCAAACTATTGATCATCCAACAGTTGTATGGAGACATTGAATCTTCATTTGAATGTTATGTTTCCTTGGAGAACCAAGCTATTGTGGATGATATTGAAACCTATGTTGCCTCATCTAATGTGGACACATCTTGTATGGATGACCAATTCATTGATACCCCATCAACAACACTTATTGCAAATTTAGATTTCAGTGATGCTTCTTTGAAAGCCTCTAGTGACTTCTTGCAGTAGGACATCCATAGTCTTCCCGATTCAGCTTTTTGGGATGTTCTCTTGACAAGAGTTTCAGACTTGTTTATGGAGACATATTTCAAATTTGGAGGATACATTTGAGGGGTTATCTCTCCTCTTTGACGACAATCATTGCACAACTGTTGTCAAACCATCATTGTCTTTGGATTGTGCTCTACATCAATCTGTAGAAGATTTTGATTTGTCATCTTCAGCACTATGGCCTAGAACGCCTGATTTGATTGTGACTACTTTTAGCATCGACATGGAGATACTTGAGCCAACTTCAAAAACTTCATACATTTTGTACTGTCTTCCTACATATTCCATTCAGGATTCAGGAGACAAATTGCATTCACCTTTGGTTTTGTTTCTTCCTAAGAGGAGGAATGTTGTTCAATGATCATGGACCTTATTCTACATCCAATTTTGAGCATCTACCATTGGATATTCTTGGGGGGGCTACTTAGTCATTCTCTTATATTTTTTGTCTATTTGTGGGGGGGATTTGATATGAACATGGGTACCTTACATGGCCTTGTTGTCGGGACCCATCTTTGTTGCTTCTATAGGTTTTTCTCCTAAGTTGCACTTAAGGGGGGGTGTTAGAGTAAAAGATTCTTTTTTTTACTCACTTAAGCTTACTTAGCATGTTTTTATCTAGTTGCATGAGCAAGTAATTTTAAGTGAGTAAAAGAAAAGAATCTTTTACACTAACACCCCCCCTTAAGTGCAACTTAGGAAAAAAGCCTATAGAAGCAACAAAGATGAGTCCCGGCAACAAGGCCATGTTAAGTACCCGTGTTCATATCAAATCCCCCCCACAAATAGAGAGAAAATATAAGAGAATGACTAAGTAGCACCCCCACCCCCCGCCAAAAAAAATCCAATGGTAGATGCTCGAAACTAGATGTAGAATAAGGTCCACGATCATTGAACAACGTTCCTCCCCTTATGAAGAAACAAAACCCAAGGTGAATGCAATATGTCTCCCAAATCCTGAATGGAATATGTAAGAAGAAAGTGCAAAATGTATGAAATCTCTGAAGTCGGCTCAAATATCCCCATGTCGAAACTGAAAGTAGTCACAATCAAATCATGCGTTCTAGGCCACAATAAAAGATTATTATTTTTCACTCACTTAAGCTTAGCATGTTTTTATCTAGTTGCATTTATTCATGCAAGTAATTAGTTTATTAGCTATTTGCTCTAGATTTGGATAAGCTTTCTTAGATAAGTTTTCCTCCTTAGATAAACTTTCATGCTTTATTGCATAGGCTAACTCCAATTGAACTCCATGTTGTATGTGAGACCTTGAGTTACCTCATGATTGCATAGGCTAACTCTAGTTGAACTCTATGAAACCTTGAGTTACCTCATGCATTGTCTTGCTTTATATAAAGCAATGGTTATTTGTATATTTTGAACCCACTCTCATTTGCTATATAGAATATAATTTATCCTAGCATATTTTTTCTGTCATGCTTTCCTAATCTTTCATTCTTGGGCGTATTTAAAATTAAATCTTACAGCATTCCCCTTTTTATAAGCATATTGAAGCAGTTTCCAAATAATCGTTGACCTCAATATTGGGCGATTGTCAAAAGAATTTTCAGATACCCTGGAACTATTAAGAATAAAATTAAATTCAAAGAGAGCTCAGAAGAATCTCCCACTTATTGGATATTCTGATGCAGATCGGGCGAGGAATATTAATAACCAAATATCAACATCAGAGTACTGCTTCATTTTAAATGGAGATGTAATTTTATGGACAAGTAAGAACGAAATGACGATTCTCTTTCAACTGCATGGTACATAGCAACTTGTCAAACCATAAAGCAATTAATATTGTTGAGAAAATTGTTGCGACCTATTGATATTACTCAAACCTAACCGAACCGACAGAGCTGGAACATCACGGTCAAAGTTGCATAGTGGTTACAGTATTCAAGGTTTCAAAGAGCTAAGCACATTTAAGTACAGTATCATTTTCTTTGTGAACAACTCGAAAAGAACATTGTGGAGATTGAATATTATGCAACATAAAACATGGCGGTGGTTGCATTGACAAAGAGATTGCCAAAAGATAAGTTTGAGCTTTGTAAAAGAGGATGCACTGTGCAACAATTTAGCTGAAAGATATTTGAGTAAATGGTAGTGTTAATGTAGGAAAATGGTGTTGAAGTATTTTATTTTCAATAAGAAAGCACATGCAAAATGTGTGTTTAAGTGCACTTAAGTGAGTTTAAATTGGAACAGTATAAGAAAAATAAGTTGAGTACTTTAGTAGGACTGTTTAACACTAATTTTTCTACATAAGAAGTTACAATTAAATAATAAGTTTGATTTCTTGCACAATATTCTATTTTTTCTGAGCTGCATTTTCTTTTGGTATTCTGTGAATATCTCAGAACAGTCGTGGCCGGACTCCCCAAAATGACACCTCACACCAAGTACTCGTAGGCTCATAGCTATAACATAAAACTAGCATTAACTTACAAAAATAAAATAATAATTTAAAACTTGACGGGAAAGGACTACTGCCTAAGAACTAATTTGACTTACAAAAATTATTTACAAACTTAAGAAAGCACATAACAAATGGAACGGCCTGGGCTTGTGTCAACTTATATGGAATAATCGCGCAATTTGAAAGCACAAAAACAGTTGTACAAAAGAAAAAGGGAACCCAGAAACTGTTTACAGACAAAGCACTGAAGCATTTGACACCTTTTTCAAACACTGGTGGACAATTCATCATAACCCAAGGAAAGAAATAAAAAATATGATATTATATAATCATGAATTCAGAATTGAAAATATCAAATGCATCAATTCTGACCACCTGTAACACTATTTAGCTCCCAAGTTTAAAGGCATCCACAAAAAGGCCCAAGCAGACTCCTGCTTTCCAGAAGTTAACCATAACCACTAAAGACTGTAGTTTGCGTATAGGTATGGGATTTCTATACATTAGTATACCAATGCCCTCAATTGCAGCAACTACAATACCAGCAACCAAAACATCCCAGTCACCTGTTTGTCCTATAATTGTAGCCAATGCATTTGCTGTATAATAACCTAAGAGCAGAAGAAATGTTTTCATTGGAAAATTGCTTCGGGCTCCATTAATTTTATTTAAGAGTCGACTTCCACTAGCTTGAATTATTCTACCCAAGCGAGTACTTCCAAGGCCTGATCTGGGAATATCTTCATTGACTGTGCCCTCATTTCTGTCTGAATTTGCTCCTGTATCTAAAACAAAACTTACCTGCCGAGCTCCTCTCTTTGAACTGTCACTGCATATCAAAACAGAGAAAAACAAACAAAATAGCTTCAGCAATATTACAACCAGTTTTAAAACAATCAAATCCCCTTCTAAAAGATGCACAATGCTAAGTCAAAAAACAATCATTGGGAAACAGACTGGAAGGCTTGCTGTCCAAGAAGTTGCCAATTTTTTCCCCTTATTGTTTTCTGGAACATTTGATAAATCACGCATTCATGTAATTTAAATATATTAAAAACCACAACGCAAAATCTCATTAGTCAGTTATCATGAGCAAAACAAAACTGATGAAAATCTGCAATTTCCGTCAATTATAATTCATATATGTTTTAGATCTATAAATAAGGAAATGATTTCTCAAACAAATGTAAATCATAGCCCCACCACAAAATCAACTGAAATTTTAGAACTACAGGATAAAACTAGGCAAAAAAATCACTAGTTTCATGTGAATGATTGCATATGACAGCATGACACGACATCCACACGTCGTGCTGGTATCCAAGGTCTCTAGAGACCTCTAGATTTCAACCCCAAGTTCCTTAATGTCCGTATTTTTCATTTTTGTAGTTAATAAATTTTATTATCTTTATGATTTTAGATATTTTCACCAGTTCATTATCTTTAAGCATTTTAGCTAGTTAATTTTGTTTGAGGGTAATTAGTGAAATTTCCTCTCAAAGGAACCTAATTTTCCTTTTGCCAGAATCAAATTTCCTACATTACATAGGGTACCATCAAATCCAGATGAGGAATGAAGATGTTCGTAGACTACTTCCAAGTGTCACTGTGGACACCTCAAATTCTCAATCATACCCGTTGGCTTGACTAATGCTCCTGCAACCTTTCAATCATGCATGAATAAGGTTTTTAGCAAGCAATTAAGTTAGTTTTTCTCAATTTTCTTTGACAATATCTTGATTCTTGATATACACTCAAACTTGGGAAGAGCACTTGAAGCATTTGGAAGAAGTTTTGAACATATAGAAGGAGCAGTCATTTTTTCCTAAACAATCAAAATGCAAAATTGGGCTTAAGAAGATTTTGTATTCAGGTCATGACATCAATTAACAAGGGGTCCAAGTGGACCAGCAAAAGATTCAAGCTATTAGGGATTGGCCACCCCCTAAGACTGTGTAACAGTTAAGAGGATTCCCAAGATATGCAACTACTATAGAAGGTTTACAAAAGGATTCTCTTAGCTCAAACCGCTCACAAATCTAATTAAGAAGGGAGCACTTAAGTGGACAAATCTTGCTAAGGAAACTTTTAACAAACTAAAAAGATAATATATTCATATCTAATGCTTGTTGTCCCAAACTTTTCACTTCTTTTTATGTTGGAATGTGATGCTTCTGGTGAAGGCCTTGGAGTTGTTTTGATACAGCAATAGCATCCCATTGCTTTTGAAAGTAGGAAACTAATAAAAGGCAAAAAGGAACTTTTCTATTTATGATAAAGAGATGCTAACAATCATACATGCCTCAGTGAAGTTTAGACAATACTTGGTGTGTCGCAAGTTTGTGGTTAAGACTGACCACAACAATCTTAAGCACTTTCTCAATCAAAAAAACCTAAACAACAAACAACAAAAGTGGGTAAGCAAGTTGTAGACATATGACTTTGATATTGAATATGTGAAGGGTAGGCATAATGTAGTTGTTGATGCATTATCTCAAAGACCCAATTTATGTTCCATTTCTGATATCTCTATTGATTGGGTCACCAGCATCATATCTAATTATGTCACGAACAATGGCTACTATGTTGTTGGATGGAAGTGTACAAGATGATAGGTTCAAAGTGGTGGGAGACCTAATTCTACATAAATAGAGGATGTATTTTATTCTAGAATCAAAGATGAAGGAAAATATTTTAAGAGCGATGCACGATACTTCTTTGGTTGGGCATCTAAGGTATTTTAAGGCATACAAACAGATCAGAGAGAGATTCTCCTCGAGAGGAATGAAAGGAGTTGTGTTGAAGCACATAAAGGAATGTTCATCTTGCTAGCAAAATGGAAAAACAAATCTATCTTGCAAGCCTACTTCAACGATTACCCATTCCCAAGCAAAAAATGAGAAAGTATATCTATGGACTTTATCACTGGGTTACACAAGATAAAAGACAAAGACTATATCTTTGTTGTGATGCATAGACTCACCAAGTATGTGCATTTTACTGCCTTATCCTCTAATTTCAAGGCTTCCCAAATTGCTAAATTTTTCTTCAAGGAGGTTTTTAGATTACAAGGGTTACCTATGAACATTGTTAGTAAGAGAGACAGCAAATTTTTTAGTCACTTTTGACAAAAAATATTTTGTTTGGCAAGAACAAAGCACACCCTAGTACAACTTATCACCCTCAAATGGATAGTTAGACTGGAATTGTCAGCAAATGAATTAAAGGGTACCTAAGAAAATACGTTTCCTAGATGACAAACAATTTGAATCAAATGGTTACATTTGGGAGAACATTGTTATAACCATAGAAACAGAAATCTGCAAAAAAACCCGATTAATCGCAATTTTTAAAAAATCTGCAGGCTGGACGATTTTTTTCCCCGATTTTTTGAAAAAATCTTTGACCTTTTGGTCAACAATTTTTTTTCCATTTAAAACTCCAAAATCGCCAAAACGTGAATAAAATCATGCTGATTTTCACGCGAAAAAAAAAAACGATGAGACCATAGCTTGTTGCTTACTATTATGCTTTGATAGATTTTTTCCGAGCATCCATAGCTTGTTCAAAAGCGCCAGTTTTAGGCTTTTAGCCATAGCAGCAAGGTAGTGAACTGTTTGATAGAATGCT
>VDFB02000008.1:343839896-344155779 GCA_007258455.2 Sequoia sempervirens
AATCAAAATGTGGAATTTACCCCTTTGATGCATTTCTTAGCATAAGGAGACATGAAGGAGAAGATGAAAGTTCTTTATACAACAAGATGATAAATATATGTATGCAATTACCTCCTAATTGTAGGCCTACAAGGGCCATGTTTGTTGAGCAGTTTGTAAGAGCATGGGAGCCTAAATCAGTTTATTTGACACAAAAGCAGCGTACCTTTGATCTAGTGAATAAATTCATTGATGCCATGGAGCAGATAAGGTATGAGAACAATATCAATGTTGAATCCAATGATTGTATTTCTGATAAGTATGGAGAAAATGATCAAATAATGCAGCCAGTAGAGGATAAGACATGTGCAAGTCAATATGATTCCTGTGATAGCTTGCATGAGGAAGATGAAGATACAAGAGATCTCTCTTGTATAGCTGATTGTGATAGGGAAATCAGTGTATGTTATGAGGGATCCAATGAGTATTCAGATTGTGAGGAGGAACCTATGGATTCTGGTCTATAGTCAGGTGATTCTTGCAGTTCTTGTGATAGTCAAGAAGAAGAAGCAATGGAAAATATGGATCCATTTGATAGTGAACAAGTAACACTTCCTACTATTGATGAGAACCATAATACATTTGATGATGAAGAGGAGAATACATCAACATATGAAGAGAATAACTATAATGATCTTGAAAATTGCCATGTTGATGAATTGGAAAATGAAATGGAAGGAGATTGTGTATCATGCCACAGTCAGGAAGAGTTTGAGGGAAATCATGTGAATCTTAATTTTCAACAAGGAGATATTTTTAGCTATTGTGGAGGTCAAGAAGAGGGGAAATATAACTATAGTGATGAAAATGTTGAGACTTGTTGACTCAGCAGTGAGCAAATTTCAGATTTGCTAACTCTTGAATACCAGAGATGTGTACATGAAGGTGATCCTGAAGTCCTGTGTCCAGCTTACATTTGTTTTGACAGTGAAAGTTCTTTATGAAATTATTCATATGACTCCCAGTATATCTCTCGAAATGATGGAGAAACCTTTGAAGTTGATCAAAAGTATGTGTCTACCCAAGATGAGGTATGTGATTTTGAAATATTTAACTCATGTGGAGAAGAATTTTATCTGCATACCAAGGATGATAGTGGTCCAAATTTTATTGGTTCATATATGCGTAATGTTGAAGATATGAGTCATAATCCAGTGTTGTATCCAATTGGTAGTGTCAAAGAGGTGCAAAAGGTTGCATATTTGTTTGTTTCAACCAACATTGATATAACAGAATTTTTCAATTCTCAAGAGAAGTACTTTGATGGTGAATTTTCAATACAGCTGGGTGAATGTTTTACAATTCATAATAGTGAGAGAGATAATATAAAATGTTATATTGAATATGCATGCATTTTGTATGTTGAAAATAATAGGGGTCTGTCCCATGATAATGAAGAATTTGAACTACAAGATGGTGTATGGATTTTGGACCAAACTGAGCACGATGATTCTCTAAAAACTTACAATAACAATGACAGGAAAGATTGCATGAGTATCTTCAAGAAGAATCTGATGAACCTGAGACAAAACCAAGTATTTGACAAGGGAAAGTATGGTTTGAGTTTTAGATCATAACAGCTCAGAACAGGTGAAGTTGAAACATAAAGGATTTAGGGTTTCCAGTGCTTGGACAACTCTTAATGATCCTTTCTAAAATTCTTTTCCATGCATAGTAGTTTAGGGTTTTGTTCATCTCCATTTGCATTCATTCCATTTTTCTCACTGCTCATCATTTTGTGTGTATTCTGCTCACCAAAGATCTGGATCCTTGCAATGATCTTACTACCATTCATCCCCAGATGGAGCCACTGTTAGAACTATAAAAATTTGATGTTCTTACATGTTGATTTCACTCATAAATTTCCAGGTTGGTCCTACCGTGTGCATATTCTACCCATTTCTCACCATGTGGTCTCATTGTTTCCATCAGGTCTTCCATAATTCACATCATGGTCTATATCGGTGTGACAATATCAGGGTCTCCCCAATCCATTTTTCTGCTTGTAAAAATCTGTGTTGCCTATCAACAAGACATTTTTGATATCATGGCGATTGGATTTCATCTTCTGGCGGTTATCAGCATGACTTTCACATTCTTCTGACGGTGGAAGGATTGACTTATCAATAAGAGTTATTGAAATTCGAAGGGAGGTCTTGGTGATTTTGTTGGGTCTCATCGATATAAAAGGCAAAGGGTCTCTATCAGGATAAGAATTGCATTCTCTTGGTGATCTAAAATGAGCTCGGGATGTTTCGATATGATTCAGTGGATTCTTTGGGACCTCTCCCCGATTTTGAATTGTCTTGGTGAAAGTGAATGGGAGATGCTTCTCGGTGAGAGTTCACTCTTGTCTCAGTGACTCAGGATGGATAAAGGCGTTTTCGATGAAACATAATGTGGTCTACGTGATTTCTCCCCGATATCGGGAGGTCATGGCAACTGTGAATGAAACAAAAGGAACTCATCGGCAAGAGATATCCTTGTGTCTCAGTGAATGGAAAGCATGTAAAGAAATACATATCGATAACACATTTGGTAATCTATGTGACATCTCTCCGACTCTGATGGGTCATGGCAAAAGTGAATTAACAAAAGGGGGCAACTGACAATGATATTATTTCCTTCGGCATACTTACAAGGTGTCTCGGTGAATGACTCAGAGATGATTAATTGGGCCCGAATGCAACTGTTGGCCAACATGTAAATGCCCGATTATAGCGATTGGCCGACATGGTTTTTTGAATTTGAAACAATGTGTCTATTCAGATGCATATGTATAAATATTCATTCTTGATTGTGAATGGAAAAGATAAGATTAGATTAGATTATAGTAGGTAGATTAGGAATGGATACAGTAGAATAAATTTCTCATATCAGAGACTATGATGCATGTTTTCAAATGGCAATTTTAATGAAAATCAGTTGTTGTGGCAATTTATTTCTGTTGTCAATTTTCTGTTGAGTTTATTGGAAAGTATTGCTAAGTTTTCTCCAAGTTGATTCTTTCTAGTTGTTTAAATTGATATAACAAGTTTATTTTTAGTTTATCAGTGCACATTTGTTGTATCTGTGTGATTAATTGATTGGTTCTTTCAAGGAGAGATTAAATCCTCTTAGTTGATCACAGTAATCAAGGAGATTCATCTAGATTATTAAAGTAGAGCTCAGTAGTCATAGTCTTGCATGTTTATACAAGTTATAAACAAAACATATGCCATCAATTTGAGTTTCTACTACAATAAGTTGCCCACTTCTTTTTCATTTGACTCTGCATACCCTATAAGGCACTAGTCTCTACAGTTTCATCATTCAAATTCATTCATTTTCTTTACATCTGTTAATTGAGCATTTTAGATTTTAGATTTAGAAGATTGCTATTGCTATTTGTACCAAGTTTGAATTGATTTGTCCACTTCCATCTACCATTGTGGATAAAGCATTTCAAGAAAGATAATCATTAAGTCTACTTCATTCAGATAGGTACACCCACCTAGGTTTAGCAGTGTTTGAAGAGTAGAAGGTTGAAAGCTTTTGACCTTGTCTATTACCCTAAAGCGTATCAAGAGATTGGAAACCTTTTGAGGAATTCCGCCTACATTTTTGAGAGCTAACACCACCCACACATTTCAATTTGGGCCTTAAAATGAACAATCTTGTGAGTGTGGATTGAAAGCTTTGTGTATGCAATCTCCTCATGCCTTAGTGCAATCTTGGATGACCAAAAAAAAAATTCAATTCATTTTTGTTTAACCTTAGAGGGGCTAGCCTTGAAAGAGGGAACGACTCCAACCAATTTTTCTCTCAGGCTAGTATATAAAATTATAAGACTAAACTGTCAAGTCCTCATGGTATGTAGGCTTGAGCCATGCAGTTGCATTCAAAATAGGTACCTACCTTTTCTTTTAAAGGTATAAGATCCCCTATTATAATGATTAAAGCCCTAAATGGCATGTTGGATGCTCTCAAGGTGCCATGTCCCCAATTATTCACTAAAACCCATTTGTGTAGATTCCCAAAATCCTTTATATTCAGTAGTGCAGGAATGGTCATTCCCAAGCCATCTGACATACTCATGGTTCTTAGTAAAAATGAAGAGTTTGTCATGGTAGAGTCATGATAACTTGAAGCTTGGTTGACCCAGAGAGTTGAGTGTCATGGAGGGGAGCCAGTGTGGCCAAGCTTCTAAGTCATCCACTAAGAATAAGCACGGCTAGTTAATCCAAGTGGGAATCTAGTGAATATAGTCCTTTCCATCCATAGGATTTGTGTTTGTCTTCAATGTACTTGTCTCCAATAATTCAAGACAAAATCATATGTCTACCAAGTGTTTTATGATTCAATGAACACATAAAACACCTTTTACAAATCTAGAAAATCATAGTCAAACTAAAACAACTTCAAAAATTTGTCAAAATTGTAAGAAAACTAGACCTTGTTCAAACTACAATGCAACTAAGACTCTGTAACACACATATGATTCTACTTAAATTCATTTGATACATAAAACAACACATCTGACTTAGTGAACCGCATTCGTTGTTTGAAACAATGCATCTGATAAAACTGCAACATGACTGTTATCTGAAACATTGCATCTACCTATCACTTAGGAAAATGATTGTTACTATCCTAGTTTGAAACCAAATATTTTGAATCTATTTCTAAACATCTTTTCTCAGTGGTCTTTGTACAAAACTAAAAAATATTTTCTCAAATTTCCTGTCTTTACACCTTTTAGTTGGCATTTAGCTTTTACTATATGTTTACCATTACAAAATTCTAGTTGCATCCTAGGATCCACAATTATTTTCAGCATAGACAAACTCTTAGGTTTTCATTTTGTAGACTTTAGAATAGGAAAACTTTTCATACTTTGTGAAACCATTGCCTCCAAAATAAGATTGTCATTGGACCAAGTTAAAGGGTATGTGCAGGATCATAATGGAAAAAATAGGCCCTTAAGTGGCAAAAAAATCAAAAAAAATAAGAGTTAGGCAACTTGACGTAAAAATTTGAATAAGTTATCTATATTATTTGAAAAATATGTAACAATAGAATCTTTAGAAAATTGAATGTAGTTTCTAAACTACTAGGTTTGTTTAAAAAAAATCTATTTGGTGAAAATTTAAAATTTCAATGCGTAGTCCTTAATTTCAAGGAAAAAAAAAAGAAGTAGGTGTCTATCTGACCACCCTAACCACAATAAAATGATAATATTTTTTTATAAGATTTTAGATATAAGTAGAGGACTCATGTCCTGATGTGATGCATATCTTTTTGTAATTTTTTCGAAGTAAATAATTAATTATGATTTTTTTATTACAACTTTTAAAAAATATAAAAACTTGTATGTCTGACCGCCTTAACTTGGTCAAAACTTTATGAAAGTCAATTTATTATTTTTTGAATCCTATAGTATATGAAGCATCGAATGTGATGCATGTTTTGGATTCAAAAAATGTGATACTATTTGAAAGCTATAGATTTTTTTCTATTCGCCTATCAATCAGGACTTTAGTCGTAATTCAAATAGAAAATGAATAATAATTACTTATTAAATTCAAAGTAAGGCATAATTTATATTGGTGGAAAGCTGAGAACCTCCTTTAAAAACCCTTTTCATTTCATCAATTTTGGGTAAAAAAAATTCATCAGCCACATACCCATTATATTGCCACTTTTTGGCCCATGATGATCCTGCACATACCCTAAAAATCACTCCTTTCTAAGTCTTTGTCATTTTATGTGATATATTTCCAACTCATTAGTCTAGTTTAGGAAACTCACTTTATCATCTCACTTGGTCTTACAAAAATGTCCTTTGACAATCAAAATTGAATCATAGGCCAAACTTTGGATGGTTAGTCAACCTCTCCTAAAAATCTCCCAAAGTGATTACATTTCAGAGTTTGCTTGTACCTTGCATCTACATTGTCATAACATACCCTAAATAATTTAGTCTTCCATAATTTGTCATTCCTTTTAGTCCTCATTATCACTTTGCATTGTATCTTCTCTTTGGACAACATTGTCACCTTGCATCATAGATTATTGCACTCCCTATTCCAAAAAGACCTAAAACATAGTTGCATTAGCAATGTCTCCTTATAACCAAAAATCCAAAGATTTAGTGTCATATCATTCTCATACATAGACTTGGTTTTCATTCACATTATCCCTCCTTTATTTGAAAAAATATTATATGGTTGAGACTAGACTACAAATAAATAGAAGAGAAATGGATCCCTTTGGACAAGGAAACAACCCTTACAACTATCCTAGTGGAATGAACTTAAACACCATTCACAACAACATTGACATGGGGAAAACTTCCAACAATCCTTTTAATGACATGAACATTGAATCTTCATCACACAACAATCCCTTTAAACAATTCATACATAGAGATGAAAATTGACAAGTATACATGGAAGACATAGAGGTTGCTGCCCAAAACCCCAATGTAGCTTCCTTTGTAGAAGAATTTCTCCTACAAGATTCAAAATAATATTTATCCATGCTTCTACATGGAGGAGCTAAATTTCCATGAGGATTTCATGCTATTACCTTGAGAGCAGCATCACCTGACCATGGCACACAAAATAGTCAACCTCATTCAACACCACCACATAGTGTTAGCAATGCCACAAACACAATCAACAATACCTCCATTGGTGAAACAAATAAAACTACCACAAACATAATCAACACTACCTCCATTGGTACAAAAACTCAAAACACAAACAACACAATCAGTTCACAACATCGTCTTTGGTGACATAAACCATAGCGCAAACCATATCACAATCAATGCCAAAAATATCGACAATTGTATCACAAATTGTTGGGTCTACATTTGGGACCTCATCCAATGCTATGGTGAAAACCTCATCAAACCCTTTTGGGAGAAACAAAAGACAAATTATCATTCAAGGATATCAACCCAACATCAATACCTCATCACAAGGCACTCAAGTCAATACCAACACTAGTGGTCACCAAAGGCAAAACACAAACTTCCCACATGGCCATATTTATCAATTTGGGCAAGGAAACCAAGTGTTGCAACACATGAATCCACTTGATCATAAAAACATTCAAGGGCCACAAATTCCTAAAATACAATTTAACATTGTTGGAATACATATTCCCACATATGCATCCCATATTCATACACAACAAAAAATTCCCACTCAAAATGCTCAATACCAACAAATCCCAACTCAAAATGCACAATATGTTCAACATCAAAACATACCATCACAACAAATGGAAACACATGGGATACAAATTACCAGCATGTGTGATGCCACCAACAATCCTATAGTAAATGCACTAACGGCCCAACTTGTTGCCTTACAAAAACAAGTGGAGGACATGCAATTATCAAACAAGAAGACACACACATCCTTTGATTTATGTCCATATCCATTTGACACAAGCCTACACATGCCACCATTCCCTCCAACATATGTGGTACTGAGTTTCTCTAAATACAAAGGAAAGACGAATCCCATTGAGCATATAAGAGAATTCATGACCAATTGTGTAGATGTCACATACAAACACACTTATTTGATGAGACTCTTCCCTAGAAGTCTCGCAGGTTGTACACTTGATTGGTTTGCACTCTTTCCCAAAGGGATAAAATCATGGGATGAAATTGCCAATAAATTTATGGATAGTTATGCCTACAACATTGACACTGACATTACTATTGCCACATTATGTAAGACCACCCAAGAAGAAACTGGTGAAACATCTATTCCATTCTTCCAAAGATGGCAAGGTCTAGCGAGTCAATGTCTTGTTGAGATACCTGAAAAGGAGAAAGTACACACGTTTGTTCAAAATCTTGTTGGACCATTGAAATACAACTTGCAAGTCCATTGTTGCACTACCTTAATAGACCTTGTTGAAAAGGGAGTTCAACTTGAAAAGGATCTCATTGCAAAAGGTGAACTTAAATATACCAGCAAGAACATAAACACAATCCTAACTAATGATAAGAACAAATATTGGGTCAAGAACAAACATATTACCAATGATGGCATTGTCAATACTAAAGTAGTAAATACAACAGGTCCTGCAATCACACTTAGAGGATCTCAACCACAAAATTCTCCTTTGACCACCCCAACACCTACAATAAATTCCATTCAAAACAATCAAGACCAAGGACAACAAAGACAAACCCAACAATTTCCCAAAAAATGCATATACACCCCCTTGGGAGAACCAGTTGAAGTTGTCCTCAAGAAACTCGTCTAGTCTAACATTATAACGTTGCAAGACCCTAAACCGTATTACCTCGGGAAGTTCAAACCATCATGGTGGGATGATAATACCTTTTGTGATTATCATCGAATAAAAGGACATAAAACCTCATCCTGCATAAAGTTGAGAAACCTCATACAAGACCATATTGAAATTTGTGTCATTGAAATAGAAGGTCAACAATTTTCTTCTAACTCGAACCATACCATTCACAAAAATCCATTGCAAGATCATGGTTCAAGTAATCCCTCTTCATCAAGTCAAAAGACTAACAACAGAGCCAATTACACTCGTACTACCTTTGACTACTCAAGTGGACCTATAATTAATCACCTTCGAGCTACTGATGAACATATTAATAAAATCATCATTAAAAAGACTCTGGAGTGTAATGTCACCACTTGTTGAGGAAAGATCACAATACCTAGTCCTTTTTTTCTAAACAGTCGCAGCCTAAAGGACAATTCAACCTTGTTGACCAATTGGGTAAAACTCCCACACAAATTTCCATACTTGAACTATTGCACATCTCGCCCGCACATAAATTTGTCCTTGATAAGACCTTAGACAAGTCTTTCGTTCCTACTGACATTGATGTCAACCACTTTGAAGCTATAGTCATATATTTGACTACTTCCCATCATGTCACTTTTTCAGACCAAGATTACTCCTTACCTAAACCATCTCATAATAATGCATTATATATTGAAGTCTTCATCCACAAACACAAGCTCAGACAAGTCCTAGTAGATTGCAAAGTAGGATTGAACATATGCTACTTAAAATTGGTCAAGGCAATAAGCTTCTCTAATGCATGTGTGGATGCCACCAAAAGCATAGTCATAAAAGCATATGATGATGAGGAACATTCTTCTAAGGGGATTATCACACTCCCCATTCATGTTGGGCTAGTAATTATAGATACCACATGTCAGGTCCTAGATCTTGAGCTACCTTACAACATCCTACTTGGTCAACCTTGGATTCATACATTGAAGGCCATACTATCCACCTATCACCAATGTTTGAAGTTTCCTTTCGATGGCACTGAGATTAACATACCTGGTGATCCTAATCCCTTTCAATATTGCACCAAATTGAGGGGTATTTTTGAACAAAAAATTCCTATTAATCATGAAGCTTCAATGCCCACTTCTTCCAAATACATTCATTCATCTACACTTACCAAGTCATCTATGTCCACTCCTTCGACATCCACCATACCATCTACTTCCACCATCCCAAGTGTCAACCTAAACATCAAGATGTAGGAAAAAGGTTGTGGTGAGTATGAATTAAATACTGCCTATTGTATCACTAAGATACCCAAGTCTCCAAAATCTTATGGTAGGCCTTGTTTCAAACTAGAGCCCAAAGAGGTCTTTAAAGTTCCTCCTACAATGATTTTCACAAACTGGGGAGAGCTAAATAAAGAGGATATTAAAGATATATTGGCCTAGATTTACAGAGACATAGAAGACCTAATTTTGTTACCAATACAACAGTATGGAAAAGGCTATGAGATGATGAAGGTGAAAGGCTATGATGGAACTAGTGGCCTTGGTATAAACAAGACTAGAAGAAGAGAACCCATAATGCCATCTAGAAGGACAAAGAATCTAGGGTTAGGGTTTGAACCAATCAATATTGACGGTCCACGTACCCGTGTACTTTTGAGTGAGGTCGTAAATGCTTCTAAAAGTGTTGAGACAATCGAGGACTCCCATACCGAGACTGACTCGCACGAGTGGGAATATGGTTCTAAAAGATCCCTAAGTGACTATGAGCTTCACGAAATGTTTCAAGAACCAGATGACCCTTCTTTGGATGAAAAATTTAGATAAATGTTTAATGTTGAACCTTCTAGAGACCCTCCTAAAATCCTAATGAAAAGAGAAGACTAGGAAAAAATCCTTTGGCTTCGTGATGATGATGAACCTAAACTACCCCCTGGTCCTATTGACGATCATTCTATTGGAAATATGAAGAACATCTCATTTTGTTATTTGTGTTGTCATTGATGTCACCATGATATATGAGTTGCAACTGCAAGACTTAGTCTAAATTTATTTTGATATTCTGGTCTGGTATCTAAACCAATATAATGCTTACATTCTCTAGTATTTGGGTATATCCTCTAGTATTTTGGTCTACAATTTCTTGCTAGTGATTATTCTTGTGTGTGGTTTTGGGAAATGGTTTATGGATGTTGGGATCATGTACATTCAAGATCTCATGTATTCAGATGCTCGTAGGGTGTATCACCATTACTCTAATGATTGCAATTTTGTTATTTGGTCTATCCTTGGCCGACCTAATAGATGAGTTGTGTGATGGTGAATTAAATTTTGTTATGATGATCTATATGCAACCCATCTTAGGTCCATGCCAACATGATGTAGTGTGTTAGAAATTCGAAATGATTTTGTGAAGATTTTGTGAAAGTCTGTAGCCAACAGTTGGTATTTTTGATAAATAAGAAGTGCATCTAATTAGGCCGACCTAATTGATGCTTATAGAGAGATCAGATATATATATATTGGACAGTTTTTGAAGACTAAGTGTGAGATGATTGTGTTGTGAATGTGAATGTGAAGAAGAGTGAATATGATGAAGTGTGTCAAGTCAATTTACTGAGCTTCATTGGAACTGAATCGGCACTCACTAGGTGTACTTTATTAGTTCATTTTCTGGTTGTAAGCCATTTTGTCATTGTAATTTTGTAGGAAGTGAGTCTTGGCAGTGAGCCACCCCAATTTTGTGATATCTTATAACTAGTTATACTATATTGTGAGCTAACACTCACCATGGTTTTTCCCATTTTGAGTTTTGCACATAAAAATCTTGGTGTTCATGTGTTTTTCAATTTCATGTTCTATTAATGCTTTTACTTATCTTTGATGTTGTATGCATTGGAATAATTGGATGGTATCTATTCAAAAAAATTAAGAAGATATTGATTCACCCCCCTCTCAGTATCTTGGATATTCAACAATTGGTATTAGAGCTCAGTTACTCCAAAAAATCCTAATAGCTTGAGGGAGATCATAAAGATGGAAGAAATGAATGATAAAGAAGAACTTCGGACTGCACTTCAAGATCTTGATAAAGTTGAAAGTGAAAATAAGGAGCTAAAAGAAAATATTGACAATGCAAATGAATGTGTCCAAAAATTAAAAGACCAATTGAAAAAGTTCAAAGAAAGGCATAGGGAAGTAACTGATCAGTTGAAGCAAGCTAATGAAGAAATTACCAGTTTGAAAGTGAAAGTAGAAGAGAAGAAAATAATTGAAGAATGTCTAAACAAATTGGTACAAAGAAAGTATGACGAATATGCCAAGCTTGAACATAAAGTAGTGAACCTGGAAGTGGATATGGAGAAGGAAAAACTCTCTAAAAATAATTTCAAATCTATCTCAGGCAAGCTTGAAGAATTGATTTTAGGATAGAGATTGAGTAAAGACAAAGGTGGCTTGGGAATGGAAGGGGGTGAAAACTCTAAGAAAAACCAAAAGACTCAGAATAAAGGAAAGCAGAAAGGAAATCCAAGGAACTTTGCTAGGAGACCACCTATGAGACAGCCTAATGCACAAAGGTATCCTTCTTTTAATGGAACTTTTTTTTCATGCAACAAATTTGGTCACATGGCAACAAAATGTAGGAGTACGTTGAATCAGTTTCTTGGTCCCTTCACTGGCCAAAGTTTTGCATGCAAAAGAATTGGACATAGGGAAAATGAATGCAGAACCCAGATGATGAATTGGTTTAATGGAGGAAGAGTGAATCAATCCTTTAATGACTACTATTATACTTGTAACAAGTATGGAAATAAATCTAATTAGTGTAGAACAAGAATTGGTGGAAGTCAGACTAGTCAGAAAAATGTTGTCTAATATAATTACAACAAACCATGACATATCTCAAAATTTTGAAGAAGAAAAAAGGATAAGAAAACCAATCCAATAGAAAAGAATGAACCTGTGAAGAAGGTTGAAAAAGATGAGATTAAGCAAGAAATGAACAAGATTTGGAGGAAGAAAGAAGAGACTGAGATGATAGATGCATTTGTGACCTCATCTAGTACAGACAATTCCTTTGAGAACTAGACCTAGCAAGGTCTTAGGGGAGCTTTAATAGAAAATCATTTGAACACCCTTGATGCTCGGTGTGGCATTCCTTGGCATGAATATATGTTGTCAGAAATGATAAGCTAAAGGTTATGCAAGTTGAACTAGAAGAAAATATGAAGGAATTATCTTTTGCAAAGAAAATTAGGGTTTTTTTAGTAGAGAAGAGTTTTTAGCAAATCTTTGAAATTTTTCGCATTTAAGCGAATTAGGAAAAATAGTTTTTTTCTAAAGAAAATGTGTAAGGAATTTTGATTGCTCATGCATTTGAAGAAATCAAGGAGATTTTTCGAGTGTTCTTGAGGTGATTTGGAGTTCAAGCCATGCAAACCCTAGTTCTAGTTCATCGTGAAGAAAGAGGTATTTTAATTTTCTGTACAATTATGGGTTTGTGTTCATTGAGTTTTTTGAATTCAAAATTGGAAGAATGGAAACCCTTGTAGTTGTTAAAGTGTTAGAGAGACCAAGACCATCTTATAGGAAATATTCCTCAAAATTTTTTGAAGATGACCCCATGGGTGCATTCTCATCAATCCCTCATGGAGATATATCGACCGAGGACACAAGAATGTATATTCAAGTAAAGACTGAGGAATTCAATCACACCAAATTGATCAACATTTGGCAAAATGAGCTTACTAGAGATAATTTCTTGGTGAAACTTGAATACTTGAACCTAGTTGCAAAGAGGTTAGACAAATGGAACAATTTTCCCAACTTTAGTTTTGTGGTTGATGACAGATTTGTGAAGCTAGTCCTAAGCAGAATACATGATAAATTATTGTGGACTAACTGACCTCGCATGATAATTAAGGAGGCGAATAGGGTCATTACCAACCTCTGGGATAAAGTTACAGTACTTGTATTGAAATCCATGAAGAATGAGGTGGTAATAGAACTTACAAGAGCCACATATGACAAGAGAGCCTTAATGACAAATTCCATCACCAATCCATCTGTGAAGTATGCCACTATCATGATTGGCCACAAAATATACTTCACCAACAGAGAGAACTTTTTTCTAGCTACAGTTATTTATACTAGTTCTGATATGGTAATTAATGGTGCATACTATGACTTATGTGAGCTTCTTCAGCAACAGTTGCTTGAGAATTTGAAATCGACAAAAGAAAGGAAGTATGCTTTCAAATTTGGTTCATTGATTTTATGTTTGTTGTTTTATTTCATTAAGAGACTTCTTGGAAAGAATGATGAAGTGTTTTGGGACTCATCCAAACTGGTGGAACATCAAATTTTTGATTATATGCATAGTTTGAGTGATCCGAAAGCTCAAGAAAATGATCTAACAACATTCTTTGTTGTATTTAAGAGAAACATGAATGAGAGAGATAGGATTTTAAGGAAAATTTTTGAGAAATATAAAGATGACTTCATATTTCATGTTTCATCTGATGAATGCATGATCAAAGTAGTAGAACTATAGACCATATGAATTCAGCCTTTGGGATATGAAATTACAAAGGATGAAGCTAAGGGTTATATACAAATGTTGCTGAAAATTTTGAAGGATCCCAATGAACCCAAAATTGGTACTTATGCAAAAAAATATATGGAGATCCACATAGAGCATCAAAAGCCAATAATTAGAAAGAGAGTGGAAAACAAGCTTAAAGAAGTTGGATTCACTGATGAGGAGATTGGTCTTGGAAGGGCTAAGAGAGAAGAGTTGGAAGAAAATAATC
This sequence comes from Sequoia sempervirens, assembly GCA_007258455.2. NCBI lineage: Eukaryota > Viridiplantae > Streptophyta > Pinopsida > Cupressales > Cupressaceae > Sequoia > Sequoia sempervirens. The sequence continues at coordinate 343,854,046 of VDFB02000008.1, forward strand.
TAGCCTAAGGAGATCCAGAAGGACTCTTCCTAAACCCTCCACATCCCCTGCAGTAAAGATTGAGCCCAGTACCTCAAATAAAGGCAAAGGCCCAGTTTCCTCTAGACCTACTACCAGATCTAGGAAGAGGAAAGAAACTCCTCTGGTGGCCCCTGGAAAAAGAGGAAGGAAAGAGAAAGCTACAAGGGAGAAAAATATTAGCATCACAAATGATCAGGATGAAGAGGAAGAGAATCCTACTAAAAAATTGGTAAGGAAGAGGAGAGGAAGTTTATCCTCTAGTGAAGGTGCTTCTAAGGAAGTTGTTGGTTCTAAGAGAGTGCATATTGTATCGTCTTCTGATGATGAGAAAGAATAGGATTTTGGTGTTTATGTGCACCCCAAACTAGAGTCGAAGAAGACTAAGGTGTTTGATGAAGCCTCTATGGACTAGAGAGAAGAACGAGACATTCCAGTAAGTTCTGGTCCCCATTTCAAATTAGAGGCTACTCTTAATTCCTTGTTACATTTTGAGAACATGTTGAAGCCTACAATAGAATATTATGATGATGTTGGAAAAGAGGATAAGAAAACATTAATTTTAGTCATCATTCAATATGTTATCATTTTGGAATTTAAATAGGATGATATAAAGCAAGACGTACCTAAGAATATGTGGGTAGCTTTGATGAAAATGAGATCAGAGGCTATTGCACTTGAAGAAGAAATCAAGAATGATGCATTTGATAAGATTGGGTCTTCTCTAACCCTAGATGATCTAGATTCTTTGAAAAATATTTGTGCAGATATGTTTTGAATGAAGAAAAGGGTTAATATTTTGATGACAAGGGATTTAAAGAAAATAAAGAAGATAAGGAAACAACAAAGGTGATAAAGGATATAGTAGAAAAATATGGCATGCTTAAGGTTGATGTAGATGTTGTTTTTGAAAATGCTAAGGAAGATATTCCCCTTGATACAGGTGATGCAGATATTTCTAAAGACCTTGATGTTGAAAATGATTCCAGTGGTGAAATTAATCCTTCATAAATTGAGAAGCCGAATGAAGGTGAAGTTGAGCCTAAAAAACATGATGATACTCCTCCAGAGCCACTGAAGGTGAAAAGGGAAATGATGAAAAAGGTAATTCTAAAGAGGGAAAAGGCAGTGAACAAGAAGAAAAAGATAATCTAGAAGAAGAGCAAAATAAAAATGGAAAAGATGGAAATGATGAAGAAGACAACAGGGATAAGGATAAAGATGAAAATGAAGAAAAGAAAGAAGAAGAAAAAGAAGAAGAGAAAGTGGAAGAAGAAAAGAAGGAAGAAGAAAAGGAAAAGGGAGAGGAAAAAAAGAAAAATGAGGAATCTGTTGGGAAAAATGAAGAAAGTCAAAAGAAGATTGTAAAATCTCTTAAACATCCCAGAGAATCGTCCTCTAGTAATGATGTACTAAAAGGCTTACTATCCAAGAAGATTAGATTTCAGCCAATAATTCCTCAAGATCTTCTACAACTTCCTATGATTGAATGGTATGTAGATGTAGAGAAGATGTCTTTTGTTCATAAAGTGGTGTTAGGAGATGCATTGTAGGCATGTGTAAGGAAGGAGATTCTTGAAACTTGTCAAAAAGGAACAAAATTCATAGAAGATGCTCTTAAGGAATTATAGGAGGTCACACCTAGTGCATCTATTGATGCATCCCTCACTCCTATTAAAAATTTGAGATTGTTGTTAGATTCTTTCAAGGAGTAGACCTTTGGTCTTAGTGAAAAGACAAAAAAAGAAGTTGAGGAGAAACTGGCAGAGAAAAGGCCATTGGCATTACATGATAAGTAAGCTCTTGCACACTCAAATGTCTAAAATAATTTGGAAGCTATGAAGATCTATGAGTTAGAAGAAAATGTTGTTCTTGCTTATTGCTTTAAGTGGTTAGATACCACCTAGAAAATTAAGGTTGTTATGGACTCCATTGAGTCTCAATTGGTTGTTGTCTCTAGTACTTATAGTATACCCTATTTGGAAAAATGAAGAACATCTCATTTTTTTTATTTTGTGTTGTCATTGATGTCACCATGATATATGAGTTGAAATTGCAAGATCAAGTCTGTAATTGTTCTAGCATTCTACTTTGGTATCTGAACTGGTATTTTTCTTAAATCCTCCAATATTTTGGTTCACATTTGTTTGTTTCTGATTACTGTTGCTTGTTGTTTTGGGAAATGGTTTGTAGACATCGGGAGCACCTATTTTCAAAATCTAACTTATCCAAATGCTCATATGGTGTATCCACATTACACCAGTGTTTGCAATTGTGCTATTAGGTTTATCCTTGTCCAACCTAATGGATGTATTGTGTAATGGTGAATTAATTTTTTTTATGCAAATATATGTGTGACCTATTTTAGGTCTATGTTGACTTGATCTAGCGTGTTGGATGTGTGAATCACCTATTGAGAAGATTTTGTGAAAGCTTAAAGCCGACAAGTTGATATTTTTGGTAAATGAGAAGTGCATCTAATTAGGCCGACCTAATTGATTCTTGCAAAGAAATCAGATATACATATTGGATAATCTTTGAATTTTGGTAATGTAATTTTTTTGTTGTGAATGCGAATGTGAAGAAGATCGAATATGATGAAGTGTGTCAAGTCAATTCACTGAGGTTCATTGGAACTAAATCTTCACTCACTAGGTGTACTCTATTAGTTCATCTTTCTAGTTAGCCATTTTTGTTATTGTAATTCTATAGGAAATGAGCATTTGTTTTGGACAGTGAGTCCTGGTAGTGATCCATCCATTTTGTAATATCTTATAACTGGTTATACTATATTGTGAGCTAACACTCACCATGATTTTTTCCATTTTTGGTTTTCCATGCAAAAAAATCCTTGTCTTCATGTGTTTTGTGTTTTCATGTTCTATTAATGCTTTCACTTATCTTTGCTATTGTATGCATTGGAATAATTGGATGGTATCTGATCAAAAAAATTAAGAAGATACTGATTTACCCCCTCCCTCTCAGTATCTTGGACATTTAACAATTGGTATCAGAGCTTGGTTCCTTCAAAAAATCCTAATAGCTTGAGGGAGATCCTAAAGATGGAATAAATTAATGAAAAATGACAGCTCTGGACTGTTCTTGAGGATCTTGAAAAAGTTGAAAGAGAAAACAAAGATCTGAAAGAAAATCTTGAAGTGGTGAATGAATGCATCCAGAAATTAAAGGAGCAATTGAAAAAGTTCAGAGGTAGGCATAAGGAAGTAACTAATCAGCTGAAGAAGGCAAATGATGATATTGTTGGTTTGAAACTTCAAGTAGAGGAGAAGAAAAGAATTGAAGAGTGTCTAAACAAGTTGGTACAAATCAAGTCTGAAGATTGCACCAAGCTTGAACAAGAATTTGTGAACCTAAAAGTGGATCTGGAGAAGGAAAAACCCTATGAAAAAAATTTCAAATCTAGCTCAGACAGCCTTGATGAATTGATTGCAGGACAAAAACTAAGTAAAGACAAAGGTGGTATGGGAAATGATACCAATGAAAGTTCCAAACTGCGAACAATCAGAAGACTCTGAATAAAGGAAAGCAGAAAGAAAATTCAAGGAACTCTACTAGGAAACCTCCGGTGAGATAACATAATGCACAAAGGTATCCTTCTTTTAATGCAACTTTTTTTTCATGCAATAAATTTGGTCACAAGGCAATAGAATGTAGGAGTAGGATGAATTAGTTCCCTAGTCGTTTTACTGGTCAATGTTTTTCATGCAAAAGAATTGAACATAGGGAAATTGAATGCAGAACCTTGATGATGAATCAGTTTAATGGAAAAAGAGCGAATCATTCCTTTAATGGCTATTACTATACCTGTAACAAGTATGGACAGAAAGCTAATCAATGCAGAACAAGAATCAGTGGAAGTCAATCTAATCAAAGAGATATTGTTTGTTATAATTGCAACAAACCAATACATGTTTGAAGAGTTTGTAGAAGAAAGAAGAGTAAGGAGACCAATTTGGTAGAAAATAATGAATCTATGAAGAAGGTTGACAAAGATGAGATTAAGAAAGAGATGAATAAGATTTGGAGAAAGAAAGAAGAACCAAAGACTATTGATTTGTCTATTCCCTCATCTGATACGGATGATTCCTCTAAGGATTAGACCTAGCAAGGTCATAAGGGGAGAAATTATCAAAAAATTATGAGAACCCCCTTGATAAATGGCAAGTTAGAGGCTAGAACAAGGATGAAACATGAAGAATCAATTATCAAAGGTTTTGGAAAAGGAACCGAAAGGAAATATGAAGGAATGATCCTTCGCAAAGCAAATTAGGGTTTGTGAGAAGAGTTTTTAGAAACTTGTTGAAATTTGTCGCATTTAATGCAAATTAGAGAAGATCATTGTATTATAAAGAAAATTTTAAGGCATTTTGATCATTCATGCATTTGATGAAATTGAAGAGATTTTCGAGCATTCTTGAAGAGAATTGGAGTTTGAGTTGTGCAAACCCTAGTTGTGGTTCATCGTGAAGAAAAAGGTATTTTTATCTTCTGTGCAGTTGTGTTTTGCATTGTTTAAGTTGTTTTGAATTTAGAATTGGAAGAATGGAAACCCCTATAGTAATTAAAGTGTCAAAGAGGCTAAGATCCTCTTATAGAAAATATTCCTCGAAACTTTTCGAAGATGACCCCATGGGTGCATTCTCATCAATCCCTCATGGAATGATGTTGAATGAGGATACAAGGACATATGTTCGAGTAAATTTTAAGGAATATGATCACTCAAAGTAGATTGATATTTGGCAGAATGAGCTCACTGGTGATGATTTCTTGATAAAACCTGAGTACTCAAACCTAGTTGAGAAGAGGTTAGATAGATGGAACAATTTTCCTAACTTCATCTATGATGAAACTTTTTTGAAATCAGTCCTAAGTAGAATCCAAGATAAATTCATGTGGACTAAATGGCCGCACCTGATAACTAAGGAGGCTATTTAGGCTATTACCAGGCTTTGGGAAAATCTGTGAAGAATGAGGTTGTAATGGAACTTACAAGAGCCACATATGACAAGAGAGCCTTAACAACAAAATCCATCTCTAATTTGGTTGTGAAGTATGTGGCTATCATGATTGGTCACAAAATATACTTCACAAATAGAGAGAACTATGTTTTGGCTACAACAATATATACTAGGTTTGATATAGTTGTAAATGGTGTTGATTATGATCTATGTGAGCTTCTTTAGTTATAGTTTCTTGAGAACTTGAATTTGATGAAGGAAAGGAAGTATGATTTTAAGTTTGGTTCATTGATTGTATGTCTATTGTTTTATTTCATGAAGATACTTCCAAGAAAGAATGAAGAAGTATATTAGGACTCATCTAGACTAGTAGGACATCAAATTTTTTATTATATGCATAGTCTAGGTAATCTAGTTGCTCAAGATGATGCTCTAACAACATTCTTTGTTGTATCCAAGAGAGACATGAATGAAAGGGAAAGGATTTTGAAGAAATTTGTTGAGAAGTATAAAGATGATATCATATTCCATGTTTCCTCTAATGAATGCATGATTGAGGTTGTAGAACCTCGAACCATTTGGATTCAGCCTCTAGGATATGAGATGATAGAAGGAGAAGCTAAAGGTTATGTGCAATTGTTGTTGAAGAATATGAAGGATCCCAACAAACCCATAATTGGGACATATGTTGATAAGTTTATGGACATTAGTTTTGAGCAATATAAACCTAAAATTAGGAAGAACCTAGAGAAAAATCTCAAAGAAGCTAGATTTACTAATGAGGATATTTCCTTTGGAAGAGATAGGGGAGAAAAATTGGAGGCAGAATCATCTGGGCCAAGGAGATCCAAAAGGCCTTCTATCCAAGAAAATCAGATTATAGCCAATAATTCCCTAGGAGCTTCTACAACTTCCTATGATTGAAGGGTTTGTGGATATGGAGATGTCTCTGGTTCATAAAGTGATGTTAGGAGATGCTATGCAAGCATCCAAAAGGAAGGAAATTCTTGAAGCACCTCAAAGTGGAATAGAACTTGTAGAAGATGCTCTCAAGGCATTGTAGGAAGTCATACCTGGTGCATCCATTGATACATCTCTTGCTCCTATTGAAAATCTAAGATTGATGTTAGACTCTTTCAAGCAATATACCTCTAGGCTTAGTGAAAAGAAAAAACAAGAGGTTGAGGAGAAACTGGTGGAGAAAAGGTTATTGCATTACATGACAAGTGTGCTCTTGCACACTCAAGTGTTGAAAAGAATCTAGAATCCGTGAAGGTTTGTGAGTTAGAAGCTAATGTTTTGCTTACTTATTGCTTGAAGTGGTCAGATGCCACTCAGAATATTAAAGTTGTTATGGACTCCATTGAGTCTCAGCTATCAGTCATCTCTAGTACTTACAGCCTATCCAAAGATAGGGACAAGTCAACCTAGAAATCCATCACTACGCATAAATAAAAATTCTTTGTTTTGTAGAAGCAGAAGGAAGAAATTATCAAAAAAATTGATTGGTTGAGTGACATTGTAAGAGTGGAATTAACTTTGGTTCTCAAGGCTCTGGATTACACAGAAAAACTTGAGAAGATAAACTTGACTCCTAAAACTTCAAATGGTGAGAACAAATTTTGATAGAGTTGGAATATCTGAACAGGATGTTGATTGCCACAAAGGATAGTTGGGAGAATGGAAAATCAGTATGGGAAGATATTCTAAAGGAGCTTTAAGGCTCGCCATCCTCTAGTTGATACATGTTTCTTTTTTTTCTTTGTTTTCATGTTTTCATATGTTTTTGGGACACCCTTTGTCCTTGATATCAAAGGGGGAGTGAAGAATGGTGAAATTTTGGTGTTAGGGGGAAAAGTGTTGTAAATAAGGAGTTTTATAAATATTATTTTTGGCACATGTTGCCATCAATGACAAAGGGGGAGATTGTTGTAAAAATGAAGATCATCTCATTTTGTTATTTTGTGTTATCATTGATGTCACCATGATATATGAGTTGCAATTGCAAGATCAAGTTTGTAATTGTTCAGGTATTCTAGTCCAATATCTAAACTGGTATTTTCCTTACATCATTCAGTATTTTGGTCTACATTTTTTTTTTGGTGATTACTATTTCTTATCATTTTGGGAAATGGTTTGCAGACATTGGGATCATGTACTTTCAAGATCTCATGTATCCAAATGCTCATATGGTGTATCAACATTACACTAGTGTTTGCAATTCTATTATTAGGTCTATCCTTGGCTGACCTAATGGATGTATTGTGCAATGGTCAATTAACTTTTATTATGAGAGAATATGTGCAACCTATTTTAGGTCTACGCTGACTTGATGTAATGTGTTGGATGTTTGAATTACCTTTTGAGAAGATTTTGTGAAAGCTTGAAGCTGACAAGTTGGTGTTTTTGGTAAATGAGAAGTACATCTAATTAGGTCGACCTAGTTGATGCTTGTGGAGAAATCAGATATATATATATATATATATATATTAGATAATCTTTGAAGTTTGGTAATGTAATTGGTGTGTTGTGAATGCAAATGTAAAGAAGAGTGAATATGATGAATTGTTTCAAGTCAGTTTATTGAGCTTCATTAGAACTGAATCTACACTCACTAGGTGTATTATATCAGTTCATCTTTCTGGTTGTTAGCAATTTTTGTCATTGTAATTTTGTAGGTAGTGAGCCTTTGTTTTTGGATAGTGATTACTAGTAGTGAGCCACCAATTTTGTAATATCTTATAACCAGTTATACTATATTGTGAGCTAACACTCACCGCAGTTTTCCTTATTTTGGGTTTTCCATCCAAAAAATCTTGGTGTGCATGTGTTTTGTGTTTTCATCTTTTGTTAATGCTTTCACTTATCTTTGCTATTTTATGCATTGGAATAATTAGATAGTATCTGATCATAAAATTTAAGAAGATACTGATTCATCCCCCCTCTTAGTATCTTGGACATTTAACATACCCAAAGACAGAGACAGATTAACCTGGAATGCCATCACTGCACATAAAGATAATTTTTTTCTTACAAAAGCAAAAAGAAGAAATTATCAAAAAAATTGATCAATTAAGTGACATTATAAGAGTGGAATACACTCCAGTTGGCAAGCACAAAAAAACTTGAGAACAAAAATTTGACTCCTGCTACTTTAGATGGTGCAGAAGAAACTCTAGCAGAGTTGGAATCCCTAAACAAGATGTTGATTGTTGCAAAGGATAGTTGAGAGAATGGTAAATTAGTATGGGAAGGTATTCTTAAGGAGCTTCAAGGCTCACTATCCTCCAATTCAAGCATGTTTTTCTTGTTTTCTTTGTTTTCATATTTCAATTTCAATTCTTTTTTTGACAACCTTTGTCCTTGATGTCAAAGGGGGAGTGAAGAATGGTGAAATACTGGTGTTAGGGGAGGAAGTGTTGTAAATAAGGAGTTTTGTAAATATTCTTTTTGGAACATGTTTCCATCATTGACAAAGGGGGAGATTGTTTGAAAAATGAAGAAGAACATCTCATTTTGTTTTTTTGTGTTGTCATTGATGTCACCATGATATATGAGTTGAAACTGCAAGACTTAGTCTAAATTTGTTTTAGTATTTTGGTCCAGTATCTAAATCATTATAATGCTTACATTCTCTGGTATTTTGGTATATCCTCTAGTATTTTGGTCTGCAATTGCTTGTTGGTGATTATTCTTGTGTGTGGTTTTGGGAAATGGTTTATGGATGTTGGGAGCACATACATTCAAGATCTCATGTATTCAGATGCTCGTATGGTGTATCAGCATTACTTTTTTTATTGCAATTTTTCTATTAGGTCTATCCTTGGCCAACTTAATAGATGAGTTGTGTGATGGTGAATTAATTTTTGTTATGTGCATTTATGTGTGACCTATCTTAGGTCCATGCCAACATGATGTAGTGTGTCAGGCATTTGAAATGCTTTTGGGAAGATTTTGAGAAAGTCTATAGCTGACAGTTGGTATTTTTGATAAATAAGAAGTGCATCTAATTAGGCCGACCTAATTGATGCTTGCGGAGAGATAAAATATTTATTGGACATCTTTTTAAGACTGAGTGTGAGATGATTGTGTTGTGAATGTGAATGTGAAGAATAGTGAATATGATGAAGTGTTTCAAGTCAGTTTACTGAGCTTCATTGGAACTGAATATGCACTCACTAGGTGTACTTATCAGTTCATTTTCTAGTTGTAAGCCATTTTTCCATTGTAATTATGTAGGCAATGAGCCTTTGCATTTGGATAGTGAGTCCTATCAGTGAGTCACCCCAATTTTCTAATATCTTATAACTGGTTATACTATATTGTGAGCTAACACTCATTGTGGTTTTTCCCATTTTATGTTTTCCATGTAAAAAATCCTAGTGTTCATGTGTTTTGTGATTTCATGTTTTGTTAATGCTTTTACTTATCTTTGTTGTTGTATGCATTGGAATAATTGGATGGTATATGTTCAAAAAATTTAAGTAGATACTGATTCACCCCCCCTTATATCTTGGATATTCAACACATTCCCACTCATTTATCCCCTATTTTGACCATGAGTCCAATTTTCCTAAGTCTAATGAAGATGACGATTGGATGGAATCCCCCTAGGACTTTGAGGACACTTCTATCTTTACCCTTTCATCCTTGGTCTGCATGCTTTCAGCATCATCTCGACCTTTCACCAACATTGATGATGGCATCTCCCTTATGTACCCACAGCTCATTGATTGGGACCAACAGGACTCACCTATCATGGACACTTTTGAGAATGGCGAGGCTATTGCCGAATTCATGGAACTCCATGAAGGAATACTAAGTGGGGACCATAAAGTTGGATTCACTGTGCATCTTGATTCTACAGCATACTTCGAGGAAACTATTCAATCCTCTAGTCACAAAAATAATAAAAATAAAATAAAATAAGACACGTCTTTAGGTGAAATCCACGAGGCACCTTCTGACAACACAAAAGTAAAAAGAAAGGACATATCTGAGGGTGACAACATCTCTAAGGCACCCAAGGATGAAGGATTGTATTTTCTGCCTATTACCCAAGAGAATTAGCCATGCTCATTGAAGATACCATAGAAGTCAATATAGCCACACTTGAAAATCCCAAAAATATTCTCTTTGCAGCCTCATTGACAAAAGAGGAAAATCCTAAGCTTCAAGATTTCTCATAACGCAAGATCAAATTCACATGGCCCTATGCTGATATGTCAAGGTTAGATTCAACATTAGTTTTCCATCATCTAGCCTTGCTTCCAGACACAAAACTAGTCAAACAAAAGCTATGAAAGATGCACCCACAGATTGCCTTGCTAGTCAAAGTTGAACTCAAAAACTTACTAGATGCGAGGTTCATAAAATCAATAGATTATGTTGACTGGATATCAAACCTCATACCTATCACCAAACTGAATGGTCAAATATGAATTTTCACATACTTTTGGGATTTGAACAATACATGTCCAAAAGATGATTTTCCACTACCAAATATAGACATCATAGTGGATCTCAGAATAGGATATGAGATTCTATCCCTCATGAATAGTTTCTCAGGATACAATCAAATTTGCATCACTCTAGAAGATCAACACAAAACAACATTCACTTGTCCCTAGGGTACATACTATTGGAATGTTATTCCTTTTGTCTTGAAGAACACGAGTGCTACGTATTAATGGGCTATGACCATAATATTTCATGATCTCATGCACACACTGATGGAAGACTATGTTGATGATCTCTTGGAAAAATATTTGGCATGTCGCAATCACCTAAGAGTGATGGATAAAATCTTTAGAGGGCTGGAAGAGTATAAGGTTCGTCTCAACCCCTAAGACATGTTCTTTCGGTGTGACTTCGGGTAAACTCCTGGGGTACATAGTTTCTCATTGGGGCATCAAAGCTGACCCAGCTAAAGTAAAGGAAATCTTGGACATGCCTCCACCGAAAGGAATCAGTGACCTCATAACATTACAGGGAAGATTACAGTCCATTTGGAATTTCATTACACAATTAGCTAACAAATGTCAACCTTTCCAATATTTTTTATGCAAGGGCATCCCCTTTGTATGGACTGAAAGTGTCAAGCGGATTTTCAACAAATAAAAGACTACCTTCTAACACCACCAGTCTTAATGACGCCCATTGATGGAAAACCTCTGATCTTGAACATTTTAGCAACCACTTCCACACTAGGGGCATTACTCACACAGAACCCCCATGATGAGAAAGAAAGAGCCATAAATTACATTAGTCACACCTTGGTTGGGTATGAATTCAACTACACTCCCATTGAACATGTTTGCTTCGTAGTTGTCTTTGCCACTCAAAAATTGAGACATTACATGTTGAACCATAAAACAAAATTAGTGGCTAAGATAGATCCATTCAAGTATCTCCTCAGTCAAGCAACATTAATAGGATGATTGTAAAAATGGGTCATGATACTTAGTGAATATGACATACAGTACATGGAACACAAAGCAATAAAAGGACAAGTCATAGCAGATCAGCTCGTTGATGCACCTGTACAAGGATCACCCTTTGGTAGTTGACTTCCCAAATGAATCCATCTTTCATGTAGGCCCTAAATTACCTTGGAAACTCTATTTTGATAGGTCCCATATTGGTGATGGCTCAAGAGCAGGCATATTATTCATCACATCACAAGGATATTTTATTCCTACGTCATTTCGGATCGCCTCCCCATGCACTAATAATGTTATTGAGTATCAAGCACTTGTAACATGACTTCAAATGGTCATCAAATGGAAAATCAAAGCACTCCTAGTCTTTGGAGATTCTCAGTTAGTTATCAACCAAGTCAATGATGAGTATGACACCAAGGATGAGAAGTTGATGCCTTATAAACACATGGTGGATAGTTTCCTATCATATTTCCATATGACTGCTTTTGAGCAGGTTCCCATAGCACAAAAAAAAGTAGCAAATGCTATGGCCAATATTTGGTCTCTCTTAGATATTCCTAGTAATGTGTCTCAATTTGAGTTCTTAGTGGAATAGTTGTTGGTTCTCGTTTATGACATTCTTGAGTCCAAAATGGTTTATGAGCTCATTGGTCCTAATTCCCCTTAGTACCAGGACATATATGATTACCTCCATTCCCAGACTTTCTAGCCAAACCTTTCCAACAACCAATGCAAATCCTTTATTTGCAAAGCCACCCATTATACCATCATCAGTGACACCCTATATAGATGTAGCTTTGATAATACCCTTCTTTGATGTCTCGACATAGATGAAGCAAAAAAAACCTCATGTGAGGTGCGTGAGGGTATATGCAGATCTCATTCAAGTGGACCAACCTTAGCCAAGAAAGTTATGAGACTTGGGTACTACTAGCCAACCATGAAAAAAAATTCCCTTCAATTCATGAGAACATGTCGTCAATGTCAGGTGCATAGTGATCTCATTCATACGCCTGCATAAGAACTTCGACCAATCATTTCTCCTTGGCCCTTCACACAATGGGGACTCGACCTTGTGGGTAAAATCCATCCAATTTCGTCAAATGGCCACAAGTTCATTATCACTGCCACCGAGTATTTCACCAAATGGATAGAGACTATTCCCCTCACCTACATAACCAGTAAGCAAATTTCCCAATTCATCCTTAACTACATCATCTACCAGTATGGTGTTCCCTAATCCATCATCATAGATAATGGTCATCCTTTCAAAAATCAAGATGTATGTGAGCTTTGTGAATGCTTCCATATTCAACCTCATTTCTCCACACCCTATTACCCACAAGGTAATGGTCAAGCTAAGGAATCTTACAAGACAATCATCAAGATTCTTAAGAAGACTGTTAATGACATTGGGTTTGATTGGCATCTCCAACTTAATCCTACTCTATGGGCTTACCGCACCAACATCCACATGCCTACTGGCACCACCCCATTCATTTTGGTCTTTGGATCTAAAGCTATCCTGCCCATTGAGGTTGAAATCCCCTCTTTAAGGGTCTCCATGAAGGGATTGATTGGTGACAAAGAATACCAACAGTCTCAATTGCATGAGCTGGAATTGTTGGAAGAACACAGACAAAATGCCTTGACTCACAGGAATATCAAAATCACCTTTACCAGAGTTACAAAAAAAAGAGTTATGGTCTGCAAGTTTGACATTGGTGACTTGGTCTTGATGCAAAATCCAAAGAATCAAGTTAATCGTGAGAAGCCTGGCAAGTTCAAGCCTAATTGGTTGGGTCCTTACATCATCACTGCCGCATTTGGTTCTAGCACTTACTAGTTGGCTACTCCAGATGGGGAACAATTGATAGAACCTATCAATAGTTTGCATCTACGCAAGTTATACACATAGCATCAAAGAGCTTTGCTAAAAATTGTAAATATACAAAAAAAAAGTGAAAATACAAAAAAAAATCATCACCCTAATGAAAACCTAGAAAATAGGTGTCTTGGTGACACCAAAAAAAAAAGAAAATATCAAAAATAGTAAAGAAAAATAATTCGTCCAATAGTGAAAACCACTTTGGTGGTGCTTTGGATAAGTACCATGGTGAAAAATTGTCAAATAGGTGTCATGCATAGGCAATCTTTGCTTCACCATATACTATCACTCTATCTACCTTTGTCCATAATAAATGTTTGATCTTCCAACACCCTCATGACATTCGTCATAAAGTCTGCTATTTCTTACCATGGCTAATAACGGTTGACATCATGTCTCTCATATCCTCCACATTTCACATCCTTTACTCATTCATCTTGGCTATCCCTAGAGCTAACTGGGGGAAACACCCTTATCACCTGACTATAGTGGGTCTCGCACATGGTCTCAAAAATCATAAAATGTCCTAAAAAAATCCATAAAAATCATAAAATGTCTTGAAAAAATCCATAAAAAATCATAAAATGTCCTAAAAAATCCATAAAAATCATAAACTATCTTGAAAAAATCCATAAAAATCATAAAATGTCCTTAAAAAATCAAAAAAAATCATAACATGTCAAAAACACAAAAACATCCAAATAACACTCAAAAATCCCAAAAACGGAGTCATAATCCATCATGTTAGTTGTGTGAGTCTTTGTCATCATCGAACTACGTTGTCTCTATGCATTTGCTATGTAGGAAAGGTTCATCTTAAATGAGCCTCTAATACATTAGATTAGTCCTTTTTAGGTTTGTCAAAATAAAATCATGACTCAATCCTTAGTTAATAAGACAAATTCATTAGTCATGTCGAACTACAAGGTCTTTGAGTGTATGACATAGGCAAGGCCATCAATCGATGAGCCCCTGAGGCCTCACTAGGTCAGTCCTTTAGGGTTCATCACATTCACTATTACACATGTCATATATCTTCAAATAAATCAAATCTTTTTTAGTCAGTCTTGTTGGTCAAAGTTTGGTCGAACTATGTGGTCTCTAAGTGTATGACATAGGCAAGGCCATCATTGATGTGCCCCCGAGGCCCCCTAGGTTTAGTCCCTTAGGGCTTGTTGAGTCAATTGTCATTTTCTTGCGAATGTCCTAAATTAGGAAACTCTTAACAAACTTTGACAATCATTTAATCAACATTTCAACTAAATTGGCATGTCAACATTGGCATGCGGTCAATTCGATCATCTAGTCAACCTTGTTCAAACTATCATGACAAGTCAAACTATCAACTCTTGGTTATTCTTCTGATATTTATTTTTGAAGAACAACCTATTTCATTTATTTACACTTTAGAATATGTCTTTCCTGAGCATCAACATTGCCATCTTGCATTTTGAGGGATTCTCTTGACATTTGAGGGTCGATCCTCAACATCAACATCATTCAGGATGGGTCCTTCTTGACTTTGGAATTACCTAACATCCATCACACATTAGCCTGCTCAACATGAACCTAGGCTTCATCAAACTTGGCATATCGGCATCAATACAAATGACATTTGAACATACTTGGCAAACACTTTGACAAACACTATCTTTAATTTTGTCATACTTGGCATTTGATTTTTCATCATGCTACTAGTTCCTCAAGGATGTCTTGACATCAGGATTTAGAGGAGCAATGACGTATCGTGATGATTGTCTTGTCTTTTCATACTATCATGTTACTAGGTCCTTGAGGATGTCCTATATAGGATTTAGAGGAGCGATGTCATTTCATGGCTTGTCTTTCTTGTTTGTGGTTGGTTGTGACAAAAATACTAGGACAACTAAGTTCCTTATATGAGTCATAATCATCCTTGTTTGCAACTACTTGTTCTATGTAATGGTGCAACCTTGCACACCATTGATTTATTTCATATCATGATGTTTGTTGGACATTACAATAATCCTCCCATGATGATTAAAGCAACACCTATTAGTACTTTGGAAATATATTGAAGGATTCTTTCTCCACACTAACATCCACCTCCTTTTGTCTGGTAATCTCTCTTCTTCCATCCCCTGATGGTATCCTATGACATACAAAATATAATTGCATACATTCTCATATATATAAATTGTATTAGTACATTACACATTTACATCAATCCATTTGAATATTTTAATTTACATCACTAGCATAAATACATCATTTGCATAAATTCATTTGCATTAACATAATATATAAGCACATTAAAAAAATTCATACATCATCCATATCATTAATACATACAAATTCAAGATCATAACATAAAGCATCATATATCACATAATCCATACATACACAATCATACATCAATGCACTCATAAGCATAAGCCTAGTATCCATCAATGTCAAAAACATTATGCATATATAGAATATTATCATCATCATCATCAACCATCTCATCATAAATGACCATCATAAATGCATAGATCGCATAGAACATAATGCATTATCATAGGAATCATAACATAGATCACATCACATGAACATAATAAAATCATAATGCGTCATAACACAACACATAGCATAGAGTCCACACCAAAAAGGAATAATATATATAATAATCTCAAAGCAATGTCACAGGATAGAGTCTTAAGGAATCCCAAAAAAGAGCTCATAGGCTCGATGGTCAATATATAAAGTGTCTCAACATAATAACAATATCCTACGTCCTAGCTGATACTCTCCTCATCCCCTCAAGGTGAGGGATGGGGTGATTGATGTTCTCTCTTAGGGGTTGATGCTATTTGCTCAAATACAATAGGCTAGCTATGTGATGACCCAGGTACCATGGTGGATGGTCAGATGTGATGTCACATGCAACTTGATGATGATGATGCATGGTTGTGATCAGACTTGTGTCCTAATGAGTTCCTATGGCTATGTGATGACCTATGTCCCAATGACTGTCTAGATGAGGTGGACAAGCTCACACTGTTGTGGCTTCTATTGCTGCTCCTTGAGCCACTACCTGTCTCACTTTTAGACTCAGTGAAACTCGACTCTCGCTGCTCTGCTAGCATGGCTCTCTCATATAGTATCATGTAATGCACTTGACCAGCACTCACCCTCGCTAGCTCTCTCACTACCTCTCCCACAGGCCCAACACACAACTCTCTAAAATGTGAACACCACTATTGCACCTCCTACTGACTCACCACCATCTAGTCCCTCTCCACCTTAGTCACCTCTAGCTCTGCCTCCAATTTCCTAATTCGAGTGAGGGCCTTATCCAACCAACTCTACATATCTATTAGTTACTAATCAACTATCACATCCTGAGGCAATGGTGGTCTCTTGGCTAGAACCCCCTCAGCCTCCACCATCTAATCTCTAATCTACCTCTTTGCCTCATTCATACCCTACTCTCCCCCTATATCCTCATCCCCACTGATATCTAGTGCCTCCTCTCCCATGACCACATCCTCCTCCCTAGCGACCTCCATGTCTACCTCCAAATGAGGTCTCTCTTGCTACTCTCCCTCTACCCTAACCTCCCTCTCTCCCTCCTCTCCCTCACCTACCTCTCAGATAGGTGATAGTAGTGCTTGTGCAACTTGCTATCACACTCTCCTTGCCTGCCTCCAACATCTCCCCCCTCCTCATCCATCTCCAACATCTCCTCCATCATCCCCATCATCACCTCTCACACCACCCCCTTTGTCTACCCCATCTCCTCCATCACCATCACCATCACCTCTGTCATCATCCCTCCCTCTCTCCCTATTGCCATCTCTACCTCCTCACCCTGCTTGGTGCACCTGTGGTAACACTACTCACTAATCCACCGACATCGACTAATCTAGATCTATCAAAGGAAGTGGCCTATGAGTCTTCCACCATGCATCAAAATCTAGGGTGGTCCCTGCATCTATTGATCCCACACTCCATACCAACTGTTGTGCCACTAAACCATCAATCTACTGCTCAGCCACTGTCACTGATATCGGTGGTCCCCACACCGTCTCCCAAGGTGACCGTGCATACTATGTAGTTCCTACAGATCATCTTGATACTCACCAAACTATCTCAATACCCATTGGGGAAGGTACATCTCTATAATGAGTTGTGAATGTACCATCTTCCCAATAAGATATCTAAACTGCTAACAAATGATAAATGCTCATCCTCTCTCGGCCACTATCCATAGTCCATGTATGACCTCCACACAAATTCAACCAAAGTATCAATGGCATGGTGCTAGTATCCAATATCCCCTACTCAATTCTATGTCACTAACCCTACATAAAGGTACACATAGGGCATCCACTTGCCTAACTACCTCTGTATCAATGGTTGGAATATAGCAATATGCTCACATGCCCATATCATCAAGAGTGTGGTCCCACAACTAATACTAGTAGACTCCCTGTACATTGCATCATGCAATTGATGATAGAACATCCCTAGCAAGCATAGCTCCCAAGCAAGCACTATCATGTCACCCATCATCCTGATCAATACATCCCCCATCCTATCGAAAAAACATGCCCTCGACGATCTGGTATTAGTACCTTGACTATTAGAGTGCACAACATACACTCCCATCAACCATAATTCTCATCCAAGAACTCCTAGCTAATCTCATACCCATGGATGCCCAGTTTCACTACATCCTCATGCTAATAGTACTCTATGATGGCCTACAACCCTTGTTGAGGATCATATACTACCTGCTCTCCTCTGATCGGAATCTGTAGGATCCTGTAGACATCCTCCAGCATCACTGTGTCCTTTCCTGTTGGCAACTAAAATGAATGTCTCAAAGTTCCACCTCTCCACCAGTGTTGTCAAGAGACCCCTATTTTCCTAGATAATGGGCATATAGATCACATGAAATAATCCTAGCTACATAAATTACCTCTTCTCACCTGGCCTCACCTAATCCCTGAATGCATATGTAGCTAGCCAAAACTCTCAAGTATATATCAGTGGTAATCATTTATGCACACATAAACAGAAGTTAGCACATCACTGAATATCATCTCTATTGTCTAACTAATCAAAAGTGAACAAGTAAAATGAGCCTAAACAAAGTAAACTCTAGTCACAGTCAGTTGCGATGTTCTGCCATTCACATGCATCACAATAATCATATGCATTACTCCACCCCTTAGATGTGGTGTGCTATGGTGATTGCATCATTTGGCCTCACAGATGTGCCACTTTGTTGCACATGCATTTTTCCCCCATCAGTTACACCACTTTTGAGCATATGCATTGAATCAACCCACTTTTGCATCTCAATCTAGCGATTGTGTTGCAATAGCTAGCACTTGCATCGCAGTTTGGCACTTGTGTTGCACGAGCTCACAATTGTGTTGATTTAAACTTTAACCTACCATGTCCCTTGCAATTGTGTTGTGACGCATCAAATGCGTGAAACGCGAACGCGTTTACGTGCATCATGCATGAAAATACGTTGAATGATAGAATGACACATCTGAAACCCTAACTTTGAGGCCCTAAAAATCATGTAAAATGGCAAAATTACAAAGTGGGTACAAGGTACGTACCACTGCTCCTAAGCCCTCTAGCTGTCGATATGTCTATACACAGCATCCACGGTGATCGGCCTCCAGAATCGTCATCCTCATGCAATTTCCTCTTGCTCTGAACTCTTAATTTCTTAAGGGAAACAGTGAAAATGAATTACCTTTTTACCCTCCTCAAGCCTATTTATAGGATGAAAATTAGGGTTCCCCCTAGGGTTTATAACTAGATGCATTTTTTGGCATGTCCAAATGCCTTTTTGACTGCCTTAAACTTACCAAAATTCAAAATTGACTACACCATTGTTTTTCTAGTCATCAAATTGACTTATCAAGACACTTTCCAAAAAAATTCAGCCCTTGGCCAAAATTCACATTTTTTCCTGATGGGGCATAGATACTCCATACCTTCGCTGGGGCATATCCTGAATTCAATTTTCATTGTCACAATGTGATAAACTATATTATGAAAAAGAGGAGCAAAATGTAGACAAATCAAATTGACCTAGGCCTACAAACTTTATTTTTCTCCATATTTCTTCTCGACATAGTTAAAATATTTAAATTATATCCTATAGTCCAAATTCAACTATTAATTAAATAATTCTTAAATATTTAATGAATTCATATCTTTTATTCCTCCTGACTATTTAAGTAAATAAATTACATTTATTTTATTTAAATATGTCGCTAATTTCTTGTCTCTCTATAATTAGATAAATTCCTTATTTATTTATTTAAATACGTCATTAATTCCTTATGTCTTCTTATAATTAAATAAATTTCTATAATTTATTTAATTATTGTCCATCTTGTCCATTTTCTCCATAATTAAATAATTATTATTAATTATTTAATTATCTTATTGACTTTTCTTCTAATTTTCAATAAAGTCATTTATTTAAATTCCCCACTTTCTATTTTCCCACCAAGTAAATAATTTGAAATAATTATTTATTGTCGCATGACCCCACCATTCTTGAATTAAGTTAATTTTTAATTCAAGAGGTCAACATCACCTCTTGAGTTAAATAATTTTAAATTCTTATTTGATTCTCCAACAGCTTCATTTTTCATGCCTAATATCTTCCTGTCACATGCATTCTTGACCTTTGATTTGATTTTCCTAAGATCAAATCTTAGCCCTTCATTTCAAACTTTTCCCTAACCCTAATTGCTAGTTGTCACATGCAATTTTATCCTTTGTTCTTAGGGCATTTCTCAACTGACAATCCTAGCCATTCATCCAAAATTGACTTTTATATAAAAAGGAAATGTCAACCTCATTTGCCATACTTTGTGCTCATACTTCATGCTTCACACTTCATGCTCATGCACTTCATGCTTTATACTTTATGCTTGCATTTATTCTGAGTACACTTGCAATCTTTACTCCAATCCTTCAATAGTCGCTTAGGTCTTTGTCATAGGTCATAGTTTCTCATAAAAATCTAAGGGAAAATATCATTTTATAGCAAATGGAGAGGGGAAATGAAGGTTAATCATGTAGGGCATGAAGGCTATTTCGTGAAATTTTTCTTTTCTTTTATGCTATTTTCCTCCTTTGTGCTTCATTGTTTAGCTAGGGTTTGTTTTATGCATTTTATATCATGCTAACCTAGATTTTTACCTTAGTTATAGGATGAGACAAATGAAGTGATAGGAATGAGTGGTTCATAAGAAATATTGGTGATGCACTCAATGTATTCTTCATGACAATTTTTTTGACACTATTAACATCACGAGAGGCTTGCACATCCTTAACGAGTTAGTGGGAAGACTCAATAGAGGGAATAGTAGGGGATGCATATCCTAACTCAAGATGGTCTGAATGGAAGGGTGATGGTTCAAAAGATGGAGTGGAAGGAAAAGAATCGTGAGATGGAGGGGGATGGTCTTGAACATACTCCATAGGATCATGAGAAAATATGGTAAAGATGGACGTATCATCAGGATCCCAAATGGTTGCAATCCAAGCACGACCATCTATTTGCATATTTTCACAAAGATCTTAAGTTGGCTTAACATCATTCTTAAGAGTCTAGATATCCTTAGTAGCATTAATATTTTCACCTATGGATGACTTAGCACAAAATGAACTATCCATACGATATTC
This sequence comes from Sequoia sempervirens, assembly GCA_007258455.2. Lineage (NCBI taxonomy): Eukaryota > Viridiplantae > Streptophyta > Pinopsida > Cupressales > Cupressaceae > Sequoia > Sequoia sempervirens. The sequence goes on from VDFB02000008.1 coordinate 343,875,066, forward strand.
TCCACATTCCATGTGTTGGATTTGAACCTTGGCTTTGGAAGGCATGGTGAATGGAGTGGATGATTTGATGAGGGAAGATGGATCAGTATAATGTGATAAGGTGGAAGATGAAACTTTTTGATTAATAGGAACTTGACATTCAGTGGTCCCTCTTAGACTGTTGCAATACTAGAAAGGATCAAGATCACCTAGTATGGTAATTTCAAGGCCATTATAGAAAAACTTAAAGCATTGATGGTAAGTGGAAGGAACAACCCTCTTGGCATGAATCCATGGGTGACCTAGGAGAAGATGGTAAGGCAAGTCTAGATTCAAGACATGGAACATCATGTTTTGAATAGTGGGGCCAACCCTCATAGGAAGTGTGATTACTCCTTCGGACAAGCGTTCAGCATCATCATAAGCTTTGATAACAATTGTCTTAGATTGATCTATACAAGCCTTAGAGAATCCCAATATTGTAATTAATTTTAACGTGCATATGTTCAGACCTACTCCATCATCTACCAAGACTCGTCTGATTTTATTTTTATTAATGTAGACCTCAAGGTGTATGGGGTCATTATAATTTGGATTTTGTGCAAAAAGATCTTGTTTGGGAAAGGTGACATGGTGAGGTGTAGCTAGGTATCCAACTATGGCCTGAAATTGGTTGACATTTAGGTCAAAGGGTATGGATGTATCTTGCAAGGCTTTTTCTAGAATGGCCTTGTGCTCTAGGGAAATGTGAAGCAGTTCAAGAATGAATATTTGTGTGGGAATCTTTCCTATATGATCTAGGAGATTATAATAACTAAATTCGGTTGTGGATTAGAGGCAGCCCCTTGCAAGGTCACATTGGCCCTACGAGTGGTAACAACACATTCTAAAATTTTATTAATGGTGATAGTAGCAACATGATTATCAAGGGATCAAATTTGATTAATGGTATAGTCATGTGCAACACAGGTATAATTAGCATTGTTATTATTTCCTAAACTAGAGGCCTTCCCTTTCCCATGGTCTTGTAAGGGAGTTTTTAATATGGTATGATCAATATTGGTTTTACCTTGTGAATTATCCACTGATATATCTCCTTTTTCAATAAGATATTGAATCAGGTTTTTTAGTATCCAACATGATGATGTTTTGTATCCTTTACCATGATGGTATTCATAGAATTCATTTTCATTCCACCAATTTGGTTTAACCAATGTTAGTTTATATGTTTTAATGTCAGGAAGTTGAATGATGTTTGACTGTAAAAGTTTCTTTAAAACTGACTCAATGGGTTCTCCTAGGGGTGTGTATTTTCTTTTAATGTGGGGACGTCCTTTGTATTGTTGATTATTTTGGACATCATATAATTTTTGATCATGGGTGGGTGTCAACTACAAATTCTATTGCAAACTATGTCATCAAGTATGTTTCCATCATGATTGGACATGAAATCTATTTCACTAATTGGGTAAATTCAATGTTTGTTATGGAAATTCAAATAGCATATGAAATGGTGGAGAAAAGAAAAGATTTTGATCTTTGTGAGTTTCTTAGGTTGCAACTTATGGAGAACCTAAGTATGACTAAGGTAAAAAATCATGTCTTTAAATTTGGCACTTTAGTTGATTGTTTGTTATTTTATTTCCTGAGGGAGTTACCGGGAAGAAAAGGAAAAATATGGGATAACTCCAACCCAATTGCTCATCAAATTTTTTATCATCTGCATAGTCTAGGAGATTTTAGGGCATAAAAAAATTCCCTAACTACTTTCTTTGCAATTTTTCATAATGAAATGCATGAAAGAGACCGGATTCCAAGGAATTTGGTGAAGAAGTATGAAAAGGATTTAATCTTTCTTGTGTCTACAAATGAATGTATTAGTCAAGCTGTAGAACCCAAAAATTGATGGATTGAACCACTAGGATATGATATTGATGAAAAAATGACGAAGAGGTACATTGAGATTCTGTTGGATGGTCCTAAGGACCCCTCTCTACCTAGGCATGGTACATATGAGGAGAAATATACTAAAGTACATCTAGAGGCTACCACATCTAAAAGAAGAAAGAAACTTGAAGCTTTCTTCCAAGGTCAAAAATTTTCTAAGGATGATATAGAATAGTTGAAGGAGGCTCTTGATGAAAGAAAGGCTAAATATTTTGATCATCCCTTTGGACCCAGGAAATCAAGAAGACTATCTTCTAGTGCTGCTCCAGCACCTATCTCCAATACTGTGACTACTAGTGTTGCTAATATTGAGAAAGGGAAGAAGAAAGAATAGAGTCACCCTACATCTATCAATGTTGCTACCTATGTCATTCCTAGTACCAAGGCATCTAAGAAAAAGGACATACCTCATGTTGCACCATCTATTGCTTCAGGAAGAAGAAGAGTGAAACAAAAGGCTAACAGGAAAAGAATTTTAAGTGAAGCTATTCAGGGAGAAATTGATCTTAGCATAGAAGAAGAAGAACATAAGATGAAAGAAACAAATGGAGCATTACCTCAAAAGAAGAAGCTAAAACTAGAGTTGATATGTCTATAGATGAGGAGTCAAAGGAAGAGGGGGATACTTACCAAATCCGTGTACATACAAAGAAGAATGAAGAAGGCTCATCTAATCCTATGGAGGACATGCATGGATCTCCTCTACTAAGTGATCAACCATCTTTAAATCTAGGATCCTTAGCAAAAAATATGATTTACAATGACCTTATGCCTACTTCTAAGCTATATGATAAGGTTAATAATGAAGGAAAAGAAACCATCATAAATGCATTTATTTAGTACATAGTTATTTGTAATATAAATATGGACACCATATAGTCCAAAGTTACTGAAAGTGTGCGGAAAGAATTAGTACTTAGAAGGAAAGAGACTTTAAATTTTGAAGACAAGATGAGAAGTGAAGCCTTAAAATTCATCAGATCCAATTTTTTAGAGATAGAAGTTGCAAATCTACTAAAATAATGCTCTACATTGTTTAGAATCAAGCAGAGAGTTAACATGTTGATGACTAAGGATGATGACTATATGGAAAAAGTAAGGCAAGACACTCAAGATGTAATCAGGCAATCAACATGGAGCTATGGGGCAAGAAACAGTTCTTTGTCCCACACTACTCGGGCATAGGAACATGTTACTGTTGCAAAATTAATAAAAAATCCAACTTTGGAAAATGTTGGTGAGACACTTGGTGTTTTGGAGATCCCTGCCCCTCAGATTGATACAAGAGAGACAACCAGAAAAAGGTCTAATGATCAACATAAAGATCATTATGGTGATAAGAGAGAAGAACATCAAGAATCTACCAGAAACAAGGAAGATAATAATAAAGATGAAAGTGAAGAGAATAAGGACAAAAAGAATAATAATGACAAGGATGATGAGGATAGAAGAGAGAGAAAACATAGAAAAATCCTCTAGAGAGACATTTGAAGAAGAAAAAGAAAAAGAAGAAGAAGAAGAAGAAAAGGAAATGGAAGAAGAAAAAAAGAAAGAAGAAGACAAGAAAGCCAATCCAAATAAGAAGAGAAAAGGAGAAATTTCCAGCAAGTTTACTCATAAGTATTAGGTACAGCTATAAACAAGTTTCCAGCAAGTTTGTGTGATCCACTTGAGTTATCCAAGTGACAGAAGTTTGGCATTCTTTGGGTTGATAGGGTTATGAAGTGTTTCTTTAAATTGTTCTCTATTAGGTTTGAGCCAACCTAATTAATGTTTGTTATGATTTTTTGAATGCACCAAAAGGACTTTTGAATTGAGCTGACAAAATTTTTAATTTATGCATTCAATTAGGCCAACCTAATTGATGTATAAAGATGAAACTATGTATATATATTTCTATGGAATGCAAATGAAAAACATATTGTGATGCATATGGGAATGTGACAAGTGTGATATACAGGAATGCGATAAGTGTGACAGTGCAAAGGATTTAATAGTGTTGTATGTCTTTGATCGGAGCATAAGTTTTAATATTCCAAAGGCTAACTTGATATGCTCTCTACACATTGAAGGTGTATTTACTTAGTTCATCAATTGGAAGTGAGCCATACCTTTTGTATCTTGGAAATAAGCCATGTTTTTTATTCAAGTTGTGATCCTTTCAAGGGTAGTTCATCCTAGAAATGAGCCCTTTAATATCTTGTAACCGGTTATAATATATTGTGAGCTAATCCTCACTATGGTTTTTTCCTTTTGGGTTTTCCATGTAAAAATCTTGGTGTCAATGTGTTATCTCTTTTATTTTTTTGGTTTACTTTTGCAGCTAGATTTGAATTGATAATTGGAGGGTTAGTAATTAATTATATTAGTAGAATACCGACTCACCCCCCTCTTAATGTTCGGAGTATTCAACATAAGTGTACTTTCTTGTTGAGTCACCACACCATAATTTTGTTATGTATCCTCTCCCCTTGTGCTTCGTGCAATCTCAAGTGTAGAGAAATAGCATTTTTCTTATTAGGAAAGGTATTTCTGTGAGATACATCTCATAATGAAGAACTCACAAGCGACTCTCAAATAAAGAAGCATGTTTACTGATGTGTTATATAACTTTTTGTGAACATGAAAAGTAAGTAGCTCAATCCTAGGCGTACAATATACTACACCTCATCCTACACCTTAAGTGGAAGGGACTAGTTAAAGAGAACTAAGTGGCTAAGCAAGATGAAACAATATGTGTTTGGGTGTTCCCAGTTTGTTGTCACTAAAAACCTTTGTGTGGCAACCAACCAAGTCCATTTCTGAAATGCTCTTTAAAGTGGTGAATTGGAACTTAGATTCTAAGAAGTTACTTACCAAGTCTGACTTGTGGGTCAAGGCATAAATTCTTAAAGAGAATGGACTCTTTTGATTGTTTTCCTCCATAATGTTGCATGTAAAATCATCCCTTTATGGCATGAGGTAGTCCCACCAAGAAGAAACATACCCACTTCAGCTAGGAATGTTATTTCTTGTGAGTCAATTTGACACATTTCTTGGTTCCAAAACAACTTAAACACACATCAACATGTTCATCAAATTTCAAACCCTTTAGTTTAAGTGTGAATACCTTTGAAAATTCCTATATTGTTACTTGTCCCTAAGGATTTTATCCTTAGAGGCTTCTAAATATTTGGAATTATATCTTAATTCACACTTTCTAAAGTTAACATCGGGAACTATGGCCTTAGCTTCTTGAGTTTCACATAATGGACTTTGTGGAATGAGGGGTTCTTAGACATATACATCTTTTAGTTTGAACATTAAATAATATTTTCTTGATGTGGTAATGAAGCAATCTCACTAAAGGAAAGATTAAAATTAAAATGAACACCCCACATATGGTCTTATGGTTGAGACAAATTGAGACAAGGAATGTATTGCAAACATTAAGTCCAATTTATATTGTCAATATCATTAAGCTCTATTACCAAAATCATTGGTTTCTTAAGGTTTTATCATTTTAGAGGTATAGCATGTTTCTCACCATCTTGGTCTTGTAAAATAAACATCTCTTTTAGGTTAACATATTTTGGGTCAAACATTTCATCCACCATCACATTTTACACTCCACTTCACAAACAACTTTAGAAACTTTTGGACACATCAACACTCTTTAGACTTAGACAATTATCCAACCAATCCCCTAACTTAGCTATGATTATGTGAAATGGATCCTTTTCCATGCACTTAGTTAAGTTAGTTATCACATTTTGGACTAGTTTATCTTCAAGGTCACAAGTCCACCTTAAATATTTACAAGTTCATTAACACCTTTTATCCAAGACATCAAAAACATCAAAATCTTTAAGTCTAAAAGTGTTCCCAAAAATTTTAGAAATTTCATCCCCATGTCATTCACCAATTTCATCACCCACTCACATCATTGGTCCAAAATAACTTAGAGGTTCCCTTTTACCAAAATTTGAGTCAACTAGAGAGTTTCAACACTATAAATCTCAACACACCTCTCCCATAGTTGACCCAATATTTATGGTTACAACAAGGTTACAACACAAGAGAATCATGGGAAAAAAAAACCACACCCACCACAAGTGATCTAAACCCACAAGAATTCGATCCAAGGAGCCATTATACCCCTTCACAACAACCATAAAATCCATTAGCATATGATGTAGAAGATTTCACCAACAACCCATTGGAGCTCACTAAGGAAGAACTCCTTGATTATAAACAAGATCATCAAACCCTAGAGAACATGGCTTAAATTCCCCCATCTTTCATTGAGAAAACCTTGGCACAAGGCTTGACTCCATCTACGGTTCAACCAACTCCATCACTTGTGCCAATTCAAACATTGACTCCTAGTCTTGCAACTAGGATTACCATCGACTTTGGTCAAACTCTTCCTTTGAAAAGCAACACACTTGTGGGTACTCAAAACACCAACCTTCCCCAAAACACAAGTTGGACACCAATATTTGGTGCCCCATACCATTCTACCACTACCATTCTTGAGCATCCTCTACATCCACACAAGCCACTTACATTCCATAACACCACGATGACCTCAACATTTTGAGTGCAACCATCTTCATCCATCACTATTATTACCACAAGTGTGCTTAACGTTACACAAGTTCATGTGAACCAAGTGTCTCAAATAGACTAACAAGGGAAAGTTAACACCCTCACACAAAATCAACCCTTAACACAACAAGGGACATCTTCATCCAATCACCCAATGGGCTCATCAAACCCATTGGTTTCACAAAACACATCAACCCCATCCATTATCAATCCAAATTAAAGTAACACATTGATCACAAAACCCATCAACCAAGGTAATGCCTTGGTCCCACATCAAATACAACAAGGGAACCCTCAACACATCAGTCAAGGGAACCCTTCTAATCAATTGACCCAACATGTCCTAATGTGCCATTGACATCACAACACCAAATGGAACCTTCATCTTTCCCATTGGTCCCCCATCTCATGATAAAATGGGGCCCCAAACCCACATTCCTCCATCCCAATCGACAATTTTACAATGATAGCACAAAAACCAAAAACATTCATTACATAGCAACCATCATCACACAAAACCCATCACAACAAGATCACACTCTATCTTTGGAAAAATCATAACAAGCTCAAGATCAAGCCTTGCAACAACAAGAATCCTATCAGCAAGCCTTGCAACAACAACAAGCTCATGCTCTAACTTTGCAACAAGCACAAAATTCCTACCAACAAGTAGTGCAATAGAAACAAGCTCAAACGCAAGCCTTACAATAGCAGCAAGTTCAACAACAAGTCTTAATTGTGCAACAACAAAAATTCCAACAACAAGTGTTGCTTGCACACCAACAACAACAAGCCCAACAACAATAAACCCAACAACAAAAAATGCATGTGCAACAACAATAGGGTTTGTATTATAATCCCCAACAAAATGTTTTGAACCCAACTTTGCAAGGAGCATATACACCTCCACCCCTACCACCACCACCTTCACAATATTAGAATCCACCCTATGCACCATATAACACCCCATCATATCAAAATCCCACTTACACCTCATCCACCATTCCACAGTATACCACATATGCTCCTCTACCAAATCTACAAGATGATGTGTCATCACAACTCAAGGCGCTCACACAACAAATCTAGGACATCCAAATGGTAAAAAACAAGAAACCACATATGTAATAGAACTTGTGTTCTTAACCCTTTGATAGGAACATAGCAATGGTACCTTTCCCACCCAGTTTTGAGGTTCCAAAGTTTGATAAATACAAAGGATGGAGAAATTTGGTGGATCGCATCAAAGAATTCCCCATAATGTGTATGGAGGTGGCTTACAATTATTCCTAGTTAATGCACCTTTTCCCAGGTAGTTTGGCAAGGCTAGCAATTGATTGGTTCTCACAGTTGCCTCCAAGAAATTTAAAACTTCGAATAGTTAATTGATAGGTTCATGGACCATTTCTCCTTTATCCTAGACATGGATGTAAGCTTATAATAGTTGTATACTCTAAAGAAAAACAAAGGATAATCCTTTGCAAATTTCTTACAAAGGTGGAGGCAACGAGCTAGCAAGAGAAAATGGCCCATTCTTGAAGAACAAGTAGGAATCATCATTGCTAATGTCAATACAGATTTATCCTTTCAATTGAAGATGCAATGTGTCATGTCTTATGATGACCTTATACCTCAGGCCCTCAACATTGAGAGATCCCTAATCACACAAGGGATAACACAAGTGTATAAAGACAAACTCCCATCCACTAGTTCTAATGACAAACCCCACTTTTGGGCCAAGAACAAGAATGTTACTAGTGATGGTGTTGTTGATGTAAAAGTGATCTTAACTGCTCCTAGGAAAGAAAACACCCAAACCATGAACACACAACAACCATCCATGCCACCACCAAGAAATCAACCAATGATGAATGTTGCAAACACTCAATGTGGACCACAAAGAACAAAAAATGCTCCTAAGTGACAATTCACTCCCTTAGGGGAACCTATGGAGGATGTGTTGAAGAATTTGATGAAGTCTAATCTTATCATACTCCTAGATTTTTCAAACTATTAAGCACCATAAGTCAAACCTCCTAGCTATAAACACAATAACTTTTGTGAATTTCACCAATACAAAGGTCATAATACACTAAATTGTTTTAGACTCAAACATCTAATTCAAGATCTTATTAAACAAGAAGACATTGATGTTGATCAAAAATTTGGGAATGTAAATCTGAAAATTTACACAAACCCCATGCCTAATCATGAAAAAAAAAAATTAAGGAAAGGAATCAACTTCAAACAAAGTAAACCATACCCAAGATACCACGGTGGGACACATTTGTGTTATTCATTCATCACAACATGAGAAATTAGATATCTATCAAGATGCTATTTTAAAACAAATTCCAAACCAATCAACATTTTTTAAAAATATTTCATACTGTAATGGCATCAAACATGTATCAGATTGTGATATCTATCCCACATATGACTTAATTATTAGGAATGTTGAAGAGGTTCTAAATGAGAAAGCAATATCCCTTATTGCACCCATACCCACAAACTATTGTGAAGAGTCTTTTACCGATGATATATCATCCACCTAAGGATCATGTCAAGAAAAGGCCCTTGAGGATAATGAAAGTTACTCTAAATCAAGTTAGGATCAAGAACCCCTATCCCCAGAGTTTCATCAAGAGCTGAGGGACATCTTCCAAACCATCTTAAACTCCAAATATATCCTTGATATCACCCCCAAGATGTTTCTTTCTGGTGGACATATAGAAATTCTTCATCCAAAATAACAGTCTCCCACTCTTGATATCCCCACACAAGAGCAAGCAACGGTTGAGATTCTTGATTCTTACAGTGATTGTCCATCATCACATCTTTTGGATCAGTACCAACATCTTTTGAAGGAGTATCAATAGATAATGATGTCATATAATCAAAGAAAATAGTTTGTGTTCCAAAATAGTAGGAACCCATAGCAATATCATGTGTTCATGAAAAGTAATATTCATTGGCTATGGATCAAAGGATACATTATCAAGGAAAAGGATTAGGTATTGTTAATAGCTTCCCAAAGGTAGGGGAAATCTTGTCTAATACAAACATCAATATATGGGGCATGAAGGATCCTTATGGGGAAAATACTGTCAACACTACAACTAGTCATATCATGAATCTTCATCCACCCATCATCTCATATACAAATTGGGACCAACATAAAAAGAAAGATTCCTATCAAAGCAAGGATAAAATCATCAAAGAAAATGAAGCAGTAAAGAAAAAAGGACAAAGCAAGTACAAATGGATACCAAAGAATGCAAAATAAAATCATCCCAATGATACTCCATCAATCAAAGAAACTATGGGGAAAAGTCCAAAAGGGAAATATATCCATCAAAAGAATCCTCAAAAACAAAAGTAGGATTCTCAAGCAAGGAACGAAGTATATCTAGTGGTTGGTCCTAATTCCATGAAAACCTCCATTCCCAACCATCATTGCTTGGCTTCCCAAGTTTGGAGAGTCAAAGATTCCAAACCATCAACCAATCCAACTCATATTCCTTCATGCCTGAAACCATACACTCCATTCATGATATCCAATTCTAACATTGATCATGTGTTGGCAACTACTCTTCATCATAAGGATTTTGAGGGCACTCTATCACGATGTATGCATATAGACAAGGTTGATTCTGATACTGATAAGGAAAATCAAAGTTCTTCACAGTTACATTCAAGTGCTTGTATATTAGAAAAGAAGCTTCTTCAATCAAGATATTGTTGGAACATTATGATAGTGACCTCTACATTAGTACCACCAGGTGGTTCAACATGAGGGTAAAATTTTCAAAAGAAATCAAAAAATCAAGAAAATAGTAAAAATAAAAATCATCCTCTAGTGAAAACCACTTTAGTGGTGCTTTGGGAAAGCATGAGTATAATCAAGAGTCTATATGATCCTTCTCAAATAGAAGTATCTCATCCTTCTCATGATAAATCCAATGTTCCCTTCATCCATCCAATCCAACTTTATCTAGATATTCCTATTTATCTTGACCTTGACAAATATTCGATGTATACTTCAACTCTACACATGGTAAACTTTTGATAAGCTCTTTACAATTTTTTCTCATGAAGTCTCATAGCCCATATCTAGCATGATAAAACTTGGTTGCACTCTTCGCATATATATTACCTATCATGGTTTGTTTATTGAACTATGAAGCATTGCTAGACACTAGGGGCAGGTTATTGCACTTTTTTTTTTAATAACTCTTGATCCATGTCTTATATCTCACAACATGACATAAAAATTATGATCTAGTTCCCATTTATCTCAAAATCATCAAAAATCCCAAAACATTTGAAAACCTCATTAAAATCCAAAAACACTTACAAAATCATAAAATCCAAAAACATCAAAATCTTGTATAGAAAAAATCCAAAAACATTAAAATCTTATATAGCTAAAATTCAAAAACATTAAAATATTGTAAATCCAAAAATCAAAGCATCCAAAACACATCAAAATTCCAAAAACGGGTCTTGAAAAAAGTCAAAAAATCAAAATTTTAAAAACAAGCATACCTTGTCGAACTACGAGTCTTTGCGCTTGAATGTAGGAAAATCCATCACTGATGTGCCCCTGAGACACTCTAGGTCATACCTTTAGGAGTTTTTCATAATAAACTGACAATCCATCAAGTGTTCATGTCCCATCAATAACTGGTCAAAGTCAGTCGAACTACGTGTATAATGTAGGAAAGGCTAATCTTTGATAAGCCCCCGAGGCCCTAGGTCAATCCCTATTAAGTCTTGGTCAAAAATTAGAAAACACCAAAACATTTGAAAGCTTAGGAAAAACTAAAAACATTGGAAAATTTTGGAAAACCCTACACAACATCAAATAATTGAAAACCAAAACATTCACATAAACATTCAAAAAGATCATAAACAACCTCAAAACATTTTTAAAATGTACAAAAAAAAATCCAAAACCACCCATCCCATTTCACTTTCACTCACAATAAACTTCCATCCATAATAAATTGATCACCACACTCACCCTTTGGTAACACAAACGGGAAATAAGTACAACAATCAACAAAAGTAGAACCTTTAAACACAACAAATCAAACTCTTGATCATTATCAAACATGTCAATCAAACCTTATATAAATAGCCTTTCAAACAACCTATCAACCTACCACTATCCACTAACATGTCCTAGGATGCATCCTTCCTACAATGGGTATTACCATTGGCAATCACTTTGGATATTTATCCTCAAAATTGGTGCAGGAGCACCTTGTGAGTTTTAAGCCCCCATGAGGGAATTCTAGTTTTGGCTTTAGTTTGATGTTTTAAGGATTTAATAAGGTATATTTAGACCACATTTGATGTAATTGAGTCACTTTAGGTCCTAGGGAGTCATTTTATAAAAGTTGCTCAAATATTGCAAAAATTGCCAAAAGTTATCATGGCAAATTTGTAAAAGTTGCAAAGAAGTTGAGCTAGTGAAACCTTAGTACTGAATCAATTGTTACCAAAATGAGTTGAAGAAACATGGTTGTATTGTGTTAGAGACAATGAATCACTTCCTTGTTGTGATAATACTTTGGATGGGGAACAAACTAAAGGTCAAGATGTAGCACATAGAAGAAGGACAAAGGGAGGTTGTGACACATCAGAGCATGAAGGATCATATTCAAGGAGGCAAGACAAAGTGGAAACAAATTGGCATAGACCAACTAAAGCCAAAGGTGAAAATGAAGATGAGTTGAAGCTATTTCAAGGAAGGTGAGATGAAGAGTATCAAAGGCATCATGGAGGATAATCTAGGGCTGATTTCATATTATTTCCCTCAATCCAAGAGGGCTTGGCATCTTCTTTTGGCCAGGAGTATGGTGCAGGAGTACCTTGTGAGTTTTAAGCCTCCATGAGGTAATTCTAGTTTTGGATTGAGTTTGATGTTTTAAAGATGTAATAAGGTCCATTTAGACCACATTTGATGTAATTGAGTCACTTTAGGTCTTAGGGAGTCATTTTATAAAAGTTTCTCAAATATTGCAAAAATTGCCAAAAGTTGTCATGGAAAAATTGTAAAAGTTGCAAAGAAGTTGAGTTGGTGAAACCTTAGTACTACATCAAAAACACGCCTTTTGTCAAGTGATATAAACAACATTGGAATTTTTTTATCTTTTCTTATGATTTCTCTTGTTGACCCATTCCAAGGACCTATCAATGATATCTAAATGATTTAGAGAGAAAGGAATGGGGCATCGGTCATTCTTTCATTTGTTGTGCTTGTGGATTATTCTTGTAAAATAATCTTGGCGTATAGTTGCTTAGTTGTGTGTAGGGAGGTCATTTAGAGTAGATTGTTGACTATTGTGTATTCTTTGGTCCAAAATATTATAAACTTATAAACTACATTCCAATGAGGTTTTTGTACATCAAGGTGTGAACAAGGATCATCCTATTTGTTTGCAGAGTCAAAGTCCATTGCACTAGATTCAATGCCATCCTGGTTATTAATACCTTGATGCATCGTGTCTATGTGTTATCAAAAATAAGGAATGACGAAGTGTCCCAATCCTTGAAATGAGAAAATCATCAATCTCATCATCATATCTAATAAAGTCTCGAATGATCATAGGCTTGTTGGACTTTTGAATCAATCTCAAAACAATGGTTATTAAAAAGTTTGATGTGTAACCTCCACCAAAATTAAATCCTCTCTTTAGAATATAATTACATGCCAAAATTTAATTGTTTTCTCTCATGTCCCCTAGAACACATTCCAAGGAATGTGAAGATATACAAATGGCAGAGGATTACAAGATTAATGTCACCTTATCCTAACACAAGTGACTTGTGTAGTCGAAGGTGCACTAATGGATATGTTTTCTATTTGTTTGGAGGTACAGTGAGTTGGATGAGTAAAAGACAACCTATAGTTGCTTTATCCACCACTGAAATAGATTATATGGTTGCTACACATGCCTATAAAGAGGTGGTATTGTTATAAAATATTTGGTATAGGTGTTGGTTTTAATTGCAAGATTGTGAGGATTGAATGTGACAATTAGAGTACCATATGTTTGGCAAAAAATTATACCTAAGAATATTGATGTTTGGTTGAAAATGGTAATTCCTTTTTAGAAAAAATTTACACTTTAGATAATGTTGTAGATCTCTCATGAATCCAATAACTACAAATAAGTTATCTCAGTGTAGGAAGGCCATGAGCCTTGATCACTACATTTGATTATATAATTTTATGATTCCTTATGGATGTAATTGCAATGTATAATGTTAAGTGGGAGAATGTTAGGATGAGGTGGCACTAACCTTACAATTAAGGCATTTCATGTGTCTCCATGATCCAAGTGGAATGTGTACTTGGATGCCTAGGTCCATGAGGGATACACTATTTAATATTTATTTACTTATGAAAAATTGTAGTTGTACTCATGGAGGTGGATCCAATCATTGGTGATGAGTACAAAACTCATATTGTCAGAATATTCCTTCTAGACATATATTTTGGACATGGGGACTACTTGGACTTGCATTTTGTTGCATGTATCTTGCAAGTTATCTTGAGTGGAGCACCAAGGTTTGCATGTTGTGCATGTTAGCCATCAAAGAGTAATGGAGCACTCAGATTTGACCAATTTTGATTGGCTATAGGTTAGCCACCCATGTGAAGACCATGTGATCATATATGATTTTTGACTAAGTTTACAAGATTTCTAGGAAGTGGGGCATATGGTGTTTATAGGTGGATTTGACCCTTTTTTTGAGATACCACATTGGTATTCTCATCCTAATACTTCTATAAATTAGAGACTTTTGATAGTAGAAGTTATGTTTTTTATAGGTTGTTGAAGTAACAAAGTTCTACCACAATTTCAAGACAAAAGTATTGTTGTAAACTTATTTGAAGTTTAATACAGCCTTTGAATCTCTTTGGGTGTCCAATTTTTTTTCCCAAAATGGTTCCTTTGTGTAAGTTTTGTGTCACTTATGATATTGTTTATTTCTTTGTATTATTGTTGAATGTGCCATCACATAACCTTTGTGGGTAATCTTGGATAAACATATATATTTAATATTTGTAAACACTTTGTTGAAGTTAATATTCAAATAGTTTCGCCTCAATTTCCAACACTATTATATATTTTGGTACTTTCTTTATTTCTTAATTAGAATATAGTTTATTCTATCATAGTAAGTTCTACCATTGTGCTTTCCTTTAGCATTGTTATTATTGTATTAATATTTTTACACTTACTCCCCCTATTAATCTTGTCTTTTGTGTTAAGTATTTATCTCTTTTTAAGGAGATGGTTCTACAATTATGGGTAATTCTTTATTGTCTTACTAATGATGGAACATAGAGTGTGCTCTAAAACATTTTTTATGCATGTAGCATCATAAATTGTCACCCTTGACAATTTCACCTTATGTTTTGTCCCCCCTTAAATTATTGGATCTAATTGAGTATTTAATTTCCTAAATTATGCATCTATGGTCCATTTTTAACGATTACCCATGAATTGAAAGTGGGAAACAATTGAATTTATCTATTACCTTGTCCTCACACTAAAAGTCCTAGAAAATAGGGCCAGGATACTCATGCCCTGGGCATGAGTGTCCCCTATTTTGGCTCTAAATTCAAATATATCAGTGTCAGTAATTTAATATTTGTAATTCAATTGTCTAAAGTCGGCTATTGGGATTTAATTTGCAGGAAATTGAATAAATTCTTATAACTACCTAATCATTGCATCATTTGAAAGACATCTAGGAAATTATTGGAGAAATTATGATCAAGCAAATATCAATCAAGTGAAGAGTAGCCATTAGAGGATTTATTGCAACAATTCAAGATTCGAGCATTATTTCAAAGTTTATGTGAGTTTATTATCATTCTATTTTTTAGATCTAACCCTTGTAGGTCTTCAAAAAATTCAAGGAAATCAAGGAAGCAAGATCCAAGACCTTGAAGTTATGTGCATGACTTCAGTCCTTCAAGGAAGCCATTCAAGGGTGGTGAGTTGCAACACTTTGTTGATTCATTACTCCTTCATATCATTTATACATTTATCATTGACATCATCATTGTGGAAGTGGAAACACTAACACAGGGTTTGACTGGGGTAATCTCCTAAATGGCACAACCCTTCCTCTCTCTTTGAATGTGTAGGTTTTAGGTCTACAGGATATTGAAGGAATTTTGAAGACCCATTTTTCATTGTTGCAGACAAAATCCTACACCTTGTCAACTCATAAAAACCCGTGACCTATAGAATTATCCAATAGTGATATGAAAAATCTACAGGCGTAAATGAAAGGCTTTGATCTGGCATTAGAGGACTATGAAAAGATATTTGAAAAAGCTCTATAAGGATGCTCACACCCTAAACACCTATGTCCTCAAAAATTAGGCTTAGATTTGAACCACAAGTGCACAATATCCTACGTTGTCCTTCTCAATTGTCTAAATTTTCCTGTGAATTTCTATGTTTTTTGTATTTGTATCACAATAGTATACTGCACTATTAGCCTAGTTAGATCATTGCATTTCATTTCTAAATCCATTCTATATTTTTTCAATGGTTGGTTGACTCATCTTTCAGGATGTGATTCAATCGCATACCTTATCAAATCCATCAAACCCTCACTACCATCAAATCTCTAATGAATACATCTTGAAACAGTGCATCAAGCCTAGGGTCAAATCTTAGGGTTTACCTTTTTCTATATTTCAATGAGAAAAATGTTACACACAATTTAACTTTGGTTCCTTCTACAAATTCATTACATCAACAAAAAAATATCATATCTTTAATAATAAAAAAATTAACAATTATATAGATAATTCTTTAAAATTTTAAAAACATATACAAATTAAATCTACATGGGAAATATTAAAACTCATTAGTTCACATTGTCCTTAAATTCTTGATCACTTTTTAGTATAATTGACGCGATTCAAAAAAATACTAGAAAATGTTGATTTTGATAACTCAATAATATTAATTTTTGGGACACACTATTGTATTGTCACCCAATTATGCATTTAAACCACTCACTGCAAAGGAATAATATAGCACTTCTAGACTTGGTTAAATATTGGTTACAATCAACAATCTAAATTTATTTTTCTTTAAATTGATAGTGTCAAGGCATTAGACATGAGGCAAAGTGTATAATGTACTTGACTCACCTACAAGGTCATGTCATGTCTAATGTAATGATGAAATGTGGCAATTTTTTTACATGACATTATACATAAAATACTATCAAGCCATTAGTAGGGTGAGAGAAATTGGTATGATCAATGCCCATGGTGTTGTTAGTAGATCATTAATTATTTAGGTAATAAATGATAGAGAACAACAAAATTTGCTATGACTTTAAGATGTTTCATACCCCTTTTTTTGACAATACTCCATATAAATAATCATTAATAACTTAGAATAGATAAATCACATTTTAAAAAAAATTAATAACTCTGGACGCCTCACATATAAAATAAATTTAAGAATAGTCTATCATAATCATGAAAATAAAATAACATCTTAATAAATACTTTTTGAGAATAAAAATATTTAAGTAAAATATCTAATGAAAAACTACAAAAACATAAAATATCATTAAAAATATACCACAGAGTATTAACCTTGGGTTGTCCCTCAAAGTGGTGGGCCTACATCAAGTTTATAAACCCTTGACACTAATTTTAGGATTGTGTTGCCTAGCATGTCTTCTTTCTGTGATACCAGTGCTTGTCATCAGTCAAATTCATTCCAACCTTACTACTTGTTTTTTGGTGTGTGTTTGTCCTTTTTCGTAGTGTGGCATGGCCTTAGTGGTGAGTTTGCTCCTCATAGAAGTGAGCTTGCATTTTGGACAGGTGATCCTACCCTATAAAGGAGCGATTTCGCATTCAAGTCCGGTCTAGGTCATCCTTTAAGCTAGTTTTTCCTTGTCAGGGGTGAATTTTCTTGTGGGTCCCTTAGTTAGGTGACCATGTTTCCACCTATTCCCTAAATAGGCAAGTCCACCTAGCCCATAAGTGAGTCTGTGTCCAATTCTATCTTTTGAGTCTACCTATTCCCTTAGAATAAGTGATCTTGTCATCTTTTTGGGAGAACCTATTGTCTGCAAGGGCAATCATGTGTCTCATCTATGTCTCCCTTGTCTGTACATCCCCTAGAATAGGAAAACTTGTCTGCAAAGCCGAGTCCATGCCTGTTCGTACCATCCCTATCTGTACCATTTAAGGCATAGGTGAACCCATTTGTCCAATAGGAAATCCCATCATAGGCATCTCTATTCCCTACCTGTACAACTTAAGAAATAGGCAAATTTTTTATCCCCCAATAGGTGATTTTTCTTGTGTTCGTACATCCCCTAGAATAGGCGAACCTATTTTCTACAGGGGTGAAATTCATGTCCATCTATACCATCCCTAACCATATAGTTCAAGACATAGGTGAACTCATTTGTTTGATAGACGATCTTGCATCTTAGAAGGGTGACCCTGTGACCTAGATAGCCAAAGTTTATAGAAACAGAGGTGAATCCATTAGTCTTTAGATAGGAAATCTCATCACTTGGAGGGGAAAATTTTTTAAACATGGAGGCATATGTGCTTCCCATACAAAACTCCCAAGCATTAACCCTTTGGGCCATTCAAAGCCTATTGTTTTTTGAGTCTGATTCTGCGATCAAAAATTTTTTATCATCATCTATTCACCCTTAATCATCATTTTAGTCCTTCTACATTTTCCAAAAGTCATCAATTCATCAATAAATCATATAGTTTCATCTTAGAACATCCCTAGATTGCATATCTATCACTGGTTCATCAATCCTAATACCCTAGACTTCATTTTAAAGGTTTTTATCCAAGTTGGCTTAGGTGTTTAATCCTAATCATCATCCTTCATGCTTACTTAGGATTGTTATCCATCCTGAGTCAGTAATCATCCATGGCCCAATCAATCTACTTCCATCTTGAGGTAGATTTGGTGTCATAATCAACCCTTTTGTAATCCAATCCGATCATCAGCATCATATGTCATCTAGTTAAACCTTTGAACTTGGTTTATAGTTAATCTTATCAATCCAATCTAATTAATCATCCAATCCTATCAGTTGTCTAATCCTATCAATCAACTTAATCAAATCCAATCCCATCAACTATTCAATCCTTCAATTAATTCATTATCTAATCTAATCGATCCTTTAGTCATCACTTAGGTCATTCATTTAAGTACATCATAGAGTATAGTGTCATCTTAGTTACCTGGTAGTTTTTCATTTTCAGAATACCTCAATAATCCCACCGATGTCCAAATGAAAAATTGTCTCCTTGATGAGTGTGGGGATAAGATCCTTGCCATGCTACTTCTAAAAGGTATCAAGCCACCATCGAGGTTTGACTTGTCCAAATATGTCAAAATTACACCTCTTGCACCCCTAGTCCCATCACAAGATCCAAATTCCAACTCATCAATCCCATACATTCCTAAGGGTCCACCAGAAGAGGGTTGGTACCAACCAGGATTTGGAAATGTTATGCTTTATCAAGTACGGCCCCCTATACCACCTCCTCGAGTTCCAATTTTAGTTACGGGTACACCTGATCCAAAAATTCCTCAAGGCCCAGATCCTAACAATCCTCTTGGTCTAGGCTTGTCATAAGGTCATCTCAATCTACCAAACACAAACATCCCATAAGCTTGGATCCCCATACTATCTACACCACCTCTTCCACCTAGCCAACTAGGTCAACTACCAGGGAATACCAGGGGAAATCCTTTTGTTGTGCCACCTCCACCTCCTAGATTTACACCTGCATCAAACTTACCAACACCTCCATTCACATCTCAACCACCACCTCAAGGAAATATCTCATCTTTGCACCAACCTTAAGGTAACCTATAGCAGGAACCATCATTTTAATTGCCTCATTAGCAGACATCACAATAACCCCCATCTCATCCTTCACAACATATCATGATTCCTTTGCAACCCCCACATCAAGCATAGGTTACATCACATCATCAACAACTTCCTCCTCACCAACTACAAGGTATTCCATCATAGCCCCATCATCAATCATAGGTCCCTCCTCATCAACCAACATCATCCTATTAGTTACCTCTGTACCAACCACAAATCCCTTAGCAACCCCAAATCCCATCTCAACCTCCTTATATACAGCCACCATCCTACCAACAATCCCCCAACATACAAAAATCCTGATACAACCGCAACAATCCTTCCAACAAATGCTAAGCAACCCTACTCCCAATACCTCTATCACCCACAAAGCACTTAATTATGTGCAACCCACCACATCCAATCCTAATCCTACTTACCCTTATCACAATCCTCAACAATCCTAGCAGCAGCCATCTTACACAAATCCCCAACAATTGCAACCAAATCTTTGTTATCAACAATCCAATCTGTAACAGCCTCCATATGCTTCCCAACAACCAATTGTTGCCTATACTTACCAATATAATTTGTATCACTCCCAATAGCATCCATCATATCAACAAGGTTCCACCACCTCATATTACCAATCCCAACCATCATATCAGTAGGGTGCCTCTTCCTCATATTATTAGGCCTCGCTATCTTATCAACAATCTTATGTCAATTCCCAATCTATGCAGCCTAATCCATATGAGAAAACACCTTCATATCCACCTCCACCATTGTATGATCAAACCATCCCAACTCCATCCATAGCATATTAGCCATATTCTCCTTATAATCAATTCAATCCAACCAATCCTCCTCCATCAGCCCCTGTCAATAAGGAGTGGGAAGAAACAAAAGTTTCCTTAAAGGACTTGCAAGCAGGGACAACCAAAAAATCTTATAAATTTGAATAAATTTATCCCTATCCATTTTATCCTTCCATCTCACTCATCCCCTTTCCTAAGCACTTTGAAATGCCAAATTTTGATAAATACAAAGGAAAGAGTGACCCAAGAAATCATCTACAGGAATTCTACACATTGCCAAGAAGTCCTAGACAATGACGACTATCTCTTGTAGTTATTCCCTAGGAGTTTAATGGGGATAGCTCTAGACTGGTTTATGGGTCTTCCATGGGTCCATCTCTTCTTTCGCAAATCTTTTAGAAAAAATTGTTACACTTCTTCAACTTGGAGGACATTGACACCTTAGATTTGCTGAAAGAAAAACAACGTGAGGGAGAAACCTTTGCAAGTTACCTACAAAAGTGGCATGCCCTGGCTAGTCATCTAAAATCCTCTCTTAGTGAGAAAGACATGGTGACTATTTTCATTACAAATGCCCATCCTGATATGGCACATAATTTCAATCTTCATTATGTCACAACCTTTTCAGAGGTCATAGAAAAAGGAACTTTCATTGAGAGGGCTCTCATTTCAAAGGGATAAATCAAAATCTATAACACACACAAGGATAAGTCATATGGAGACAAGTCCCACTACTGGAATAAAAATAAGAATGTTGTCAATGATGGTTTCATTAATACCAAGCATTTCCAAGTAGCCAACAACTCGCAAAGGTCACAATATGTCTCCAATCAACCATCAGTTTCTAACATCATATCCATGCCATAGGTTGCACCACGTCCTCCTCCACATTCCAACTAGTATAACCAAGGAAATAACAAGTGTACATTCACTCCTCTAGGAGAGTCCTTGGATGTTGTCTTCAAGAGGCTCCTGCAAGCAAGTTACCTAGTCACTTATCTTGTGACTAATCCTTTTGACGAGTCAAAAAAAAAACCTTCCTGGTATAGGGAAAACAAGTACTATGAGTTTCACAAATCAAAGGTCATTCCACCAACAGTTGTCAACAACTTAAAACATATATCCAAAATCTCATAGATTGAGGAGATATAGTAGTGGATTCTAACTAGGCGACATCATCCAATGCCCAACTACAACTATATCAAAATGTTTTCCCCAAGCACAATCAAGGTCCTAGTACTTCCAATGCTAATCATGGGCCTAGCAAAAATAATAACCAAAATAACAACACGAACAATATCAGCTATAAAAATGTACCCTATAACTATGATGGTATAGCTATGTGCAATAACCAGGTAGAGCCTCACGTGTCCATGATTCATGTTAAAGGAAAGACCCACAATGTGTTGTTACAATGTGTCACACTCACATATCCATTCCTAGACCTTCCACATCATCTCAGCCAGCTTATGTGAGCTCTCAATATAATATTCTTGATCATCTTGGAAAGACTCCCACTCAAATATCCATCTTAGATTTGCTTAAGTCTTCCCCTATCCATCAAGAAATCCTCACCAAAGCTCTTTAGGAAACCCATGCGCCTAATGCTATAGATCCTACCCTATTTCAAGCCTTAGTAGGACATCTTTCATCCACATATCAGTTGGGATTCAGTCAAAATGATATGCCATCAATCGATTCAAACCATAACCACTCCCTACACATCGAATTCCTTGTAGCCTGCCATAAAGTGAAAAGGGTCCTAGTAGATAATGGCTCTGCCCTCAACCTCTGTACACTAAAGTTCATAAAATAGGTAGGGTACACCCACACTGACTTGAATAATTAGACTATCACCATCAAAGTCTATGACAATGCAGAAAGAGATTCTAAAGGAATCATTTATCTTCCTATTCAGGTTGGCCCCATTGTGCAGTACACCATGTACCACATCCTTGATTTGAACCTTCCATACAACCTTCTCCTTAGCTTCCCATGGATCCATGCCATGCAGGTCATTCCATTCACTTACCATCAATGCCTAACATTCCCATTCAATGGGGTGGAAGTAACCATACATGCAAATCCACATCCCTTTGAGTATTGTTGTGCTTTAGAAGCTTCCTTCCCCAACTCCCACGTCTATTGTCTAGGAGTTGATGTGGGGGAACCTTAGGCATCATCTTCCAACCCATCCTCCAATTCATCATCTACCACATCATCCATCCCATCCATTGCATCCAAATCCACTATCACCAAGGTCCAAATAATAGATAAGGGATGTGGGGAGTACAAGATGAGTATGGCTCTAAATGTGGTAACCATGCCTCCATCTCCTTGTATCGATGGCCAACCTTCACAGCCTGCAGCAAAAGAAGAAGAGAAGACAATAACACTCAGCTCTAAGAACATGGGATCTAACACTTTTCAATCCCAAGGAACATGACAAGATCAACCAAATGATGACATCAGTCAATGGATATACAGGGAAGAACCCAAGCCTTCACCCCCTATTATTGAGTATTTCCAAGAGACTTATCCTCGTGCATCCAAGTTAGCTAAAAAATATAATTATCAGGGGGGAGATCTTGTTGTAGAAGAATAAGGAAGATTGCAGTTTGTTGACACACCTGTGTGACCTAGAAATTTGGGCTTAGGCTATGATAAAAAGAAAAAAGGTCCCACAACGCCCACTAGTACGTCTAATAATGTCAACGCAAATAATGATTTCATTTATGATATACCAGAAGAAGAGGCCATCATACTCTCTTATGATGATGTAGATCTCCCTGCCCTATTTGACTCCACATCCATCTTCACCATTAGCCTTTCCCTTTTCCATCCTAACCTTATTGATTGGGACTTATGGAGTAGTGCACCTTTCGATACCTTTCCTTCAGTGGACACTTATGTGCATCTCATGGGATTGGGGGAAGATGAACACCCTAACCATAAAAGTAAAAAGAAGCAAAACAAAAAAGGGTCATCTAGTGAAAACCTCTTTGAGGCACTTCCTGACTCATCAAAAGTCAAAATAAAGGGTTTATCTGACAATGAAAACCTCGATGAGGTGTTGGAGGATGGGGATGTTCATCTTGCCCTTGTTGGAACTCAATTATCTGAATGGTTTTCTATCCTGATCGAAGTGATGTAAGAGGTCAATTTGGGAACAGAAGAAGACTCTAAAATCACTTATGTAGCCAAATCATTGTTAGAGGAATATCATTCCATCATTGTCAACCTATTAAAAGAAGGAGTCATCAACTTCGCATGGACTTATTTAGACATTCCAGGATTAGATCTCACCTTTGTCATGCACCATTTGGATGTTCATCTGGATGTCAAACCTGTTAAACAAAAGCTAATAAAAATGCATCCCCAAGTGGCCTTGCTTGTCAAGAAAGAATTGGAGAAACTATTGGAAGTTGGGTTCATAAGATCTATTGATTACTCTAATTGGATATCCAATATAGTTCCTATCGCCAAACCAAATGGGATATCAGAATCTATATAGATTTTTGAGATCTTAACAAAGCTTTCCCTAACGATGATTTCCCACTTCCAAACATTGACATGTTGGTCGACCTCACAGTAGGGCATTCCATGCTATCTCTTATGGACAATTTTTTTGGCAAAAATTGCACCAAAAGATCAGCATAAACTACCTTCACCACTCCTTGGGGCACCTTCTACTATAATTTCATGCCTTTTGATCTCAAAAATGCGGGGGCAACCTATCAACGTGCCATGACCATTATCTTCCATGACCTCATTCATATCATAATGGAAGATTATGTTGATGACTTATTGGGGAAGTCTAAGACTAGAGAAGAGCATCCCATGATCTTGAAGAAGATCTTTGAATGGCTAAAGCAAGACAAGCTATGTTTAAATCCAAAGAAGTGTGTTTGGTGTCATATTTGGAAAGTTATTAGGCTTTATAGTCTCTAAACAGGGTATTGAAGTAGATCCAGCCAAGGTCAAAGCCATAATGGAAATTCCCACACCACATAATCTCAAGCAATTGAGGAGCCTTCAAGGGAAGCTACATTCCATCAAACGCTTCATAGCCCAGCTTGTTGACAAGTGTCAATCATTCACACATATTTTGTGCAAAGACACTACCTTCAAGTGGGATCTAGAATGTTAGCAAGGCTTTAACAAGATTAAGGAATATCTAGCTCATCCACCCATATTAATGCCTCCTATTCCAAGTAAACCACTTTTGTTATATATCTTAGCTACATCGATTGCACTAGGGACATTATTAGCTCAGCATGATGAGTCTTCTAAAGAGCGTGCAATCTATTACATCAGTCGAACACTGGTGGTTTATGAACTCAACTAATCCCCAATGGAAAAAGCTTTTCTAGCAGTGGTCTTCAATTCACAAAAGCTTCATCATTACATGCTCAGTCATCCCATCAAGTTAATATCAAAAATTGATCCACTTAAGTATCTGTTGCCCAGGACTTCCTTGACTGGCCACATGGCCAAGTGGGCCATGTTACTAAGCAAGCTTGACATAGAGTACATAGACCGTAAGGAAATCAAGGGACAAGTCATATAAAATTAGTTGGCTGATTCTCCTGTAGTGGATGCATATCCATTAGTAGTTGAGTTCCTTGATGAATAGGTTTTTACAGTTACAGAAATAGATACATGGACACTCTACATTGATGGGTCATATACACACAATGGAGCTGGTACGGGTGTCTTATTTGTCACCCCTCAAGGTGATTATATCTCAAAGTCATTCAGATTAGCATTTCCATGCACCAAGAATATAGTAGAGTGTGAAGCTCTTATCACTAGTCTAAGAATTTTCATTCAATGGAATATCATCCATCTATGAGTCTTTGGAGATTCCCAACTGATTATTAAACAATTCAATGATGAGTTTCAGACAAAAGATGACGAGTTGTTACCCTATAAATGTATGGTGAATGACTTCAAGAAGTATTTCACCTTCATTTAGTTTGAGAAAATTCCCAGAGTCCAAAATAAGGTAGCAAATGCAATGGCTACATCAATTCCCTCATTGGCATGCCCAAAGATTGAACTGACTATGAGTTCCTCATTTCTAATCCCAACATATGATGTCCCTGAAAATGAGATGGTGTGCGATATCATAGGTCCTGAGTAATCGTGGTACCATGACATTTACACCTACCTCCATGATAATACATTACAACCTGACCTTAACTGAAATCAACACAAATCCTTTATCCAACATACTTTCCACTATACCATCATAGGAGATACAATTTATCATCAGGGATATGATGGGACCCTCTTTCGGTATCTCAATGAATCAAAATCTCACATTGCATTGAATGAGGTAAATAGTGGTGTCTGTGGGTCTCATTCTAATGGGATGCCCTTAGTCAAGAAGATTCTAAGAGCAGGATATTATTGGCCCACTATGGAACATGATGCCTATGAGTTCATAAAGAAATTTCTACCCTACCAACAACACATAGATTTGATCCATGCTCATGTGCAAGACCTACAACCTATCATTTCTCCATGGCCTTTTTCACAATGGGGTTTCAACCTAATTAGCAAGATTTACCCTCCATCAACTAATGGCCATACACTCATCATTACCGCCACTGAATACTTCACTAAGTGGGTGGAAGCAATTCCACTCTCCCAAATCACAGGTATTCAGATCTCCAAGTTCCATATTTTCAATAGATATGGAATTCTCTCCACCATCATCATTGACAATGGTAAGCCATTTAAAAACTAGTAAATGAAAGCCCTTCGTGAAACATATCATATCCAGCATTGTTGGTCCACCCCCTATTACCCTCAACATAATGGTGAAGCTAAAGTCACCAATAAAATGCTTATAAAAATCCTTAAAAAGGTGGTCAACAATACTAGTCAAGATTGGCATCTCCATCTTCATCCCGCCCTTTGGGCCTACCACACATCCATCAACACACCCACTGGTGCCACTCCATACTCACTCGTTTATGGAACCAATGCTATCTTTTTGATTGAGGTCGAGACCCCATCATTTTGAATCTCTCTAAAGAATCTTGTCAATGATGAAGATGCTCAAGTCGCACTATTAATCCAACTAGAACTCCTGGAGGAAAAGTGCATTAGGGCCTACAATCATCTACAAGCATATCAACATCGTCTTAAAAGAAGCTATAACAAGAAGGTCCTTCCATGTCAATTCAATGTTGGTGATCTAGTCCTTAAGGAGAATCAGCGCACCCAACAAGATCGAGACAAGAAAGGAAAGTTCAAAGAAAATTGGTTTGGTCCCTATGTTTTCACAGCTAAATATGGTTTTGAGGCATATCAGCTTGCTACACCTGAGGGGGAACCCTTAGAGGAGCCTCTCAACATCATGCATCTGAAGAGGTTCTACACATAAGTCAGTTGGGTTATCCTATCCTGAAAAATAAAAATAAAAAGTAAAAACTCATCAAAAATACAAAAAGATAAAAAAAGTCAAAAATCCAAAAATAGTAAAGAGAAATAATCCATCCTGTGGTGAAAACCACCCTTGGTGGCGCCTTGGATAAGTACGTTTGGTGAAAACCTAGCAATAGGTGCCATTTGTAGAGGGCTTAATTATTATCTACCTTACATCCTAGTTACTTTATGCTTCTATCCATCCTATCTGCATATCCTATTCTCACATCCTATCAATCTAATCCTTTCATCTACATCTGCTTATATTCCACTTGGTATATTTTTCTTGTGTGTTGGATGATTCAAATTAGTTATCCGCAACCCTGATTTTTTATCCTAAATCTAAGATTTTTGTCATTTCTCTGTTGGTGTTGTTTTTCAGTCCTGTGTCCTCATCTAGGGTCTCTCATTGTGTCCATCATCATTAGGTCTCATCTTTTCTTTTGTCCTTTTTTCAAACTATGTTTCCCTTTCATTCATGAGGCAAGGCTAATCATTTGATCAGTCCTTGGGGAATTTTTCCATCTTATTGTTGTCTCCCATCAAGGTTTCCATTGTCCTCTTTCTGCTTTTATCCATGGTCAATCATCGGTATTTTGTCATACTACGTTTCCCCTACGCTTTCACGTAGGCAAGGATAATCATTTGATCAGCCCCTGGGGCATTTTTTTGTCCTGTCATTGTCTTCCATCGAGGTCTCTATTGTCCTCTTTATACTTTTATCCATGGTCATTCATTGGTCTTTTGTCAAACTATGTTGCCCTTGCACTTTCACATAGGAAAGGCTAATCATTTGATCAACCCCTAGGGAATTTGTACATCTCGTCGTTTTCTTCCATCAAGGTCTCCATTGTCCTCTTTCCACTTTTATCCATGGTTAGTCATCGATCTTTTATCGAACTATGAGGGCTCTGCACTTTCACATAGGCAAGGCTAATTTTTTATAAGCCCCTAAGCCCCTAGGTCTTTAGGGTGTGTCTTGTTGTCATGTTGTGTCATCAAGTATGTCCTTACCTAGCTGGTTCCTAACAAAAAAAATCCCTAAGTATCTTGAGGTCCAATGAGTTTTGAATATCCTGAGTCATGTCGATCACCTTGTCTATCCTATATCTTTGGTCTTAATAGGATGCATCCTTCCTAATCAGACCACATCAATCACATCCACCCTTTTAATCCTATGGCTAAGGACATTTGAAATTTATTGTGATCTTGTGATACTTTTGGATTTTTTTATACTTTGAGCTTCCTATTATACCTTGTTAGGGTCACCACGATCCATCATATCATGGTGGCTTTGACTGGTAAACATAGGGGCATATCTTGATCTATTGTTTGTTCTTGTCTTCTTGGTTGTCCCATGTGGTACCCACCAAGATCCATGTGGTCTTGTGTTACATTAGGGAATCCTTTGTGCTTGTGGTTATCCCTATACCTGGCCCGACCAAAGCCCTTATGGCTTTGGGGTGTTGGGATAGCCTTCTTATTTGTTGTGTTTGTTTTATGTATGGGACACTAATTTTCCTTGGTTCTTCATACCCTGGTGTATCATGTCTTATGCTATAGAAAAAATGAGTGCTCCTAAAATGGAAAAATGGCACTAGGATTGCATTTCATCTATCATCCAATTGCATTGCATTTATCCCAATCCATCCTTTCCCTAGCCTATGGTTAGTAATTTCAGTTGTGCAAGTGCTTGGCTCTCATCTTTTCTTCCTATCAAGATTCCTATAGTTTTTGATAGGTGCAGTACCACACCCATCATCATTCATCTTGATATGTGATAAATTGTCACACCTATCCTTGTACACTTAGGCTCATTACCTGTTGCATTATCATGTTCATTTTAAGTTGTTTAGATTAATCTAGATTGGTTATTCTAAGCATCTAAAGTTCATTTCATCTCATTGCATTATCATTATCATGTTCATTTTAAGTTGTTTAGATTAATCTAGATTGGTTATTCTAAGCATCTTAAGTTCATTTCATATCATTCCATCTCATTGCATTATCATCTTCATATTCATTTTAAGTTGTTTAGATTAATCTCAATTGGTGATTCTAAGCATCTTAAGTTCATTTCATATCATTTCATCTCATTGCATTATCATTTCCATATTCATTTTAAGTTGTTTAGATTAATCTAGATTATTTATTATAAGCATCTTAAGTTCATTTCATATCATTTCATCTCATTGCATTATCATTATCATGTTCATTTTAAGTTGTTTAGATTAATCTTGATTGGTTATTCTAAGCATCTTAAGTTCATTCTATTCAACTATCATTTCATTGCATTATTATTTTAGGTTTTTTAGGGCTATTATTCTAAACATATTAGTTCATCTCACTGGATACATTGCATTATGTTACATTCATCACACCCATCCATAGCATTATCACATATGCATACATCACATTTTTCATTCATTGTATCCCATTACATTTTCATGCCACAATCAAATCATAATAATATGCCTGGAAAGTTTTCCCACTAAAATTAAAAGCAAATTGAATGTACAGTGTACAACACAGATATCCATGTGATATGAGCTGATTGACATTTTAGGATCACATTTGTTGAATCAATCACAAAGATTTCTAAACATATCCATTGTAGGCATAATTTTTCCATCTACACATATTCATGACCACTTGCATCATAAACCATTAGTACCAGATCCATGACATACATCATAAAATCATAAATCATCCATCACAAAGCATTAGACATAATGCATATAACAAAAACATAACATAAATCATAATCCTCATCACACTTATATACATATCTCATAATCATCACCATACACATGAACATAATAAACATCCATGTCATCACATAATAACCACACAGTGTCAGAAATTTCCATTGCATATCATATAAATATCAAAAAAAATATAGTGTCCATCATATGTCCATCGTAATCCATAATAAATGATCATAATATTCCATAACAAGTCCATAATAAAAACATAACATAACAAGTCCATCATACTGTCCATCAAAATCCATCAAATAACATATAGGTACAGAGCTCTCGTCAAGTGCAGAGACTACATCTCCTCAAAGAATAAAGAATAAAGAATAAAGAATTAATGAATGAAATAATCTCTTGAATTTGTGTTGCATAATCTGTAGTCTCTTTCTATGTATGCTACTCTTCCAATCTGCACCTGTCAAAATATGAACCCTATTTCCTCATCCCTCCTATCTACCCTATGTTGGCTCCATTTGATCTCTAGGGGAATTCTGGAACTGATCCTCTACCTTTGGGGTGAGTATCATGAAAGTTGTTGTATCTCGTGTATGTGTTGCCCCCGAGTGTGATGGTACTGGCATTTGTGGCACTGCTATGACATATGGCAGTACTCTCCGTGTGGGATCTGGGATAGCCTAATGATAAGAAAGCATGTCGTAAGTGGCCTCTATCCTAGCATTGGCCTCCTCCACCACCTGTGCTCTAGCCAAGTTCTGCTCTATATGACACCTATCCCATAGCACACTACTGTGTCTCCTCTCCCTCTCCTAGGCCTCCTATGACATCCGCATATACTCTACCTGCCCCTCCAACTGGGCTATCCTATGTGCATCTACATCTCACTCGCCCTACAATTCTTTCACCTGTGCCTTTGCTGCCTCTGCCCTCTCCAACAGCCCCTAGCATCCCCCATAGTCACCTCAACACACTCTACTCTATCCCGAAGCTCATCTCTCTCCCTCTTAATCTCCTCCAATCCTCTCTATAGCTCTGACACCTACCTCCTTAGATCATCTCTCTTTATATGAGCCTCATGTACCCTCATTGATGCCTCATCTCCAAGGGCCCTGTAATCCCTATCTCCCTCCCTCTGTAGAGCCTATAATCTAGCCACCTCTTTCTACAGCCTATCTCTATACACTTGTGACTCTCTCAGTCTATGCTCTGCAATGCCTAGCCTAGCTAGGACTCCTATCAATAATATGGCAAGATTCTCTAGCAGCAATGGCACGTATGGTACCATTGTTAGTGGGTGTACAGTTGGGGAATCCTCATCCACCTCTATGGCCTACTCCTCTCCCCCTACCTACTGCATCTCCACATCCCCATCTCCTCTATTTTTCAACTCTCCTCCTTCTCCTCTACAACCTAGCTAGCTCTCTCTCATTGTTGGATCCAAATTCCAAGGCTCCCACAATCGGCTACACTATCATGATCCACCCTAGTCTCCCCTATTTCCACCATATAGAGTATCGTACAGTGGTACCTACGTCTGTTGTCCCTCCTTTCCATGGGTACTATGTCAATGGGACTATATCCCATATATGTCTTGCATATTCAATCATAATTGGCTCTCCCCATATCATTGTTAGCTCCCTAGTGATCCATTGGAACCTCTGTGGTTCTACAGGAATATCCTGTTGTATCTTGAACTACCTGGTAAATCTATCGAGTCTGTGCAACTCCACAATATATAGATCTCATCTAATCAAATAACAAACTGAAAAGAAGTAACCCCTCCATCTCCTCTCATCATCTCTCCATCCGGAAAAACATCGCCTCAGGTAGGGTCTCAATGTGATGTCATCTACCCTCAATCCATCCAATCCCCTCCACCATGCCTCCAAATCACTCAAATAATGGAGCCTCCAGTCATACTCTGTCCCCCACCAGTAAGCCATAGGAAATGTCTCATCTCTCACACCAACAATAAGAATATCTAGTCGGGCAACACTGATGTGCTCCTAGGCCCATACCTGGAGTAGTGTCACATGGGTGATGCTCAATGCTCGTTTGTAACTGACGACGTGCATGTCCCAATATAATTGGGCTAGCACACATGCTCCCCATGCAAAATCCCTCTCTCACCTCTCCACAATGTGTCTAACAACCTCATTCACCTTGATGTTGTAGAAGCGTCCACTCCTATCTAGTAATAGAATCTCGTTGATCAAGCCAAAATGATACAATGGCAGTGTTGGTACCTCCAACCCTAAGCAAGCATCTAGATCCAACTCCCTCCCCTGGATGGGTAGCTCAACAAGTCCAAATATAGCACGTAGGCTCGTATCCATTGCCTGACTATGTATTCAATTGACCAAGTGCCCTCAGAGATAAACAATCACAAAATCCTCCACAAGTCCTCTAGAGTCATTGTCATCTCCCCTTTTAGGAGATGGAAGGTAGAAGTCGCTGAGCTCCATTGCTCTATCAATGCAATCAACAGTCCTCGATGCACTCTAATGTTGGGATACCCCAACGTGTGTAGTAATCCCACTAGCGCTAATGATTCATGGTCCTGGGACTTCATCACCCTCCATGTCACCTCTAACACTGTTGAGTGCCTCTCACATGTCCTCAATGTCTCCAAGTTTTGCATCCATATAGAACATTCTATTAGTTTTCTAACATTTTAGTCTGGTTTGGAAAATTCGCCTTTATGTAAGATGAATTCACCCATTTCCCCACCTTGTGCGTTCGCTTGTCTAGCTAATGTGTTCACCCCTATGTATTTTTTTCATGAGTTCTCCTATTTTCTTGGTGAATTGGTGCAGGAGCACCTAGGCTAACCTCCATGTTGTTTGTCATCAATTTTGGCTTGTACCTGATCTTAGCCAAATCAGGGTATTAGTGTGTTTGCTTTGGACCTTAGAAGGTCTTGTTTGTGTGTGATGAGTTAGTCACTAGGACTAAAATCATCTTAGTTAATCATTGTTGTTAAATGTTTCTTTATTTAGCTCTAGACAGCTTATGTTGGAATGTAGGGTATTAAATGTGTTATAACCACATGGTTGTTGTTAGAAGATGCCAAGAGGCAGTTAAGGGAGTTGTTGGCTCAAATCAAGGTGTTAGAGGTCCTAAGATTTAGGATCATGACACAATGATGGAAGTTGCAAAAGTTGTTGTAAAATTGCATGGCAACATTTTGTGTGATTGCATGCAACTTAGTTATATTGGATTCCCTTGAAATCAGGAGTATGGGATCGATCAACTCCCCTTGAAACATGGTAAAGGCTTCTAAGTAGGTGTGGTGGCTCGTAGAGAGAGTTAGATGCATTGTAATCAAGTTTTTGTTTTGGTGTGAATAGAGAAATCTGCATTTCCCTGTGTATACCGTGTGTTCTTAAGTGACAGTGCTTGTAGATGAATTAGATCTGTTAAATAGCTCTTAGATTTGTGTTTATACAGTAGTCTTGAGTATTCTCCATTTTGTATTCAAGTTGTTTTGAATTGTTTTGTTGCTTTGAAATCACAGTTTAGAGTCTAGAGGGTTAATAGTTGTTGTTTCTAAACAGTCAGACTTTGAATGGCTCCCCCATAAACACTGACCACGGGATCTTCCTGAGATTGGTTGAATATGGAAGGGGAGCCAGTCAATTGTAAATATTTAGTAATAGGAATCATGGGGAGAAAAGCAAGCATTTTAAAAATCAAACCCTAAGCGAGCTAGGACAGTCCGGTTAGGAGTTTGATAGTGAAAATTGAAGAGTACAGGCAGGGGTAGAGGGTACAGTATGAAATCCGTACTGCTTCAGGCAGGGTTTAGTCATATCTTGACATGTTGAAAAGGATTGAGGTCTATCCAATCCATTTGTATAAGGAAAGGCAAGAAACCAGTGTAACCCTAGGAATTAGGCCTAATTAGCCTATTTGCCCTTGATAGTAGCAATCCATTGTACGGATGAGACAGAGTTTTAACACCCTGTGAAACATTTAAAGGACTGAAAAGGGTGTCCAAAAGTGCAATTTAGTTGCTAGGTTGTTTAACAAGTTTCACCAAGAAAAGCAGAAAAGTGACTGGTAAGGGCTACAAGGATTAGGCCTTTTCAAGGCAAGATCTTGAGATCGGGTAAATTGAAAGCTAAAGAACCTCCAAGATGCATTCAATTGAATGTGAAATGCAAGGAAATAGAGTTCCCAACACCCCTGCAATCAGTTCAAGCAAGATGATAAAGTTGGCACTTAGATCCTTCTAAGTGTAGGAGATTGATTATAAGTTTAAATGGTGTTAAATCCTCTAAGGTTAAGCACGAGGATGGAAACTCTTGTAACAGAGTTAGAGCAAGGCTTAGTTAATGATCTAAGTCAAAACAGAGCCTAGAAGTTGTCAGGTTCTTGGTGGAAGGCAGAGTGAAGTCTTCTAATAAGTTGGTGCAAGCAAACCTTGGAGCAGTTATACATCATATTGGTATCAGAGCCTTTGTTTGATCAAGGCTTGTGATTGATGTTGCAGCCCACTAGGTTAGTAGGAGAGAACACACCAAAGGAAAGAACCATGGTGACTAATGCTGAGTTAGCTAAAAATCTAGAAGAGCAAGAGGAAGATAACCGGTTGCTAAGAGAAAGGTTATCTCAAATGGAGAAGCTCCTGGATGAAGTCCATTAGACAGCAGATAAAGTGAAGGATAAGATAGAACAGAAGGAAGAGCAAGAAGCAAAGGAAAAAGAAGAGGACTTGGAGGAGGAAGCTCCAAAACCTAATCTTGTTCTTGCTGAAGAACCCTTCTTGAAGGAATTGTAGGCCTTAAGTGGTAAAGCATTGGAAGGTGTGCCACTATTTAGTGGACAAATGGAACCTGATTCAGTTGTGGACTGGATTGAGAGCATTGAAAATCACTTTGAATGTGATGGTATAACAGAGGCCCAAAAGGTAAAGGTGGCCAAGTCAAGGTTGAGAGGAGCAGCTCTCACATGGTGGAAATTTGTACAAGCTGAAAGAGAGAAAGAAGGAAAAAGTCCCATAGTTTCATGGAGAGGAATGGTATCTAAGATAAGGCAGACCTATCTACCTGATGATTATGAAGTTTAGTTGCATAGGAGAAGACACAATCTTAGGCAAAAAGATATGGATGTCCAAACATACACCGAGGAGTTTCAAAAATTGTGCCTCAGATCAAAGGTGGTTGAAGATGAAAGCATCAAGCTAGCAAGGTATTTGAATGGGCTTAAGTGGTCTATCCAAGAAGACATGAGCCTAGTGAACTTCAAAACAGTCTGCCAATGCTATCAAATGGCCTTAAAGATAGAGGAGAAAGGCAAAAAGAAGCAAGAGCAAAACCCCAAAAGTAGAGGGAAAGGGAAAGACAGCAGAGGACAAAGAGGTGGTTATGGTGGAAGAAGTTCAGAACCAAGAGCCCAAGGAGAAGTCAGATACTCTGAACAGCAAGAAGGAAGCTCCAGTAGAGGTGGTAGTGGAAGAGGCTCCAGCTCCAGAGGAAGAAGTGGTGGACAAGGAAGAGGTAACTACTTTACCAATATGAAATGCTACCACTGCAATCAATTGGGACACCTGACCTATAGAGGTCCAGAGAAAGGTACTTCTTCTCATGGAGGTGACAAGAGAACCAACCTAGTTCATGATGAGACAGCTGCAACAGATAAGCATCCTGAAGTGCCATTGAATTCAGAGGAACGTGAGAACCTCATGATGAGAACTTTGATCAAGGAACCGGTGAAAGAAGAACCAAGCCAAAGGAGGTCCTTGTTTAGGATAAAGTGCAAGATGATGGGGAAAGTGTGTAGAGTCATCATTGACTCAGGGTCTACTGACAATATTGTGTTAGAGGAGACAGTCAGCAAGCTGAAGTTGACAAGGATACCCCACAACAACCCTTACAAGGTCACATGGCTCAATAAGGGTCAACATGTCTTGGTGAATGAACAAGCATGGGTGGAATTCTCAATTGGTAGGTACAAGGACAAAGTTTTGTGTGATGTGTTACCTATGGATGCATGTCACTTGCTCCTAGGTAGACCTTGGCAATTTGACCGTCAAGCTGTGCATGATGGAGCAAAGAACTCCTATACTTTCAAGAAAGATAAGGTAACCTTCAAAATTTAGTCTTTGCTAGAAGATACAGAGGTGTAGGCAGCAGGTTCTAAACTACTCATGGTTGGTGAAAAAGAGTTCCTAGAAGCCTTGGAAGAAGGAGAATGAGTTGGTTATGCAGTGATGATAAAGCCAAGAGAGGTGAGCAAAGAAAAAGCAGTTGAAAAACCAGAGCTGCCTAAGGAGATACATAAATTGTTGCAGACCTATGAAGGCATTGTAAGTAGTGGTCAACCAGCAACATTACCCCCTAAGAGAGCCATAAGTCATAGGATAGACTTGATACCAGGGGCTACCCTACCAAACAAAGCAGCCTATAAGATGACTCCTGCACAAAATGAGGAAATAACTAGGCAAATTCAAGAACTATTAAACCAAGGTCTTATTAGGAAGAGCATTAGCCCATGTGTAGTACCCACTGTCTTAGCACCTAAAAAGGGAGGAGAATGGAGGCTTTGTACTGATTCCAGGGCAATAAACAAGATAACCATCAGGTATAGGTTCCCTATCCCTAGGATTGAAGATCTCATGGATTGTCTAGGTGAAGCTAGGTACTATACCAAGATAGATTTAAAGAGTGGTTATCACCAAATTAGGATACATGAGGGAGATGAGTGGAAAACAGCTTTCAAAACCAATGAGGGTCTCTATGAGTGGCTAGTTATGCCATTTGGACTGTCTAATGCCCCCTCCACATTCATGAGGCTCATGAATGAAATCCTCAAAGACTACATTGGCAAATTTGTAGTGGTGTATCTTGATGATATACTAATCTATAGTAGAACAAGAGAAGAGCACCTCCAATAGATAGAGTTGATTTTCAAGAGGCTGCAGGAGGAGAAGCTGATGATCAATTTGGAAAAGTGTGAGTTCATCAAAACAGAGCTGGTGTACCTTGGATTTGTGCTATCACATGGCAACTTGAAGATGGACAACACAAAGTGGAAGCCATCCTCAATTGGCCTACTCCAAAGATAGCAACAGAGGTAAGAAGCTTCCATGGTCTTGCTCAATACTATAGGAAATTCATAAGATAGTTTAGTGCTATTTGTGCTCCCATGTTGGATACCATAAAAGGAGGAATGAAGACTAAGTTTATATGGAATGAGCAAGCTAACAAAATTTTTGAGCTGCTGAAGGAAAAGATAGCTACCCAACCTGTTTTGGTGTTACCAAGTTTTGAGAAGCTATTCACCATTGAGTGTGATGCAAGCAATGTAGCTATTGGAGCTGTTCTCAGTCAAGAGGGCAGACCGGTGGCTTTTCATTCAGAGAAGTTAAGTGAAGCCAAGAAGAAGTATTCTTCTTATGACCTTGAGATGTATGCATTGGTCCAAGCTCTAAGGAAGTGGAGGCACTACTTGCTTCCCAAGGAATTCATAGTGTATTCAGACAACCAAGCACTTAGTTTCCTGAATTCACAAGAGAAGTTGAGTCACAGACATATGAAATGGGTGGAGTACTTTCAAGCTTACACCTTCAATATCAAGCACAAACAAGGAGCTCTCAATAAGGTGGCAGATGCCTTGAGCAGAAGAGTCCTCACAATTCAGGAAATTCAGTTGAAAAGCATGGGGATAGATCATTTCAAGGATCTATATGCAGATGATGAAGATTTTGCAGATATTTATAAGGTATGTGCTGAATACAAGAATCATTTTCATAGAAAATATGCTGAATATACTTTGCAAAGTGATCTTTTGTTTAAAGGGAATCAACTATGTGTTCCTAGAGGTTCTATTAGAGAGAACTTGATACAAGAAAAGCATAATGGTGCATTGAGTGGTCATTTTGGGATCACCAAAACTCAAGAGCTTGTCCAAAGGTTTTACTATTGGCCAAGGATGAACCTAGATGTCAGGAGGTATGTGGAGAGTTGTATGGTGTGTCAAAAGGCCAAGGGTACTTCTTCAAATGCAGGCCTATACCAACCACTGCCTATTCCTACTAGGCCATGGGAATGCTTGAGTATGGACTTTGTAGTTGGGTTACCCAAGACAAGGCAAGGCATGGACAATGTTTATGTTGTTGTAGACAGATTCAGCAAAATGGCTCACTTTGTGCCATGTAAAACAACCAATGATGCTAGTCAAATAGCCTCTCTTTTCTTCAAAGAGATAGTAAGGATTCATGGATTACCAATCAGCATTGTATCAGACAGAGACACTAAGTTCATGAGTCATTTTTGGAAGACTCTTTGGCAAAGAATGGGCACTAATTTATCCTTTGGATCTGCATACCATCCCCAAACTGATGGTCAGACCGAAGTTGTGAATAGGACACTTGGAAACCTCTTAAGATGCTTGACCAAGGAGTATGGTCAACAATGGGATCAATTGATTGGGCAAGCTGAATATGCCTACAATGACACTGTAAATAGATCAACAGGGAAGAGTCCCTTTGAAATTGTCTATGGACTACATCCTAGAGGTGTCTATGAGCTGAGAGAGTTGAAGGATGGAGTCAAGGGAAGTGGCTATGCTGATGATTTTTCCTATGCAATGTAGGAGATTCATGAGACAGTCAGAAAAACATTGGCAGAAAACACCATGAAACATAAGACCAAGGTGGATGAGCATAGGAAAGAAGTCCAATTCAATGTTGGGGATTTAGTAATGGTGCATTTAAACAATTCTAGACTGTAGAAAGGAGTTCCTCATAAGTTGCAAATGAAGAGGATAGGTCCCTGTCCTATCTTGGAGAAATATGGAAACAATGCATTTAAGGTGCAGCTACCAGATGATAGTGGATTGTCCCCTGTTTTCAATGTTGCAGATCTGGTGCCTTACAAAGGACCACCACCAAACATGGATTAGACCCTTCATGAAGTCATCCAAGATGTGGAAGAACTCAAACTGCCCTCCACTACAGCCAAGCAAGCTGACAAGATATTGGATACCAGGGTCTATAAGAGGACTAGAACCAAAGAATACAAAGAACATCTAATTAAGAGGCATGATCAATCTGATGCATATGTAGTGTGGATCAAGGAATCAGAGTTCAAGAAGTTGCGAATTGATCTCAACTTGCTCAATCCAAGGGTGGATTGAAATCTTCTATTTTGGGGAGGATGGGCAGGAGCACCTAGGCTAACCTCCACTTTCTTTGTCTTCAATTTTGGCTTGTACCTGACCTTAGCCAAGTCAGGGTGTTGGTGTGTTTAATTTGGACCTTAGAAGGTCTTGTTTGTGTGTGATGAGTTAGTCACTAGGACTAAAGTCATCTTAGTTAGTCATTGATGTTAAATATTGCTTTAATTAGCCTTAGACAGCTTGTGTTAGAATGTAAAGCATTAAATGGGTTATGACCACATCCTTGTTGTTAGAAGATGCCAAGAGGCAATTGAGGGAGTTGATGGTTCGAATTCAAGGAGTTAGAGGTCCTAGAAGTTAGGAAGTGGACACAATGATGGGAAGTTGCAAAAGTTGTTGCAAAATTGCATGACAACATTTGTTAGGTTGCATGCAATCTAGTTGTCTTGGATTCCCTTGAAATCAGGAGTATGGGATCGATCTACTCCCCTTGAAATGTGGCAAAGGCATCTAAGTAGAGGTGTGGCTCGTATACAGAAGGAGGGATGCATTGTAATCAATTTTTTGTTTTGGTGTGAATAGAGAAACCTGCATTTCCCTATGTATACCGCGTGTTCTTAAGTGACAATGCTTGTAGATGAATTAGATATGTTAAATAGCTCTTAGATTTGTGTTTATACAGTAGTCTTGAGTATTCTCCATTTTGTATTCAAGTTGTTTTGAATTGTTTTTGTTGCTTTGAAATCACAGTTTAGAGTCTAGAGGGTTTTAGTTGCTGTTTCTGAGCAATCAGACTTTGAATGGCTCCCCCATAAACACTGACCACGGGATCTTCCTGAGATTGGTTGAATATGAAAGGGGAGCCAGTCAATTGTAAATATTTAGTAATAGGAATCATGGGGAGAAAAGAAAGCATTTTAAAAATCAAACCTAGGCGAGCTAGGACAGTCTGGTTAGGAGTTTGATAGTGAAAATTGAAGAGTACAGGCAGGGGTAGAGGGTACAATACAGAATCCGTACGGCTTCAGGTAGGGCTTAGTCATATTTTGACATGTTGAAAAGGATTGAGGTCTATCCAATCCATTTGTATAAGGAAAAGGCAAGAAACCAGTGTAACCCTAGGAATTAGGCCTAATTAGCCTATTTTCCCTTGATAGTAGGAATCCATTGTACGGATGAGATAGAGTTTTAACACCCTATGAAACATTTAAAGGAGTGAAAAGGGTGTCCAAAAGTGCAATTTAGTTGCTAGGTTGTTTGACAAGTTTCACCAAGAAAAGCAGAAAAGTGACTAGTAAGGGCTACAAGGATTAGGCCTTTTCAAGGCAAGACCTTGAGATTGGGTAAATTGAGAGCTAAAGAACCTCCAAGATGAATTCAATTGAATGTGAAATGCAAGGAAACAGATCTCCCAACACCCTTGCAATCAGTTCAAGCAAGATGATAAAGTTGGCACTTAGATCCTTCTAAGTGTAGGAGATTGACTATAAGTTTAAATGGTGTTAAATCCTCTAAGGTTAAGCACAAGGATTGAAACTCTTGTAACAGAGTTAGAGCAAGGCTTAGTTAATGATCTAAGTCAAAACAGAGCCTAGAAGTGTCTGGTTCTTGGTGGAAGGCAGAGTGAAGTCTTCTAATAAGTTGGTGCAAGCAAACCTTGGAGCAGAAATACACCAAGATGGTCTACAATAAAATTTCATTGATGATGAAAATGATTTAGGTCAAGATGAGGATGATGCTAATATTAATTACTTGAAAGAACATATGAACATTGACAATGATACAATGGATGACATTGTAGTAGACAATAATGTTAATGACCAAAAATTCTAAATTTTTTAGAATTATTTGCAATCCATGTTTAAAAAAGGATGATTCTTATGGCCTAAACTTTAAAATGTTTCAGTAATATTATTTGTGTCGATACAAATTACCTATTGCAATATCCTTAAATTATTCAATCTTTGGTATGAATTGTTGGTAGAAAAAAATAGGATTACTTGGATTCTTCTTCCATTCATTTTGTATCAACATATGTTCATGAAGACACAAAAGTTAATAAAATATTAATGCACATAACTGAAAATTATTTCAATAAGCAACTTTGTTAACTTTATTATTTTTAGATAGTTTCCATTTTTATGTTGAAAATAATTTTGAACATGTAATTGAAAACATCCACAGTAAATGCTTTATTGTATCAACATATTCATTCCATAAGCACAGTATTGAGGCTCAATAACTAATATTCATTCAAATATAAGAAGAAATAAGTATGGCAAACATAAGAAAAATATAGGATGATAACACAGTCATGGAGAATTTCTGATAATAAGATGTTCTCCAATATATTGCTTCAATTGATAAACATTAATAATAGAAGTCTTCAAAATGTGAAGGTGGATGAGTGGAATATGAAACCTATCTACTTCTACTGGTGGTGATGGAAATGATATATGATGATGATGATTTAAAACTAGGCCTTGGTTTTCGATTTATATAGGAAGCAACAAGCTATAGGCCTTTTAAAAAAAGAGACAACCTTTCATAACTACTTTTACTAACAACTATTTAATTAGAATAATTAGGGAAATAACAAGACTTAAGAAATTTTTACATATGGTTCCATTATTCAATGTAGAAGAAATGTGATCATTGATTTGGCAAAGTCTTCCTCTCCATGATGAACGTACAAATGCTCTCACCTCAATGTCTTATTCTTCTAAAACCAAATACTTTTCCTCCCACTGATACACCATAAAATCTAATGGCCACTTATATTCCTGGATCTTTGGCATGTTTACAAGATGAGTTTGGCATCGACTATCTAGAAATGCCTTTGTATCATTGAAAAAATTTAGGTATCCTGCATCAAGAACAATCAACCATGGATCCATGATTTTATTTAGCCTGTGAAGACTAGTATCATCATCCTCCTGTATATGAGTTACGCACTTATGAATAATCTGACTAAATTCTTTCTTCCACTTATCCAAGTCCTTCAACTAATCACCATCTCTCACGATTTTAGGTATATACCACTATTTCAAGGCATGGAATTAATCCATTCGTGTTATGATATTTTTATCTTCCCCTTATATATACTAAAATTCATCAATAATCATCTTCACAGTTTGTTTAGTTGGCTTTAATGTTGTGTGAGCAATAGGGCTTCTTTGTAGAACTTTGCATAACTTAGCCAAAGTGTGGTGAATAGGCTGCCACCTTTTGAACAAAGGATTTAATACAAGCATATGTGTCTTTATTTGATCCATTGTCTATTTAAGTGTTTTATAACTATCATGCACATTCTCTAGTTTATCCATAACTAATTTTATCTTGTGCTCAAGAATATTTTCCATAACTTCACAAATTAACCTTTTCACTTCATCTTGGGTTTGATTGTTGGCCTTCTTTACATCATCCACTTCCTTCTCTAGAGTTTTTAACTATTCTACAGAAATTTTCTTCACAATATCCATTGGAGCAATAGGAGGCCTGCATAACACCATCTCCTTTCTTTGTGAGCATCCCGCTCCTCTTAATTGTTCTTTCAATTTGACATTCTCCATGAAAAATATGTTAACTTCATCATTTAGGAACCTTTATTCATTTTCATACTCCATCAATCTGTCTTCTAATCCCTTAACAGTTGCTCGAGTGAACATGGTTGAATGCATGGTCATTGTGGTTGCCTCCAAAGGGGTGGTATCTTGTATTGTCCTTACAATCATTTCCCATTTCATCCCTTGAATTAAATCCAATAATTTTGGCTTTTGTGTTTTTTTTTGTTTGATCCATATGGCCAGGGTTTCAATCTTTGGGTTATACCCAGTTCAACTCCTTCATCAGAGTCAAATTCTACAACTAGCATTGGATCTTCTTGAACCTGCACTTGATCAACTAGAAACATTTTCTTTAATTCCAAAATTGATCCCACAAAGTTGGTTTACAATTTCTAGGAGATTATGATTTTTGCTGAAATCACATATTTTTAGAAAATATAATGATTTAAAAGCCTTTAAAAGTTCCATTTAAAGCATTCCAATTGAAAATGGTTTGATCAAAATAACTTAGATCAAACCCCCTTGGATAGAACCCCCTAGTTTTAAACCATACCTATAACGGAGTCTCCTTTACACCTATCAAAATGTTGATAAAAAACCATGTTTGATTTACCTTTTGGGGGATCAAATGAATTCGTTTAAAATTTATTTTTTGTACATATGTAGTCCTTATTATAAGCTTCCCAAAAAGTATAATTTTAAATAAATTTTATTTTATTCAAGTATATTTATTTTTTGTTTCTTGTGAATGTAGGTT
Source organism: Sequoia sempervirens (assembly GCA_007258455.2). Classification (NCBI taxonomy): domain Eukaryota; kingdom Viridiplantae; phylum Streptophyta; class Pinopsida; order Cupressales; family Cupressaceae; genus Sequoia; species Sequoia sempervirens. The sequence continues at coordinate 343,917,925 of VDFB02000008.1, forward strand.
TTTCACCGAAAATCAAGCTCTCTATTCTACACATGTGGAAAATAGCAGATTATCAAAAAAAAATAAAAAAATATGAGTACACTAGATATTGAATTCTTTAATTCAACAAAAGAAACAATTAAATTTTGATACATACAAAACAAAGTTACGCGTTATACGGTCGCGCTATGTCTGAATTGTAATTGATTTGACTTTGAAACTTGATTAAAGTAAAAATATTCAATAAAAAACTATCTAACCAACTAGAAGCACTAGATATTAGAGTTACAAATCTAAATTCAAAAGAATTAGAATTTTATCTTTCATGGAAAAAAAGTTATGCGTTATACGGTGAGTATCACTTTTTAAAAATTTTGTTTTCTGAAAAAAAACTAGTTTTCAAGGGAGATGGAAAAAGAAGTGCAATATGATTCCAAAAAATTTGAAAAAAATATATTTAGAATTTATAGAAAAAAATTCAAGAAACTCTAGTTTGCATAATCGTCAAATTCCTCATGGTTTAGCTGCTAGAAGTGCCCGAAAGTGAAGATTTAGTTTTAAAAAATTATTTATGTGTCCAGTTTGGCCAAAAATTGTAAAACACTATTGTGGGATCACCCCCAAGCTAGGGAAAATGAGAATATTTCTCTTCAAGACCATTTATATAGCCTTTTGGGGGCTAATGCCAATGTTGTCAACTCTTAATTCCTGGAAAGTTTGTGCTGCCATTTGATTTTTCTCTGATTCTTCAATTCCTGCTTCAGTTGATTCCATCCTCTCTTCAAATTATTTTATCTTTAGCTTCATCTAGAAATCCCTAAACTTAGGAGTCTTAATTAATTCATCATCTTCTATGAATCTCCTGGCTGCAATTTCCCTTTCATCTTCATGTACCTCTATAAAAAAAAATTTACATCACCCATCCTTTCCTCATGTTTATGGGAATTGGTCTCATGGATGGGTTGATCAACCTCAATATCACCTTTCAATGTCTGTAGTACTATCGCCACTTCCTCAGTATAACCCACCTCTTTGCTCTCCTCATAAGGTACTAACTATTCAATTCTTTTTTTCTTTTTTCTTTTGGAAGGTAACTGCTCCATGGGAGGTTCAGAGGTTTCACCTAGGGTATGCTTTGTAGTTGCACCACTATCATGTTCTTGGAGATATGTTTCCCTCTTACTATACATGTCTTCAAATTTACCCATTATCAAATCTATCCTCTTGATGGGGTCCTTTTCTTCAACAAAGTATCCTAGGAAATCCTTGTACCTTTGCTTCTTCCTTTCTTCAAGCTTCCTCATATATTCCCATTTTTTCCTTCTACTAAACACATCATTATAAGTAATGCAGTTCCTTATGACATCTTCTTCATAATCCACTTGGTGTGCCACTATCATTTTGGTAAGAAGATTGTGCCTTATGTTTTTCATATGATTTTCAGGGTCAAAGGCTCTTTCTTTTCCAGAATTCAATTCATATCTTGTCTTCAAATAATATTGTAACTCCTCTAGTGTGTTTGAGCCTATAGTCCAATCTTCACACTTGCTTTGGTTTGGTAGGAAAGTTCCTTTCCTTTGCTTGTGCATTACATCTTTCTCCATCCACATCATTTTCCACATAAATTCAAGAAATGATAATTTAAGGGGCACAAATTTTGGCAGTATGTGTGGAGCAACATGGCATCCATAAACTCGTATTAATGTAACTTCCAAGAGGAAGAACCAATCTCTGAAATTGTGTGTATGAATTTGCTTTGGTCTTAAAGCCAAAGGTCTCAATAGTTGCAACATTTTGGTTGACAATCTTGGTATTGCATACCCAAGAGCTCCAATGATTTTGTGTACAAATTCTTCATAGAATACAACAAAGCTTGAATTCTTGCACCGACTGTACCAAATATAGCACCAATTCTGGACAGGTGTGGGGATCCCTTGCTCATCTACTCTAGCCAAGTCCATTCTTTTAGTCCAATGGTCCCTATTCTGGTATAATATCAGATGGCTCAATAGGGAATAGTGTCTGAATGTAAGCAATGCTCTATCCTCTATAACTTGGGAGAATTCATCATCTAATGCCTTCTCAAGGTATGAAGAAAAGTCATATTCAATATTAGTTTCAGGGTTTTTAATTCTCATGGCCATCATCATTAGGCCTATTGGAATTTTATCTTAAGCATCTATCCCCAACACTTGGAAAAGAGAAAAATATGTATTCACAAAGTAATACTGAAAATTTGTCACAGTAAATGGTTCAGTAGTGGTAGTAGAGATGGGGATTGTTTTGTTACCAATGACTCTTTTCATATATAGGGGTAGCTCATCACTTCTATGAGTCCTTCTTAACATAGCATAATCTTCCTCACTTTTTTTTAGGTTTATCTTGGTCAAAACACTCAATGATGGTTGTTCTGGTTACTTTTACCAATATTGTGTCGTTTAGAAACCTTACTGTTTTGGTAGCTGAGTGATAGTGTTTGGCTAGCAATCTTATAAATTCTACATCAACAAACACATTTGGGACAATCAACCTTGCTAAATCCAACATCCAAGGGTTTGACACTAGAATCTTCTCATTTCTCTTACTGTAAAAATACCAAAATAGGTCCCATCCAGATTTAGGAATGAGGGCATCCCTACAAATTTGTGTGGTGTCCATGAGAAACTTCTTATTACCCTCTTCAGTAGACCCTGGAAGTATATCTAATATGGACCGATGGAGTGGTCTCTTCTTTACTTTAGGTTCTTCATCTTTAATTTTAGGCTAACTTTCTTTTACTTCTGATCATTTTCTTTTAGGAGACATGTTTCAATTTTCTCTACTATGGCTTTAGATGACAAAACCTTGAAAGATTTTTTATATTAACAGAGCTCTTTCAAAGAGTTTTCGTGCACTTACTCGAGTATTTGATGCTTGCAGGACTTCTTTTTCTCATATCCTTAGCTCTTTCCACACTAGTGCACTACAATTAAGTGTGATGTTGGGAAAACTCACTTGCATTTGGATGGTGCGGTATTCAGTCATATTAGTTTTAATGCCAACTCTTCATAAAATAATTTCATAGCAAGCTTAAATTCTTGCATTTAATTTTTACACCATTGGATTTGTGCATCGGGGTGGCTGATGCGCTTTTTTACATTTATTACTATAATTTGTAATGATTACCATACTATCACCATCTCTTACTATACCCACTATGGTATAGTGGTGTTTTTCCCTTCCCTTCTATTGTTTATTGCACTACCGCCTTGCTTAAGACCTCTTATTGTGGGGTTGTGGTGTATACCACTCTATCGCAACCATATTATCCACCTCACACAATATTGTGGTGTCCACTTTTCTTCCAATTCTTACCGCTCTACCACCTTGCTCAAGACTTCTTGTTGTTGGGTTGTGGTGTATACCACTCTACCACATATGTTTCTCACCCTCCTAGTGGTATAACGGTGTATGCTTTATCTTCTTATTGTTTACTGCCTTACTGCACTCCTTTGAATCACCTTATGTGGGATGGTGGTAGGTACCACATTAGCGCATTGCCTTATAATTCTCCTTGTGGGGTGGCAGTGAGTACCTTTTTACTGCGCAAGCTATATAATCTCTTGGCGATATGGTGGTAAAGGATTATTTGGGTATGTGCATGATCATGATGGGCCAAAAAGTGGCAATATGATGGGTATGTGGCTGACAACTTTTTTTTACCAAAAATTGACGAAACGAAAAGGGTTTTTAAAGGAAATTCTCAACTTTCCACCAATATAAATTATGCTTTATTTTGAATTTAATAAGTAATTATTATTCATTTTTTATTTAAATTACAACTAAAGTTCTTATTGATAGGATGATTGAAAAAAATCTATAGCTTTCAAATGGTATCACATTTTTTGAATCCAAAACATTTGTCACATTGTATGCTTCATATACTATAGGATTAAAAAAAAGAAAAAATGAATTTCATGAAGTTTTCACTAAGTTAAGGTGGTCAAACATATAAGTTTTTATATTTTTTAAAAGTTGTAATAAAAAATGCATAATTAATTATTTACTTGGAAAAGAATTACAAAAAAATATGGATCACATCGGAAGATGAGTCCTCTGCTTATATCTAAAATCTTATAAAAAAAATATTATCATTTTATTTTGGATAGGGTGGTTAGACAGACACCTACTTCCTATTTTTTCCCTGAAATTTAAGTATTACTGCATTGAAATTTCAAATTTTCACCAAATCTATATATATATTTTTAAACAAACCTAGTAGTTTAGAAACTACATTCAATTTTCTACATATTCTATTCTTACATATTTTTGAAATAATATAGATAACTTATTCAAATTTTTACATCAAGTTGCCTAACTCTAATTTTTCTGAATTTTTTGCCACTTAAAGGCCTGTTTTTTCCATGATGATCCTACACATACCCATTTCTTAACTTAGAAGTCATCATCCTGCGCTGCCTTTATTTTGATGTTGCAGTACTATGGTAAAGGCAAAATTTTCTTTGTTTATGATTATCTAGAGGAATAAATGGGTATATACAAAGGGAATGTTGGTGACAGTATGGATCTTGTCACACAAATTATTGCATTTCATGTTAAATACAATGAAAAGATTAGGTTGAAGGATTAGGGTATAGGTTTGAGGGTATATGGTTGAAGGATTAGGTTGAGGTTCCAATGTATAGAGTAGAGGGTATAGGGATTGAGGGTTTAGGGTTTAACAGTTGAGGATTGAGGGATTAAGGGTTGAGGGTTGAGAATTTAGGGTTGAGGGTTAAATGTATAGGGTAGAGGGTAGAGGGTAGATGGTTTAAGGGTTTAGGGTTTAAGGGTTGAGGGTTTAAGGTTGAGGTAGAGGATTGACGGTATAGGGGTTGAGGGATTAGGGTTTAAGGGTTGAGGGTTGAGGGTTGAGGGTTTAAGGGTTGAGGGATTAAGGGTTGATGGTTGAGGGATTAGGGTAGAGAGTTTACTTGGGTTTGATGGTTTAAGGGTTGAAGGTTGAGGGTATAGGGTATTGGGTGAAGGGTAGAAGGTAGAGGTCAATTTAAGGGTTTAGGTTTAAGGGCTAAGGGTTGAGGTTTTAGGGTTTAGGGTTGAGTGTTTAAGGGTTTAAGGGTTGATGGTTTAGGGTTGAGGGATTATGGTAGAGAGGGAGGGATGGATGGAGTGAGAGATGGAAGGAGAAGTGAAATAGAGAGAACGAGAGAAGAGACAGAGATATATGACGGTTGAGGATCCAATGCATAGGGTAGAGGGTTGAGAATTGAGGGTACAAAGTTGAGGACCTATAAGGTTGAATATGGTTTAGGGTATTGGGTTGAGGGTATAGGGTTGAGGGATTAGGGTTGAGGGTAGAGAGTAGAAGGTTTAAGGGTTTAGGGTTGATGGTTAATGGTTGAGGGTAGAGCGTTTATGGTATAGGTTTGAGGGTATATGGTTGAAGGATTAGAGTTGAGGGTCTAATGTATAGGGTAGAGGGTATAAGGGTTGAGGGTTGAGGTTGAGGGATTAGGGTTGAAAGTTGAGGGTTGAGGTATCTTTTGATGCAAGTGAAATGTAGGCAAGCAATTGAAGGCCAGTGAATATTGGGGAAGGATTTTTTGTTCTAACACCCCTAATTCCTTAACCCTTAATCCCTGCTAGATCAAAAAAATTAGGTGCTCAATTAGGCGTTAAATTAGGTGCTAAATTAGGCACTAAAGTAGGCTCTAAAGTAGGCATTAAATCCGGCGCTAATGTAGGTGCTAATCTAGGCACTAATTTGGGCACTAATTTGCATCTAATTTAGTGCCTACTTGTTTTGATCGGTGCAAAAATGCCAAAAATAGTGTCATCCCAATAAATAGCATCAACTTTTTCAAAAAATTGGAAAAAGACACATTAAAATAGTGGGTGGAAGCAAAAAATGGAGCTAATCATAGGGATTTGTTATAGTGTGTATATGTATATATATGTCTATACATATGCATATACATATATATAAAGAAGCTAGAAGGGACACTGGACTCTAAGTGTAACATGTAGAGGTGGAGGGATTGAAGTTGTGGAGACCTTAAGCCAACACATTCTGGCATCAATGTGAAGAAAATTAATCAATGGCACCTAAGAAAGCTACAATAGTTATAGTACTGAATTGATGAAGTAGATCCTATGCAAAAGAGAACACCCCTAAATTAATCCATGACACCTACGAAAGCTACAATAGTTGCATGAGTGAATTGATGTTGTAGAACCTATGCAAAAGAGAATACCCCAAAATTAATCAATGGAACCAAAAATAGATACACTTTCAAAACACTTACACTTGTTTGGCTCCCAACATGTACTTGTTTTGTTGACAAATATATATGATTAAATGTGCATTTAATAACTGATTTGTGTTTGATCTTATTTGCTCTTTTATGCAATATTTTTTTCCTAACTTGTGGAGGACCAATGTACCACTGTGGAAAATTAATCAACGACACCTAAGAAAGCTACAATATTTTGAGGACTAAATTGATGAAGTAGAACCTATGCAAAGGAGAACACTCCCAAATTAATCAATGTCACCAATCCCAAATTTATCTAAGGCACCAAAAAAAGCTACAATAGTTGCATGACTGTATTGATGAAGCAGAACCTATTGAAAAGAGACACCCCAAATTTTATCTAAAGAACCTAAAAAAGCTATCTATGTTACATTACTAAATTGATGCAATTATTGCACTTAAGAAAGCTACAATAGTTGCATGATCAAGAATAACATCAAGTAGAAACTATGAAAAAGATGACAATCCCAAATTAATCAATGACACCAAAAAAGGCTACAATAATTGTATTATTGAATTGATGAAGTAGAACCTATGAAAAACCTAACACCCCCAAATCTATCAGTGTAACCTACAAAAGGTTACATAGTTGATGACTGAATTCATGAAGCGGAAGCTATGAAAAACCTAACAGCCCCCAAATTGTAATTGACACCCAAAATTGGTAGAATAGATGATGAACAAATTGATGAAGTGGAACTTACAAACAAGATAACACCCTTAAAATTATCTATGTTAATTAAAAAAGATACAATAAAAGTATGTCTTAATTGATGAAGCAGAACCTATAAAAATAGAACACCCTCAAATATTTCTAAGGCACCAAAAAAAGTTACACTAATTGCATGACTGAATTGATGAATCATAACCTATGCAAAAGAGAACACCCCCAGATCTACAATAGTTGCATGACCGAATTCATTAAGCAGAAGCTATGAAAAAGATAACAACCCTAAATTAATCAATGATTCCTAAAAAAGTTACAAAAATGGCATTACTAAATTGATGAAGCAATCCCTATGAAAAACCTAACACCCCCAAATTTATCAATGACACCTAAAAAAGATACAATAGTTTCATTACTAAATAACATTAATCCAAACCAAAGATTCCTTTTGATGTATTATAACCTACATTAATCAAAAAATATAACACCCCAAAATTAATCAATGACACCTAAAAAAGATAATGCAAAAGAGAACACCCCCAAAGTTATCTAAGGCACCAAAATAGCCAACAATAGTTGGGTGACTAAATATATGGATGACACCTAAAAAAGCTACAATACTTGCATTACTGAATTGATGAAGCAACACATATGAAAAACCTAACACCACAAAATTTATCCAAGGCACCAAAAAAGGTTACACCCCCAAATTTATCAATGACACCTTAAAAAGCTAGTACAGTTACATGACTAAATAGATTAAGTAGAACCAACGAAAAAGAGAAACATATCTCATATCTTAAAAGGCATGTACAACATAAGCATACTCATGCACAGTAAAATGGGAACCACAATTACATTTTATAGCAAGGAAACACAATTGTTTAACTATGACTGTAATGATTGCAATATAAACCATAGGGAAACACAACTACTAACCTATGGCTGTAATGGTTGTAATGAAGAACAATATAAAGCTTATGAATGGAAAATAGTAAGTGTTTAACAAATCTCACATCTTTTGTGCATGACTGAATTGATGAAGCACAACCAATGAAAAAGATAACACCCCAAAATTTATCTATGACACTAAAAGACCTACATGTTTTAAGTCATTGAATAGATGAATAAAAAACTAATAAAAAGACAAACCCACAAAATTATTTTTGGTCTATGAAATAGAGAACACACCCTAATATTTGCTACACATCAAAGAAAAAAAAATTGAATGATAATGCAAAACCTAGGAGAATACAATAACCATAGTGAATGATAATGCAAAACCTATGAGAATACGATAACCAAAGTGAATGATAATGCAAAACCTATTAAAAAAAAAACCCAAGATTTATATTCAACCTAAATGACAAGACCGTATTGCAATAAAATAGAAAAATAACCCTAAACCCCAAATTTGTCTATGACACTAAATCAACCAACAATATTATTTGTTACTGTAATGAAAAATAAACAACCCCAAATTTATCTATGGCACCGAAATAGCCAACAATGTTATGTGTTACTATAATGAAAATAAAAACAACCCCAGATTTATCTATGGCACCAAAACAACCAACAATATTATTTGTTATTGTAATGATAAAAAAATAACCCCATTTTTAAAGAGAGCGATGCTTGAACAAAAGATTAATTTCCATAAAATTAGTGTGTTTATGAACACAGATTCCATAGTGTTCATAAACACGAAAGCTTCATAAAAAAAAAAATTGAATTTTGTAATAGAGAAAAGACAATAAAATAAACACAAACACATTAAACAAGTGAAAACTGAATAATGGGAAGCCTTAGTGAGCTTGCTCACCTAGGTTGAATGGAGCTTGCTCACGAGCACGCAACTGCCTTCACGCGGGTTCACCTACATGGAAACCCTTGTAGACTTGGTTTGAGAAGTTAAGAAAATGCAATAATACATAGACTCATTCATGTTGGTTCACCTGCATGGCACCAATGAACGCGGGACATTGCATGGCAGAGTTCAAGCTGGGTTTGATGTTTGAATACTAGTGCCTGGCTGAATTACTATTGGAGTTTGAGCGTAGCATGTTATGGTTGCTCTTTCGAACTTGCAGAGACTTCAAGCAAGCACCTTTCAGCGTCGAAGTGAGGAAAATTTGTGAAGTTGGTAGATTGAAAGGCTCTAAAGTTGGCAAGTTGTGCAAGGCACTAGAAGCATTGAATGTTGGTTGGCACAAAGTTTATGTGGGATGTGGTGGAACTAGTAGGAGGCGATGTGCATTAAACACGACTGTACAAGAATAGCAAGGGGTGGCGAGAGCTTAATGCGATGCAATGGAGTGAAAGGGTAGTGGAGTGATAGTTGGTAACGTGGCAAGGCAGTCCACTTTGAACGACGTGCCACACACCAACTGGAATTCTGAGCGAGCACGTTTTGGTTGCATGGCAAATTTCGGCATTTTTTTCGGATCGACTAATCGTGTAGTCCCACATGTCAAATTAAATTAAAAATAAAAATAAAAATTAATTGTTTATTACACAATTATTTATCTCCCGATATTGCAAAAAAAATTATTAGTCCACATGGCACTCCACGTGGACCCTCCTCTCCCCTAGTGTGTATTGAACTTTTTAAATCACCCAACCAATCCAAATGGAATGAATGCAAGATAATTACTCAAATCAAATAACATATTCCTTAACAATTTTAAATTAAGCATTTTTATTACAATAAAACTAGAAAAATATATTGCTCAAATGTCATTTTTTAATTGTCTCAACTATTAAATTATTTTAATTTATTATTAAATTAAACTATTAATTAATATAAAAATACATTTTTATGTGGATAAATGTAACTCTACATAACACTATAATGGCAGCATGACATATAGGTGGTGAGCAAATCCGTTAAAAAAGAACAAAAATCTGCTTTCTATTTTCATGTACAATAATTTTTTATTGATTTTTTCAATTATTTAAAAAATTGACGATATCACAAAATTCTACTAGTAATTTATATAAATTATCTTGAAGATATATATACTAATTTCTCTACAATAATATAAAACAAAATTATTAATACTAATTTCTCTACAATAATATAAAACAAAATTATTATTTCTAGAGATATTTTAATCTACCAATAATTAAATAAAGAGAAAAACTCCTGGTTTGCCATCTTCTATCACCTTACTCTTTATAATCTATAACCACAGAAATTTTGGAAGCATAAATTCAATCATAGTAAAATTATAGTACAAAATTCTGCATAAATTCAATCGTAGTAAAATTATAGTTCAAAATTCTGTCTAGGACTAGGAATCCACTGACTACAAGGCTATTTCCCTAGGCAACCAGGCAAATATAGGGAATGTGGGTTCAAATTGCAGGCTCTAATTCCCAATATGAAGGATTTATTTAATATAGGCATGCATAGAAATGGAGGATATGGACACCCACTAAGGTTTCCTGCGGCATACACAGTGAGTATCCATCGTTGTATCTGCAGTACCACCATATTTGGGTTCTCTGCTATTTTAGTAGTCCTATCTTGCAGCGTGTATTTTGACAGTGGATTTGGATTCTTGGGACCTTTGAAGCTTGGAGCTCCGGGGAGTTATAATAGTAGTGAGGGAATTGTGGTTGTTGAAACAGGGCAGATAAAGGAGCTTGGCGGTGTGGGAGATTACAATAGCAGTGAAAGAAATATGGCTGGTGATTCAAGGCAGCAGAAGAAGGTTGGAGGTGTGGGAGATAATAATAGTGGTGAAGGAACTACGGCTGATGAAACAGGGTGGCAGAAGCAGCTTGGAGGTGTGAGGGATAATAATGGTGGTGAAGGACTTATGGTTGATGAAACAGGGCAGCAGAAGCAGCTTGGAGGTGTTGGAGATAATGATAGTAGTGACGGAGTTATGGTTGATGAAACAGGGCAGCAGAAGCAGCTTGGAGGTGTGAGGGATAATAATGTTGGTGAAGGGCTTATGGTTGATGAAATAGGGCAGCAGAAGCACCTTGGAGGTGTGAAAGATAATAATAGTGGTGAAGGATTGGTGGGCGTAAAAGGGCAGAAGAAGCAATTAGGTGAGTGTGATTTGTCTGTGGGTATGTGGATGCGGGATGAAGCATATCCAATTTATCAGTCACACAATTGTCCTTTTATGGATCCAGGCTTTCGCTGTCAGGAAAATGGCAGGCCTGATACAGATTACTTGAAATGGCGATGGCAGCCCTCTGATTGTGATCTTCCAGGGTATGTTATAGATTCCCTATGCACTTTTGCATTGAATTTATATTCCAAAGAATTGCGCAATAATAATGCATTGTTTTTTCATAAAATCTGGATTTGTAAGACATTTTTGTAGATTCTGCTATGCTCTGTTACATTGAATTTATATTCCAAACAACTGTGCAATATGCATATGGATAGTCAAACACATTGCTTTTTATAGTTCTGAATTTGTAATGCATTTTGACATCTAGGATACTTACTGTATTTAGAGAATTGTTTCTTGCAAATGAGAGCTTGCTTCACTGTTGAGTTTGACAGAGTTTGAATAGTTTACGAATTTTCCAATTCCAGCTGAGCTTTGTCCGACTCTGATATGGTGGATGGATGTTCCTTTCGAATTTGGCTGAATAGATACCCTCAATATTGTTTCCATTCCAAAGAAGAATGTCATTCTTATGAATTATTAGATATTTTGTTTTCAAAATTCGGAAATGGTAACATGTTTTTGGCAAATAAAGTTCCCCTGTTTAGAGGATTCTTCTTAGTTCACTGTTGAGATTGACAGTATTCCAAATCATTTACCGATTTCAGTTCCAGCTGTGTCCCATCCCCACCCAAACCAAATGTGACAGATAATTGGCCTCGGAAAATCCAGTACCAAAGATTTATAATTTGTATTGGTGAGGAATAGCGATTCAATCTAAACAATACTTATTAGATGGCCGAGTTCACAACTTGGTTGTGGAAAACTTCTTCAGTAAGTGTATGTACCACGAGTATTTCAGAGATTACACCTCTTCTGGGAGGAGGAATCCCCACCATCATCTCTAATGGTGAAAACCCAACCTTTTTTACCTTGTATATCCTGTAACAAGGCTTGCCTTAACCATGGACAAAACAGATTGATGTCAGGAATGGCACACTATTTCCTTAATGATCTGCTCAGAGCAATGGTACACCCTTGCTATATTAAAACAAGTAATTTCATGTGCATATAAAATGCAGTCCTAACATGGGAGATGCTTTTGGTCAAGATCTGTTTGTATGATATAATATCACCATCCAAGAACTGTGTTTGCAACAGCCAACGAGTGCAAGTTGTTAATGCTATGTGTTCAAGAGATTGTGATTAATATTCTATTATGGTACTTACTCGTCAGTCCCTATTTTTCTCTCTGATAAATCTGATATTCATTTGGAATTTGGGGTTTTCAATTGAAACATTAGGTTTGATGCAAGGAAGTTTCTCCAAAGCATTCAAAACAGGCGTATTGTGTTTGTGGGTGATTCCCTTGGAAGGAACCAGTGGGAGTCCATGGTCTGCATGCTGGCTGAAGCAATATCTGATAAGACTCGGATATATGAAGTGAATAGGAATCCCATCTCAAAGCACAAGGGATATTTTTCTTTCCTATTTAAAGATTATAACTGCACTGTAGAGTATTACAGGGCACCATTTTTGGTTTACCAGGGCCGCCCTCCAGTAGGATCTCCTCCTGAAATTCGAACGACTCTGCGGGTCGATTCAATGGACTCTACTTCAAAGCTTTGGGCTAATGGAGATATTCTTGTCTTTAACACAGGACATTGGTGGAGCTATGAGAAGACAGTAAGATGGTGTGTGTCTCATTTTGTATGGCAATAAAGAAACGGTTTTATCTGTTTAGGAGAGGTTTATATGACAAAGATAGTTATTTTGGCAGGGGGTGTTATTTCCAGGAGGGAAAGACTGTGAACATTAAGATGGATATCGAAACTGCATTCAAGAAATCAACGAGGACTTGGGTTAAATGGGTTTGTCATCATGTTGATTCTGAAAAAACTCATGTTTTCTTGCGTACCTATTCCCCTGTTCATTTTAGGTATTGTTTCTGCTGTCACTGCTGTAAATTTTAAGGAATGTAAACTTTGCTGGCAAATACTGCCAATACGAAATCATGTGCTAAATAAGCTAAAAAAAATTCCAATTATGTATGTGTTCATAGATTCAGATAGTGAGTTGTCTCCATCTCATAAAATATAATTTGGTTTCGGAGTGCTTAGTGTGCCTCTGTTGCAGTGTAGAAACTGTATATTTAAATATTTTTCCTGAGATACATAGTTTGTCTCTGGTGCAGTGTAGGAACTCAGTTTTTGTTTGTTGGTATTATACTAATTCTCCTTTAGTTTTCCTTTTCTTGGTTAACCACAAGTGAGCTGTGAGGTTTAATGCTTTTGCAAACATCCTTTGTCACCTTTACAATTCAAACCCTTGGAGTGACTGATTCTTTGATAACTTTGTTTGGTCGGTTTCCACTGTGTAACTCTCTTATTTCTCAAGTTCTTGCTTGTGTTGAAATGCAGGGAGGGGACATGGAAGAGTGGAGGACAATGTCATGAAGAAACTTGGCCAGACCTAAATTCTTCTTCCTCTCAAAGTGATTCATGGAAAAGCCGAATCATATCTGAAGCAATCCAACATCTTCAGGACAGGAAGACTGTACAGTCTTTGAATATAACTTATTCGGCAGAGATTAGAAAAGATGGTCATCCCTCAATATATTATGTTCCAAAAGGAAATGGACCAGCCCCAATGAAAAAGCAAGATTGCAGCCATTGGTGTCTACCAGGTGTGCCAGACCAATGGAATCATCTTCTTTACAGTTACTTTATTGCTAGAGGGTATGGAGATATGGGTACAAGAGTCAGCAGAAAGTAACATTACATTATTCAGTAGCTTCTCCGTGAGATTTCATTCATCTATGCCCTTTAAAAAGGGGCTGAGTTGGCATTCTTGAAGCAAACTAAATAATTCTTGAAGTGGTGGAATGTGAGAACATTAATGAATTATAAAAATAATTTGCAAAAATTTGCACCCTGGATCCAAGAAAGGTAGCTGCTAATAGCAGTTAAGACTCAGTAAGGGTATTTTGAGAAGCATGCCACTTTGTTATATGTTTTGTTTTATTTGATGTTTTTATATTTGACTTGTTATTCAGTCTATTGGTTAGAGTTGGTTTGATAGGGAAAGTTTTTATTTTAATGGTTCGATTATAACATTACTTGTGGCTTTGTGTTATATGTTTTATTTTATTTGATGTTTTTATATTTGATTTATCATTCAGTCTATTGATTAGAGTTGGTTTGATGGGGAAGGTTTTTATCTTTTTTATTTTGATGGTCCATTTATTTCAGTTGAGAGCCAAGAGTTAAGAGGTAAGTATTTATTCCACCAGACACCTCATCCCTTATATCATACACGGGGGTTTGAACTAGAACTCTATATTTCAAATTTCAGGTTATATATCATCTTTTATCCTTTTTAAATTTTATAGACTAATTTTAATATTAGATAAATATAAATATATGCATAGAATAATTAATTGGTAGGATATAAGATTATAGAGAAATATATATATATATATAATACAAATGAAAAAACATTTTTTTTATAAAATATTTATATAACCTAAAAAAATTCTTTTTAAATTTATTGGCTATATAGATTTTATTCAAAACATTTATTAGACTTAGCAATAAAATCTCTAAATATTTGATTTTTTTTTAATTAAATTATTTTTCAATTAATATTAATATTTAAACTTCCAAAATATTAAATTACAATAATTTAATTGTAAATAATTATTTATTATAAAATTTAACTTAGAATTATTTTATGATAATTTAAACCACACTAAATCAAAATAAATACATTATAGCCACTTAAACTAAAATATTATTTATTCAATGAAAACATAAACGGCTTTTCTGCCTTGCATGATCTTCTTTTATTTACTAGAGAATAATATTAAATATATGGGAAATCAACTTTGGCCATTGTGCCCACACGTGGACATGTCTTTATCATGGGTATCTAATTCTAACAGCTCAAAAGAGGGTCATGAAAGTTTCCTACCAAATAAAAAAAATCTAGATACTAGACAAAGAATTAAAGTCACAATGAAGCTGTTGTGCAATGTTACGACAATAAATGCTTTCACTATAATTATTTAGAACAAAGAATTTACCAATGATAATACTTGAAAATTTTAAAATTAGATTAATATTTGATTTTATGATATGTGCTAATTAATATAGAAATTAAATAAATAAAATATATTTGTATTTTAATTTGATAAAGAAAATATTGTTATAGATGTCATAAAATAATTTATTATTATAGTAAGGAATTTGGATATGTTAAGATTGTGACCTCAAAATGATTTTTTTTTTGACAATGATCATCAAGAAATGAAGATAACAAATTCTAAATGGAAAGAATTTACCAATAATAATATTTGAAAATTTTAAAATTAGATTAATACTTGATTTTATGATAAGTGCTAATTAATATATAAAATTTAATATAGAAATTAAATAAATAAAATATATTTGTATTTTAATTTGATAAAGAAAATATTGTTATAGATGTCATAAAATAATTTATTATTATAGTAAGGAATTTGGATATGTTAAGATTGTGACCTCAAAATGATTTTTTTTTTACAATGATCATCAAGAAATGAAGATAACAAATTCTAAATGGAAAGAATTTACCAATAATAATACTTGAAAAATTTAAAATTAGATTCATACTTGATTTTATGATAAGTGCTAATTAATATATAAAATTAAATAAATTAAATATATTTGCATTTTAATTTGATAAAGAAAATATTGTTATAGATGGCATAAAATAATTTATTATTATAGCAAGGAATTTGGATATGTTAAGATTTTGACTTCAAAATCATATATTTTTTTGCAATGATCATCTAGAAATGAAGATAACAAATTGTCATGCAATATGTTCAAAAGATGTAAATGGAGCAAATTTAATTTGATAAAGAAAAGATTGTTATAGATGTTAGAAAATAATTTATTATTATAGTAAGGAATTTGGATATGTTAAGATTTTGACTTCAAAATGACTTTTTTTTTACAATGATCATCTAGAAATGAAGATAACAAATTGTCATGCAATATGTTCATAAGATGTAAATGGAAAGATAATATATATATATATATATATATTGGCTTGTTGCATTTCATTTCTAGATGTGCTCAATTCATCCTACATTTCTCTTAAACAATTAAAATGAAGTAGAGTTAGTCCTTAAATACACCACCCTATCTTGCAATTCAAAATGATTTGCACTTTGGTTGGATCATAGCGGCTAATAATAGAGGGAAATGTGGGCCTATTTTTTTTAAAATGTATAAGTTCATGGTTTAGATTTGCATGAGAAAAGTGGCCTACATCAATTCTACAACCATGTGTCTCAACTTGGGTGGAAAATGACCATATATAAAGTTGAATCTAGATCATGGGATAAGTAATGATGGAGATAGAATATGATAAAATTATTTGACATCTTACATGAAAAATACATTAAATTACACACTAGTCAATTCATACATGACAACCTAATTATTGTGGGTCCAAAGCATAATGGAGAATCACATGGATATGTTATTTTCTCTTTTACACATTAAAAAAATAGATATATGTTTATTTATGAACAAAAGTGAACCTAATTATTGTGACCAATCCTCCTAGCCCTGGAGAAAACATCGAAGGGGAGGCTGCTACTTCTTCTAAGGGGTAGAGGTCTTCCAAGATTTTTAGAATCTTGGTGGGGGGGAAAATTTATATGGCTCTTCATACTCCCACTCAAAGTGTTGATATGGAGGAGGACTTGGGAGACTTTTTGCCTAGTAAGGATGTCAAGTACTCTAATTAATATATGTAATTCAAAGGATAAATCATTAATATTCTATTTTATTCAAAATTTATATATATATATATATATATATATATATATATATATATATATATAAACTTAAGGTGTTGCTAAAGATTTAATACTACAAAAATATAACAACTTAAATATGCATCTAATATAAAAGTCTTTCATAATAAGTGCCCTTTAAAATCAATTTAAAATTACAAAATTAAATAAAAAGACAATATAATAAATTTATTATTACATATTAAAATAATTTTTTAAAATAATATTTTTAAAACTTGCTTAAATATATATTTAAAAAATTAATATAGTTAAGAATTATATTTTCACTTAACTTTATCATATAATTTAAAAATAATTCATATAACATTATTATTTATTTTTTATTATTTAGAAATTGGTTATGATTATGATTTGGATCAAATTAAGGTTGTGGTTCAATAAGAATTCTAAGATAAAGATTGAAGTTAGGGTTTGGATGATTGAGGCTAGATTAGGGTGACAATTAGGGTTAGGATTAATGATTAATTAAGATTAAGGGTGAATTAAGGATAGGGTTCTAGGGTTAGGGATCAATTAGGATTAAGCTTCAATTAGGGTTCAATTAGAGATCAATTAGGGTTGAGGCTTGGCTAGGGTTAGGGTTAGCAATAGGGTAGTGTTTAATTAGGGTTAGGGTTACAATAGGGTTCAATTATGGTTAGGGTTATAGGATAAAGCTTGGGGTAAATGTTAGGGTTAAGATTAGGGTTGGAATTAGGGTTATGACCCAACTAGAGTTAGAGTTAGGCACAATTAGGGTTCACCTAGGGTTAGGTTTCAATTAGTAGTGGGTGATCCCACAATAGTGATTTACAATTTTCGGCCAAATTGGACACTGAAATTATTATTTTTAACTAAATATTCATATTTGGGAACATATAGTGGTTAAACCGTGAAGAATTTGAAAATGATGCAAACTAGAGTCTCATCACATTTTCTCTGTAGATTCTAAAAATATTTTTTTCAAAATTTTTGGAATCAAATTGCATTTCTTTTCCATCTCCCACGAAAACTGATTTTTTTCAAAAAACAACATTTTTAAAAAGTGACGCACACCATATAATGCATAACTTTTTTTCCATGAAGGATAAAGTTATAATTCTTTTGAATTTAGATTTGTAACTTTGATATCTAGTGCTTCCACTTGGTTAGATAGTTTTTTATTGAATATTTTTTCTTTAATCAAGTTTCGAAGTCAAACCAATTACAATTCAGACATAGCGCGACTGTATAACGCATAAATTTTTTTGTGTATATATCGAAATTCTTTTTTTCTTTTGTTGGACCAAGGACTTCAATATCTGGTGCACTCATATTTTTCAAATTTTTTTTGATAATTTGCTATTTTTCCACATTTGCAGAACAAAGACCTTCATTTTCGATAAAAAACTATTTTTAATAAAACTAAAAAAACAAATACATAATAAAACCAAAACATATTAAAATTATATTCATTGGATAAATCATTCCGAGGAATACCTAATCCCAGTTGGGTTTGTGAAGATTCATTTTTCATCCTCAACCCGAGCTCCGAAGTGGCAAAATTCAGGGTTTTTTTTGTGTCTCAGGGGGGGATGAGGAATAAGGGGGGTTCAAGCGAACCCCTAGAGGTTCGCTCAAACCAGGGTTCATTCGAACTCTGGTTCATTCAAAACCCCCTTTTTTATGAGGGGTTTTGTTGGCATTTTTGGCGGGAAAGCATTAAAAGGGTTCGCCCGAACCCAGGTTCTAGCAAACCCCTAATGGGTTCGGTCAAACCAATAGGTTCATACAAACCCCTAAAATCAAGCTTTTTTCCATGCATTCATTTTTTGTGAGTTTTCCTTCCTCACTTCAATTGTAAACCACTATTGTGGCTTCACCCTTGTACATAGTTATAATTAATCTTGATATTAGAATCAAGGTTAGTAATAGAGTTAGAATTATGGTTATAGATAGAATTAGAGTTTAAGTTAGAATTCAATTATAGTTAGGGTTAGATTTAAGTTAGGATTAGAATTCAATTAAGGTTAGGATTCAATTATAATTAAGATGATTAATTAGTGTTAGGGTTAGGATTTAATTAAGCTAAGATTCAATTAGGGTGGTTCGGGTTCAATTGATGTTCAATTAGGGTAAGGGTTCTAAGATAAATTTTGGGGTTAGGCTTAGGGTAGGGGTTAGAATTCAATTAGGATTAGAGTTACAGTTACGATTATGGTAACAGTTAAGATTCAATTAGGAATTAATCAGGGTTATGGTTATGCTTTATATTCAATTAGGTTTAGGGTTCAACTAAGGTTAGGATTATATTCAATTATAGTTAGGGTTAAACTAATGTTAAGTTTTGGGTTAGGGTTGGGGTTGGGGTTAGAATTCAACTAGGATTAGGGTTAGGCTTACAGTTACTATAAGAGTTAAGATTCAGTTAGGACTTAATTAGGGTTATGGTTAGGGTTCATATTCAATTAAGGTTAAGATATATAATTAGAGTTATGGTCAGGGTTCGTATTCAATTAGGGTTAGGGCTCAATTAAGGTTAGGATTGGAATTTGACTATTACTTAGGGTTAAAGTTAGTTTAGGGTTAGGGTTCAATTAGGGTTGAACTTCAATAGGTTAGGGTTATTGATAGAGATATAATTCATTTAGAATTGAATTTCAATAGGGGTAGGGTTAGGGGTAGGGTTCTAAGATAAATCACAAGCTACAAGCCTTTAATACAACTAATGTAAATTATATACTTATCCATTCAATATAATGTCCTCATGTTTATGCAATATTCATTCTGCTAAAAAATAATCAATATCATACACATGTCGTAGTGTTGTACATTCCTAGAAGATAAGCCAATAATATTATATTATTGTGCAACTAAAGAATCTATTGTGATAAACACACAACAATCAAATTTCTAAAATGGATTTTAAAAAGTTGATATATCTCAGTGTTTCCCATATAGATTATGTAATAAGATAGATAAGCTAGTTAATATAAAAAACCATGTAACTCTACAATGACAACATGACATATAGGTGGTGAGCAAGTCTGTGAAAGAAAAATAAAAAATCTACTTTCTATTTTCATGTGCAATAATTTTCTATTGATTTTTTCAATTATTTAAAAAGTAGATGATATCACAAAATTCTATTTTCATTGTTTAATTACAATAATTTTTGTTTTTACATCTAATAAGTCACACAATGATTTTTTATTTATTTTAAATTTGCTAATAAAAAAAAAAAAAATTGATATCTTTCCACATATTTTATATAGATTATCTTGAAGATATATATGCTAATTTCTCTACAATAATATAAAACAAAATTCTTATTTTTAACTTGTAATCTTCTATCACCTTACTCGATATTTTTAATTTACTAAGAGAAAAACTTTTGACTTGTAATCTTCTATCACCTTACTCGATATTTTAATTTACTAAGAGAAAAACTCTTCGCTTGTAATCTTCTATCACCTTACTCTTTATAATCTATAACCACAGAAATTTTGGAAGCATAAATTCAATCATAGTAAAATTAGAGTACAAAATTCTGTCTAGGACTAGGAATCCACGGACTACAAGGCTATTTCCCTCGGCAACCAGGCAAATACGGAATGTGGGTTCAAATTGCAGGCTCTGCAGGCTGTAATTCCCAATATGAAGGATTTATTTAATATAAGCATGCATACAAATGGAGGATATGGACACCCACTAAGGTTTCCTGCTGTATACACAGTGAGTATCCATCGTTGTATCTGGAGTGCCACCATATTTGGGTTCTCTGCTATTTTAGTTTTCCTATCTTGCACTGTGTATTTTGACAGTGGATTTGGATTCTTGGGACCTTTGAAGCTTGGAGCTCTGGGAAGTTATAATGGTCGTGAGGGAATTGTGGTTGTTGAAACAGGGCAAATAAAGGAGCTTGGCGGTGTGGGAGATTACAATAGCAGTGAAAGAAATATGGCTGGTGACAGAGTTATGGTTGATGAAACAGGGCAGCAGAAGCAGCTTGGAGGTGTGAGGGATAATAATGTTGGTGAAGGGCTTATGGTTGATGAAATAGGGCAGCAAAAGCAGCTTGGAGGTGTGAAAGAGATTAATAGTGGTGAAGGATTGGTGGGCGTAAAAGGGCAGAAGAAGCAGTTAGGTGAGTGTGATTTGTCTGTGGGTATGTGGGTGCGGGATGAAGCATATCCAATTTATCAGTCACACAATTGTCCTTTTTTTATGGGTTCAGGCTTTCGCTGTCAGGAAAATGGCAGGCCTGATACAGATTACTTGAAATGGCGATGGCAGCCCTCTGATTGTGATCTTCCAGGGTATGTTATAAATTCCCTATGCACATTTGCATTGAATTTATATTCCAAAGAATTGTGCAATACTAATGAATTGATTTTTTCATAAAATCTGGATTTGCAAGACATTTTCGTAGATTCTCCTATGCTCTGTTACATTGAATTTATATTCCAGACAACTGTGCAATATGCATATGGATGGTCAAAGTACACATTGCTTTTTTATTTCTGAATTTGTAATGCATTTTGACATCTGTATTTAGAGAATTGTTTCTTGCGAATGAGGGCTTGCTTCACTGTTGAGTTTGACAGAGTTTGAATAGTTTACGAATTTTCCAATTCCAGCTGCCTTGTCCGACTCTGCCATGGTGGGTGGAAGTTCCTTCGAATTTGGATGAATAGATACCCTCAATATTTTTTCCATTCGAAAGAAGAATGCCATTCTTATGAATTGTTAGATCTTTTGGTTTTAAAATTTGGAAATGGTAACATGTTATTGGGAAATAAAGTTCCCCTGTTTGGAGGATTCTTCATAGTTCACCGTTGAGATTGACAGCATTCCAAATCATTTACCGATTTTCAGTTCAAGCTGTGGCCCATCCCCACCCAAACCAAATGTGACAGATAATTGGCCTCGGAAAATCCAGTACCAAGGATTTATAATTTGTATTGGTGAGGAATAGGGATCTAATCTAAACAATACTTATTAGGATTCCTGAGTTCACAGCTTGGTTGTGGAAAACTTTGGAAGAAAGTAAAGGTGCGGAACAACGTTTCTAACACTAATTTATGCGCGAGAGATTGTGCAAATTCATACAAATCATTAAACTGTTACAGAGAAAGAAACGCATTCAAATACACACATAAAATATTAATACCATAACGCACAAATTTACTGGGGAAAACCTTTCCAGGTAAAAAACCCCACACCAAAAGCACGATACTTTGTATTATCAGTAACAAAGAATTACAATACAATAGCAGCACTATGCTTCTCCAAATATTCACCAATCTTCGACAAAAAAAAAAAGGAATAATTCTGGCAGCATAACGTCTCAGAAATTATCAAGTTTTTCAATCTGCACTTAATACACTAAGCCCTCGAATTATATCTCTTACAGCATAATAGAGATATCTTTACTCATGCATTATTTGAAACATAACTTAAAGTGTAAAGTTTCAGTTACATCTTGAACGCAGCAATCACTCAAGTAGCAAGAAGACAACGGTTGGTGATAATTACAAACAATATAAAATATCTTTCATGCATCGAATTTGACATTGTTAACTCCACCGTTGAACTCTCATCCACTGCTGACTGCAAGTTATAAAATCTGCTTCATGCGTGATTGACAGTTTCAGTTAACTCTAAGTCTCCACCATCTTATCTCATCCACCGCGGAGTGCATATTAAAATCTCCTTATGCATGATCGATAGTTTCAGTTAACTCCATTGTCACCATCTCATGCACCGCTGGAAATAAGACTGACTCCATGCACTCATGTGTTTTAGTCATGAAAATCCACTATTCATGCAAACAGGTTGAGACAATCAGTTATCTCAACAAACTTCTCCAGAAAGTGTCTGTACCACTAGTATTTCAGAGATTACACCTCTACTGGGAGGAGGAATCCCCAACATCATCTCTAATGGTGAAATCCCAACCTTCTTTACCTTGTATATCCTGTAACAAGGCTTGCCGTAACCATGGACTAAACAGATTGATGTCAGGAATGGCACACTATTTCCTTAATGATCTGTTCAGAGCATTAGTATCCCCTTGGTATATTAAAACAAGTAATTTCATGTGCATAGAAAATGGAGTCCTAACATGGGAGATGCTTTTGGTCAAGATCTGTTTGTATGATTTAATATCACCATCCAAGAACTGTGTTTGCAACAGCCAACGGGTGCAAGTTGTTAATGCTATGTGTTCAAGAGATTGTGATTGATATTCTATTATGGTACTTATTCGTCAGTCCCTATTTTTCTCTCTGATAAATCTGATATTCATTTGCAATTTGGGGTTTTGAATTGTAACATTAGGTTTGATGCAAGGAAGTTTCTCCGAAGCATTCAAAACAGGCGTCTTGTGTTTGTGGGTGATTCCCTTGGAAAGAACCAGTGGGAATCCATGGTCTGCATGCTGGCTGAAGCAATTTCTGATAAGACTCGCATATATGAAGTGAATGCGAATCCCATCTCAAAGCACAAGGGATATTTGTCTTTTCGATTTGAAGATTATAACTGCACTGTAGAGTATTACAGGGCACCATTTTTGGTTTACCAGGGCCGCCCTCCAGTAGGATCTCCTCCTGAAATTCGAACGACTCTGCGGGTTGATACAATGGACTCTACTTCAAAGCTTTGGGCTAATGGAGATATTCTTGTCTTTAATACAGGACATTGGTGGACCTATGGGAAGACAGTAAGATGGTGTGTTTCATTTTGTATGGCAATAAAGAAACGGTTTTTATCTGTTTATGAGAGGTTTTTATGACAAAGATAGTTATTTTGGCAGGGGGTGTTATTTCCAGGAGGGAAAGACTGTGAACATTAAGATGGATATCGAAACTGCATTGGAGAAATCAATGAGCACTTGGGTTGAATGGGTTCATCAACATGTTGATTCAGAAAAAACTCATGTTTTCTTCCGTATCTATTCCCCTGTTCATATTAGGTATTGTTTCTGTTGTCACTGCTGTAAATTTTAAGGAATGTAAACTTTGCTGGAAAATACTCTCAAAATGAAATCATGTGCTAAATAAGCTAAAGAAAATTCCAAATATTTATGTGTTCATAAATTCAGATTGTGAGTTGTCTCCATCTCATAAAATATAATTTGTTTTTTGAGTACTTAGTGTGCCTCTGTTGCAGTGTAGAAACTGTATATATTTCCTGAGATACTTAGTTTGTCTCTGGTGCAGTGTAGGAACTCAGTTTTTGTTTGTTGGTATTATACTAATTCTCCTTTAGTTTTCCTTTTCATGGTTAACCACAAGTGAGCTATGAGGTTTAATGCTTTTGCAAACATCTTTTGTTACCTTTACAACTCAAACCCTTGGACTGACTGATTCTCTTCGATAACTTTGTTTGGTCGATTTCCACTATGTAATTCTCTTGTACAAAATGGTCTAGAAATTCAACCAAAATCTTATTTCTCAAGTTCTTGCTTGTGTTGAAATGCAGGGAGGGGACATGGAAGAGTGGAGGACAGTGTCATGAAGAAACTTGGCCAGACCTAAATTCTTCTTCCTCTCAGAGTGATTCATGGAAAATCCAAATCATATCTGAAGCAATCCAACATCTTCGGGACAGTAAGACTGTACAGTCTTTGAATATAACTTACTCGACACAGATGAGAAAAGATGGTCATCCCTCAATATATTATGTTCCAAAAGGAAATGGACCAGCCCCATTGAAAAAGCAAGATTGCAGCCATTGGTGTTTACCAGGTGTGCCAGACCAATGGAACCATCTTCTTTACAGCTACTTTATTGCTAGAGGGTATGGAGATTTGAGTACAAGAGTAAGCAGAAAGTAAAATTACATTAATCAGTAGCTTCTCCATGAGATTTCATTCATCTATGCCCTGTGAAATTAAGTATGCATGTCGACAACTACAAGTGTACAATAATTTTATCCACAGTTTAGTACAGCAATAAACTGTGAGAAAATAAGGAATCAGGAGGTATTATTTGTACCAAAAGTTTTGCTAACGTATTGATGTTTTTTTCTATCTCCATCATTAACATTACTCGTGATTTTGTGTTATATGTTTGTTTTATTTGATGTTTTTATATTTGATTATTGGTTAGTAGAGTTGGTTTGATAGGGAAAGTTTTTATTTTGATAGTTCATTTATAACATTACTTGTGGTTTTGTGTTATATGTTTTGTTTTATTTGATGTTTTTATATTTTACTTGTCATTTAGTCGATTGGTTAGTTTGAGTTGGTTTGATAGGGAAAGTTCTTATTTTATTTTTATTCTATGGTCTGTCTATATCATTCACAAGTTCATTTTGCTATCCAATATGGAAGCACAAGCTTATTCTTTGTGCTTATTCTGATGCCTCTTGATTGAGAGCCAAGAATTGAGGGGTACTTATTCCACCAAAGTCAGTGGGGACACCTCATCCCTTATATCATACATAGGTGGGTTTGAACTAGAACTCTATATTTCAAAATTAAGGGCATTTGGCAAATTCACTGTCAAGAATTCACCACGGAAAATTCACCGCCAACAATTCACTATGGGAAAACTCATTGCGCCAAAAATTAATTGCATGAATTTTTATTGGTTAATTTTCCATGGCGGCGAATGGTGGCAGTGAATGTTTCCATGGTGAATTGTTGACGTGAATTTTCCGTCAATTGCTTTGTGAATTTTTCTAGAGCCAAAATTGAGGTTATATATCATCTCTTATCCTCTTTAAATTGTATACACTAATTTTAATATTAGATAAATATAAATATATAAATTAAATAATTAATTTGTATGAGATAAGATTATACAAAAAATAAATTATATGATACAAATGAAAAAACAATTTTCTTACAAAACATTTATATATCTAAACAATATTCTTATTAAATTTATTGACATTATTTATATAATAGATTTTATTCAAAATATTTATTAGGCTTCACAATAAAATCTATAAATATTTTGACAAATGAAGATATTGTTTTTTAATTAAATTATTTTTAAATTAACATTAATATTAATATTTAAACTTCTAAAATATAAAATTATAATAATATTTATTTTTAAATAACATAATTTAATTGTGTGTAATTATTTATTATAAGATTTAACTTAAAGTCATTTTATAATAATTTAAACAATCAAAATAAATACATTAAAAAAAGTAAATAAAACATAAGAAATAGCAAAATGAAAAGAAGATAGATAGAAAATAAGGGCATAACACAACGATTACGTGGTACACCATTTAAGGCTACATCCACAGGAAAGTAGGGAACATCTTCTATTATCCATAATCAATTACATGTACATGATATGCACTCATATATATTTATACAATTGTTATGCTCTTTAGATATGAAGAGACAATCATCAAATGAAGAGACGAAAGAAGGTGAAAGGTCATGTGATCGTTGGACTTCACATTCTCAACAATCTCCCACTTGAAGTCCAACTGACACAATCCTGCATAGTAATATTTCTTGCATTTCCACTTCTTTACATCACAACTAGACCCATTGAAGATTTTAACTTTGCCAAACTTTGCTCACAAACACTCCTGATTAGTTGTCTCCAAATTCGATCAAAAGCAAAGACATCTTTTCCTACAACATTTCCAAGTGCAAACTCACCTATAAATTCATAACCAGGAACACCATCGTCAGCTGCTCTTTCAAGATCATCCAATATACTATATGTACTTCCACACAATACTATCGTTGACACCAAGTTTTCACCTTGTTCATTTTTCACAGCAGTTACTTTGACAACACCAATTTCTTCTATGATTATGGGTAGATTAAGAAAAATGGCCTTCTTTGGGGCCCAAACCAACATATTAAGATTCACATCAAACACATTTGTAAAATGCAAGCCACTATCAACTATAGTCTCGCTGCCATCAATGAAATTAAAAACCATAGGAAAATATGTGTCAATACATATAAACTTAAATATGGAGAGATATTAGCTAAAATCAGTGCATCATTATTTGTTAACAACTGAGACATCTATATCCACTCCTCCATGTCTACAATGAACTCTACTTTCTCCTCATAACAAATCTTAGATTGGCTCTACTAAAGCTCAAAACCAACACTTTCATGAGTGCATGTCTCCTTCACACTTGGCAAGGGCATATCAACTATTTTGTTTGGTGGTTCTAGCACTATAGTCTAACCATCAACATCATTGAACTCATCCTCCTTAGTCTTTTGGATTCTTAATATATTGTTGGGTTGTTGCCATACTATCACTACCTCTGCTTGTCCTTCCTGTAGGACACACATGCACCAAATTTGCATTCAAAAGAAATAGTGGGTTCAACGACTTTTTAACTAGCACATCTAGTGACACATTTTTCTTAGCATCAAAATGATCACTTGATTTATTTTCTCTCTCCTTACTTTTCTTAGGGGAATCTGTCTCTTCAACTTCTAGAATTAGAATCTGATACACGACCTTGGAACGTTTGTTATTACTTTGCTCGATAGAACCATCATTCACACTATTGGAATACTTTTCAGACCACTTCTCTATTATATATTTTTCCATATCAATTCCTAACTCGATAAAAATTGTATCGAACTCAACCAATTCCTCTTCAGTTCTTTATTTCTTTTCTCTTAAAAAAATTCTCATTCTTTCATAAATTTCTCTTTTTCCTTCTCCATACAATATATTCACTCTTTCAAAATAAAAATCTCCTCCTTTAGAATTACAATTTCTTTGTTTAGATCTTCCTCCCAATTCTTGGCCTCTTCCTTAGGTTCATCTTCACTCGCATGATTCTAGATAGTTTCCTCCTCATCTTGAGAGACATCCTCCTCATCTCGGGAGGTAACCTTCACAACCCATCTCTCAAAAAACAACGAATGCTTCAAACCCTCTTCTTCAACTGAAACCTCCTCTTTTTTCCAACCATCCCACCAATGTACATGGCATTTTGTTTCAGCTTCCACATCACTTCATGTCGAATCTAAATTGCCTTAGCTACATAAAGCCTTAATGAAAGCTTTCTCTAGCTCACATGAAGCCTTAATGAAGCTTTCTCTAGCTCAATGTTTGGTAACATAAAGTATTCAAAGGCCTTATTCTCAAACTTTGTTGCTCTGTAAGCCTTTCCAAAGTCTTCTAGCATGTCAAAATTCCCGCCTCCCATATTTTGAGGGGCCCTTTCCCACACATACCTCTCCTAGGTAGTGCTCAGGGAATTAGGATCAACATCACTCATAAGAGCTTCAGTGGTGAGATCAACAGCCAAATAGACAAGAGATTCATCTACTTCCATTGGCACAATTTTATCTAGCTCTGTGTCACTATCCGCAATTTTCACTGCATCTCCCACTTCATTGTGACTCTCTAGCACATATAAAGTGTCTAATTTGTTTCCTTCTGCAATCACAAGACTTTTTTGGTCACCTTCCATCTATTAGTTCCAAAAGTGACTCCACATCCTTGAAAACTCAATTGCCCAACTAAAATTGAGTTATGTTTTAGTTGAGGGACATACTTAACATACTGTAACAACCAACTATTTCCATTTGTTAGCTTCAACAAAACCCAACAATATCAAGAGATTTATTTTCTGCAAAAATGACGTTACCAAAATTTTCACTTTGAAAAGTTTAAAAAAACTACCTACATGGAGTAACATGAAATGATGCTCCCGTATCTAGCACCCAATCATTTGCTGTAGTTTCTATTATAGTAAAAATAAGAACACTATCTTCCATATTTGCTCTGTGGCTCTAACCAAGCTCTGATACCAATTGTTGAGTATTAAACGAGAAAATAAAACATAAGAAATAGAAAAATTAAAAGAAGACAGATAGAAAATAAGGACATAACACAATGATTACATGGTTTACCATTTAAGGCTACATCCACGGGAAAGAAGAGAACATCTTCTATTATCCATACAATCAATTACATACATGGTTTGCACTCATATATATATTTATACAATTGTTATGCTCTTCAGATATGAAGAGACAAAAGAAGGTGAAAGGTCATGTGACCGTTAGACTTCACATTCTCAACAATATATCATCTCTTATCCTCTTTAAATTGTATACACTAATTTTAATAGTAGATAAATATAAATATATAAATTAAATATTTAATTTGTAGGAGATAATATTATACAAAAAAAATTATATTATACAAATGAAAAAAAAAATTCTTACAAAACATTTATACATCTAAACAATATTCTTATTAAATTTATTGGCATTATTTATATTTAATAGATTTTATTCAAAAAATCTATTAGGCTTAGCAATAAAATCTATAAATATTTTGACAAATAAAGATATTGTTTTTCAATTAAATTATTTTTAAATTAACATTAATATTAATATTTAAACTTCTAAAATATAAAATTATAATAATATTTATTTTTAAACAACATAATTTAATTATGTGCAATTATTTATTATAAGATTTAACTTAAAGTCATTTTATAATAATTTAAAACACACTAAATTAAAATAAATACATTAAAAAAAACCATTTGTCTACCATATGCCTTACACAATCGAGAGAACCTAAACTCTCGACAAAATCACCTATGTATGTAACATTACAAGATAACACCCATTCCCCATCCCACACACTAGACAAAATTCATCGACAAAAATAATTGACAGAGCATGTTGGCAAATGGTTAGGTGCATGCCATCACATGTCCCATCATAGTGCCCATGGGTTTTTCAAAATCAAAATAAGAATGGACAAAAAGCCCAAAATGTTGACATTTTAGACATTTGCATTTTGGAGGTTGTTGGGGAGCATGAAATAGAGTTGCAGGCTTTCAGAGGTTGAACAAGAGTTGAGACTCTCCCTACCAAAACACATTTTACAGGTGCAAGTGGCTAGCTAGAAGGTATGTATATCTGCTAGAAATATATGCCATTTTGTCATTCTTCCTAGGAATTACGAAGAATTGAATGATTGTTCGTTGCAAAAATGGGTTTTCATTAATGAAAAAATAAAGGGTTTTCCTTGTGTAAATTTTTTCATTTGAAATGTAGAGATGTTTATGTGTTTTTGTGTTAAGGGTTTTAAATTTTTCCATTTTAATGTTCTCACTACAAGAAGAATTGAATGGCTATTCATTGCAAAGATGGGTTTTCATTGACAAGAAAATAAAGGGATTTACTTGCAAAAAGGGGTTTCCATTTGAAATGCAAAGTTGTTTTATGTGTTTTTGTGTTGACAGTTTTTAAAATTTTCCATTTTAATGTTCTAACTGTGAAGAATTGAATGGATATTCATTACAAAGATGGGTTTTCATTGACGGGAAAATAAAGGGTTTTCCTTGTGAAAAGGGATTTCATTTGAAACACAATGTGGGTTCTGTGTTGGCGGGTTTTCAAAATCATAATTTTGAATGGATAAAAGGCCTAAAACATTGCCATTTTTGACATTATCATTTTGAAGGTTATTGTTTCTAAATGGTTTTCAAACATTAAGTGGGTTGTAGGTTTTGTAAAACATAGTGTTTTGCATCCTACAATTTTACAAAATAGTATGAATGTCTTGAAAAGAATTTGTTATTTAGACCATAGGAATGTAATGATAGGCACCGTTTTGTAAATGTAACACCACCCCTCGGTTGCTACCAACTCTTTTTTTCTTTTTTTCTATATCAATTCAAAACAAAAACCAACTCAATCGACTGATCATCTTCTATGCAAATCAGAGGTGTTATCTTCAACACTTCTGCATTCATCATGGTGTCATCAACCTGACTTTGCCACTTATATACTTACACATAGGAGTAGTAAGCTCCCAAGGTTAAAGCAATTTCTAGGCCTAGACCTAATCCTCGAGGGTTCATTCCTGATGAACCTACCTATGTATTCCTTCATAATAAATCAAAGGCTTTGTAGTTCACCCACCATGGTCAGAGGGAGATTGATCTATCCTCTTGTGTGAGATCTTTGATCTCACTTTTAACCCATGAATATTTATTAAGTACAAGTAAGCTATCAACTTAGCCAATTATAATGTAATGATATCAAATCACCATCAAGTTACAATTCCACCAAACATTACCAATTAGTAGTGTGCAATCATACACAACTACACATGGGTCATATCTTTTCATATCTCCCCAATTCCCATAGGAAGTGACTCAAGCATACATCACATATACATAAGGTGACTAGCTCATACACATCGCTAATAAAAAGTGACCGGTTCTTGCATACATCACATATACAAGTGACTAAATCCAACATGCATCCCAAATACAAGGATGAAGAGCTCATGTGTACATCATAAGTACATCCATGACTAACTCACAAGTACATATCAAGTACTATAGTGATTGACTCATATGCATGTCATAAATACAATGGCGATGAGGTCATATACATCACAAGTACATTCATGATAAGCTCAGGCATACATCACCTAGATACATGATGGCTAGGTCCATCTTACATCACACATACATTAGTGATGGGCTCATACGTACATCATAAGTACAATAGAGACTAACTCATACATATCACATTCACCTTGGCTAACACACACTTGTCCTTAGTGCATCCGAGATAGAAAAGGAATGTCAATGCATTGCACACTACACCATGGGTCCCATCCTCTGTTCGATCAAGTATACCATTTCACATCAAGATATTCCCAAAACTATGCTATGAGGTTGGTCTAACTATTACTTACCTATTCTTCATTAGAAACTCTCTTCCGTACAGTCCATCATACGGTTAAGCAACCATGTGTGGCCATCACTGGCATAGAGTGCTCCTTGACTACTATCCATCTCGAGCATAGTACTGCCCCTAGACACCTATCAATTTCAAGCATAATAGTACTACTCTTTGACTACTATCCATATCGAGCATAGCATTGCCCCTAAACACTTGTCAATCTCGAACATAATAGTACTTCTCCTTGGCTACTGTCCATCTCGAGCTAAGTACTACCCCTAGGGTATGTGGAAGATCAGGATGGGCCAAAAAGTGGTGATATGATGGATATGTGTAGGGTATGTGGCTGGCGACTTTGTTTTTACCCAAAATTGATGAAACAAAAAGGGTTTTTAAAGGAGATTCTCAGTTTTCCACCAATATAAATTATGCTTTACTTTGAATTTAATAAATAATGATTATTCATTTTCTATTTGAATTACGACTAAAGTCTTGATTGATAGACCGATTGAAAAAAATCTTTAGCTTTCAAACGGTATCACATTTTTTGAATCCAAAACATGCGTCACATTCTATGCTTCGTATACTATAAGATTAAAAAAAAATGAATTTCATGAAGTTTTGATCTTGAGTTAAGGTGATCAGACATACGAGTTTTTTATTTCTTTAAAAATTATAATAAAAAATTCATAATTAATTATTTACTTGGAAAAAAAATACAAAAAAATATGCATCAAATTGGGACATGAGTCCTCTACTTATATGTAAAATATTATAAAATAATATTATTATTTTATTGTGGTTAGGGTGGTTAGACAAACACATACTTCTTTATTTTTCCCTTAAATTTAAGTACTACTACATTGAAATTTCAAATTTTCACCAAATAGATTTTTTTTAAAACCTAGTAGTTTAGAAACTACATTCAATTTTCTATAGATTCTATTCTCACATATTTTTGAAACAATATAGATAACTTATTCAAATTTTTATGTCAAGTTGCCTAACTCTGATTTTTCTAAATTTTTTGCCACTTAAGGGCCTATTTTTTCCATGATGATCTTACACATACCCCCTAGACACCTATCAATCCCGAACATAATAGTATTGCTCCTAGATATTTTTCAATTCCGAGCATAATATTACTTCTCCTTGACTACTGTCCATCTCAAGCATAGTACTACCCCTAGACACCTGTCAATCCCAAGCATAATAATACTACTCTTTGAACCATGCCTAGCACTATAACTAGAAGATAGGTTCTTAACATAGAATGAATAGATCACAATCGACTAGATTAGAAACCTATACATAGTCATTTAAGTCTGAGGTTAATGTTCACAATACATAATAGAAATCACTTAGTACCAACATGGAGTGACTCAACTCAATTGGAAACCACTACCAAGTAGTCCAATTCATTCATTTCTTTTACCTTATCATTTAAACACACATCATGTATAGAATACAAGTTGTCATATTTCTTTCATAACTGTCATTTAATACACATTTGGCCTCATCTGAACCCTACTGAAGAGAGAAGGTCAAACCAATTGGAAACAACTCCAAAATCTAGGAGTTATCTCCCATATACCTTCCCCCTATGGACTCGAGGTCGCAAAGGAATCCTTCACCCAAGGACCGCCTACATTCCCACTTCCAAATAGGTCAAAGTCACATTTAGTTCTCCTGGTAAGGTCTCTCAAGCACCTACACATAGGCTTCCCATAACCAAGGTTTGTTTTATCAATGTAGGATCTAAGCTTATTACTCAACATGAATTTACCTCGGTTTACACAAACACATAGGGAAGCACTTCCATTCAAAATTGCACAAAAGATTCAATATTTATGTTCTTATACTTAAGGGTCAGTAGTCATATAAAATCCTTTTCCCCAACACCTAAATACCATTGTACAATTATTTAGGATGTTTTATTATTGCATTTAGCAAGGAGGATAGAATGCCATTTAAGAAGCTTATTATACCTATAGCCATTGCAATAGAATTTTAAGTGGTCTACCATTCAATGTACCTTGATATATCTTCTCGATGACCACTGCATCAATTATTCCCTTATAAAATAAAGACAAGATTAATTTTTACCCGAGTAGGGTTCCCTTTACTGATTCTCAAATTTTCAAACCTATACCATGACACATCCATCCCAGGATGTCGAGATCACAAATCAACCTCATAACAATTTTTATTCTTAACTCAACATGCAAAATCTTCATATATCCTATAGGTCATCTCCTTGGCACAAAGGTTAATTCAATTACTTAACAAGATTTCCTCTTGTTTACACAAACTATGTTTAACATTGGATCAAGACACTAAGTTATAGTGGATACATAAACTTCAAGTTACAATATTGAAATCATAATCACCATATCCCATAGTTTATATCTCGATACAAATTCATATAATATTTTTATTTAGCTAGCTCAACTACACCCCTTAGGAACCATGTTAGAAGATTGAGGATCCCTTATTGCTTCTAATTAAGCATACCATGATGCACTACCTGATGTATTATTTATCCATGACACTTTACATTAGCAAGGGATGTAGCAGTAATAGTATAATTATTGCAAATCTACATCCCATATTTATTTATAGATTATTCAAACAACCAATATTTTAATCTAAAAGTCAATAAAACAAAACCATGAAACCTACAACACTCATAAGTGTTAGAATGATCTCTTTTGACTATTATAACACTTACGTTAACTAAACTAAAAAAAAAAGTCAAATTCAACTTTAAATAACCCATATAACTAGTATGGAAATTTTCCTAAGTAAGAAAGTAATTAATATTTTGTTGTCACTCACTACTACTACAACAATTTGTCATAAAATAATGTCAATAAGTAACACCAGATATTTGAGACTCATCCTATAAATTTTAAGGATACATGTAGTAATATAATTCTCAACTTGTAGTAATATTCCACAGTTTATTGTCATGAGGAATGATTAAAGCCTAATGATTATATTGTTGAAAAAATAGATAAGATATTAGGGAGGAAGGAGAAGACTACATGTGCATATTGCAAGAGGGAAGGACATGCATAACATAATTGTTACAAGGACATTGATGAGCTGAAACATCAGATTGATTTTCCTTCTAGGATGTTTGCATCATCTAGACCCAAGCATATAATTATGGTAAGTGGTTTGATGAAGTTATTCCAAACAATCTAACCAACGTTCATTGGTTCAAAACAACATCTTTATCACTGCTATTTCTAGTTAGAGAGCTAAAATGCCTTGGGAAAACACCCTGAAGACATGCAATTCCATTGACTAAATGTTGAAGGAGGATCCATAAATTTGGGTGAGCATGCAAACTAATAAAAAACCTCCAACACTTTAAACTAATATCTAAAAAAAAAATGTTGGTCTTCACAAAATTCTACCCACCCTTCCAATCCTTATCAATTAAAATCCCCAATTTGTGTAGTAGTAGCACTCAAACAACAAGAAGATGTGGCACCCATTTAGAAATACATTGCACTTAGCAGTGTCTAAAAAATTTCTGGCATCCATGGGAGAATGATTATAGTATCTCAATTTGTGGTAGAATGGTGCTCATATACTCTAAACAATGGTGCCATACTTATAAACAAAAACTATTTATTTATTTATTTTTTAGCATGTAGGAAAACCATGTCTATGGCATACACAGAGAAAGGTTCCACAAAATGTTTTATGCAAGTAGCAATGCATATCAATGAACACATACAAATAAATGGTGTAAATAAGTCATTTGAGATAGCAATATTAGCACAATACATGAAGTCATACGATATTTGAGAAAATTAAAGGTAAGTTTAGCCTGTAAAGTTTTCCTTATCAGCAACATTTATCCCATAGTCAATGTCATTGAAACCCACTCGAGGTAACTACAAGCATTCTCAATTTATGGGGAATGAACTTAATACAATAGAATTGAAGAAAGGGGAAGTATTTATCATACCTATATACGACAATGGTAAATCCTTGAAAAATCCTTAACCATGCAAAAACCCACTCATGCTCTACACCAACGTGTTTCTTAATGTTACCAAGATTGTCGTGGAGGAAAAATATCACAGTATTATTGGCACCTCCCCAACATGTGGATAGCTCTCATCCAAATCCCTCCATTCCCCTTTCCTCCCATGTCTCCTCCATGAAATCACATTTCTCTTCCTTCTAAACAAGACTCCTTTTGCTTCATATTTTCCTCTCCAAGTGAAGTGTGAATTTGTAGGTTATGTGGTTTAAAGGCTTCCTTGAGCATCATTTCTACCCACACGACCTACCATATTTTCATTCTCTCTCCCTTCAACCAGCTTCCTAAAACCTTATCCTCTATTGATCTTCCCTTTGTTACTCATGCCTCCTATCAAGGGAGGTTGTAGGGGTTCTTTAATGGTTATTTCCCTCATTTCCATATGTCCTATAACTTCTTTTTACTTTTGGGAAACTTGGAGGCTTAGATGCCATACTTGCATTAATGGCTTATCCCCTTCTCTTCATATGCCCTCTCCTCATACTTGCAGTGTCTCCTACCATAGCCATTCTTTGTCCAATCACATTCTTTCTTATCTCCTTTTTTTCTTGTGAAACTGGTCAATATCATAATTTTTAATGAATTTGTGCTAGAAAGACTAGGTCTTCCACACTAGTTAGACTATCAACCTGCTATTTTCTACTTAAGAGAGGCTCTCCATACCTCTTTAATGACATCTACGTCCTCTACCTTGCTTTGTACTAGGCTTTGTAAAGTTGAAATGATTGTTATTTTTTTCACTTTCTCCAACCTCCACCGTGGAGGCAACTAACAAGGATGTGACAATAAAAACCTACTAAGGCATTTGGCTTCAATGTGTAGAGAGTTTTACATTGTGTGGGTTGGATGTTTCATAAATAATTTTGCCACCTCCCACTATGTTTTCCAACCTGTAATCATACTGTGCATGTATGTTTGGATCATATTAAGAAATATAATGTATATTTGGATAAATGTAGAATGACATTTCCCTTTTTTCATCTGATTGCAATAATTAAAATGCTTGCATTATTTGCAATGTTGGAAAACACACTGTCCCATGTCAGTTAGTTCATTTTGAAAAGTTTTATTTTGTTATGACCAAGAATGCAATGGATTCCACTTTCAATGTTTTGAACAATTTACTACATTCAAAATGGAATTTCCCCCTTTTTATCTGATTGGAACAAATAATTTTTTTGCATTATTTGTAGTGTTGGAAAAAACACTGTCCAATGCAAGTTAGTTCATTTTGACAAGTTTTGTTTTGTTATGACCAAGAATGCAATGAAGTGCACTTTCAAATTTTTGAACAACCCTTTTGTATAGTCAAAATGACATTTCACTTTCTTCTTCTGATTGGAATAAATAAAATGCTCACATTATTTGTAGCATTGGAAAACACATTGTCTCCTCTCAGTTATTCCCTCATGAAAAGTTTTTTTTTCATATGATTAAAAAATGTAATGAAGTCCACCTTCAAATTTTAGAACAACTCTTTAGTGACGTAAATATGGCATTTCCCTTTTT
This sequence comes from Sequoia sempervirens, assembly GCA_007258455.2. Classification (NCBI taxonomy): domain Eukaryota; kingdom Viridiplantae; phylum Streptophyta; class Pinopsida; order Cupressales; family Cupressaceae; genus Sequoia; species Sequoia sempervirens. The sequence continues at coordinate 343,955,100 of VDFB02000008.1, forward strand.
TCATTTGATTGGAACAAATAGAATGCTCACATTATTTGTAGTGCTAGAAAACACACTATCCCATGCTAGTTAGTTCATTATGAGAAGTTTTGTTTTGTTACGACCAAGAATGTAATGAAGTCCACTTTGAAATTTTTGAACAACTCTTTGTGATAGTCAAAATGGAATTTCACTTTCTTCATCTAATTGGAACAGATTGGGCTATTACTTCTAAAGGGTTTTAAAACATTATGTGGGTTGTTCTTTGTAAAGGGTTTTGAAACTTTAAGTGGCTTGTAGGTTTTAGAAAACCCAGTGTTTTACAACCTATAATTTTACAAAATAGTATGCATGTCTTAAAAAGCTTTTGTTATTGAGGTCATAGGAATGTAATGAAAGGCACCATTTTATAGACACCCAATAAGGTATTTGGATATAGTGTGTAGAGGGTTTTACAACATTGTGTGGGTTGGAGGTTTCATAAATCATGTTGTCACCTCACCTCCCACTGCATTTTCTAACCTACAATCATATTGTGCATGTATATTTGGATCATATTAAGAAATTGAAACACAATTTTTACTCTATGTAAGACTTGTTATAAGGTGCCTTTCATTACATTTGTACTGTATAAATTACATTCATATGGTTTTGTAAAATTCTAGGTTACAAAATACTGGTTTTTTGAAATCTTTAACCCTAATAATGTTTTAAAACCATTTAACATTAACAACTCAATTGGTTAGAAATACCTCACCTCAATTGTGTTGGTTTGTTGTCTCCTTCACCTACAACTCCACCCCATGCTCTCCAACTTTTCACTTTCAACTTGTAGAATGAAAAACCCATAACACAAAGTGTTTTCTAATAACAATACTTTAAACAATTAGTAATAAATGCTAAATAATGGGAGAAGCTAATATCTTGACAAATCACACCTATGTATACACATTATAACATAACACCACATCCCCCATCCACTCTCCCAAAAAAATGCACCGACATAAATACTTGAGGGACCGAGTTGACAAACAATAACAATACTTGTTACAATTTAAAATGCATGTCTTAGTCACATTAGCCTTCCTACCTATGGTGCATAGATAGCTTCTCACGCAGGGAAAAAAATGTTGGTGTAATTTGAAATGATGGGGAAAACGAGGGATTTCGTTTGGCTTCAATGTGTAGAGGGTTTTACAACATTGTGTGGGTTGGAGGTTTCATAAATCATGCATTAATATCCCACTATGTTTTCCAACCTACAATCATACAGACTATTAACGTTTGTTGGAAAATAGTGGGTGTTTATAAAATAGTGCCTTTCATTACATTCCTATTGTCTAATTAACAAAAGATTTTGAAGACATTCATATTGTTTTGTAAAATTCCAAGTTGTAAAGAACAAGTTTTATGAAATTTGCAACCCACATAATGTTTTAAAACCCTTTACAAATAACAACCCAATTGGTTACTCACCCCTCACCTCAATTTGGTATGTTTTGTGATTTCCTTGAGAACCTTTTGTGAATTAGATAGTAAGAATGTAATGAAATTGGAAAACACTGGGTGTTAAGAAATTTGCAACCCACACAATGAATTGCAAAACCCTCTAGATGTAACAACCCAATTGGTAAGTCGGGAAACTGAAGTTGATGCCAATGTTATCTCCTCGCTTCCCTCGTCATGACGTTTCCTCTCATTTATCAGTTTCATCACTTTTATCATTTGTCTTGGCGAGCCCTGCACTATGTTGTCTCATCATGTTATGTATGTTTTCATGTATGTTTTTATGTGTTTTTGTATGTACATAGGTGCATTTTGTCAAGATATTAGCTATGTTTGTAGAGTATTTTACAACATTGTGTGGGTTGGAGGTTTCATAAATCATGCACTCACCCACCACTATGTTTTCGTACCTACAATCATACAGAGTTTTAATGGTTGTTGGAAAACATTGGGTGTTTATAAGATAATGCCTTTCATTACATTCCTATTGTTTAATTAACAAAAAAAATTCAAGACATTCCTCCCTATGCTCTACACCATGTAGCTTTGAATGTATAAAATGAAATAAATGGCAAACTGCATTGTGTTTTCCAACCTACAACTTATATTTTGTATTTACTTTTAAATCATATGAGGAAATTGAAATGCAATTTTTTTTTGTATGAGTTGCTATATGTGAAGGTGAATGAACTTCAGTACATTTTACTATCTACAACCTTGAAGGTTTTCATTAGAAGCATGTTGTCTATATATAATTGCATGTTGGAAAACACTATGTGTTATGAAACTTGCAATCCAGATACTGTTCTTAGCTTTGAGAGTGTCTTTCTGATTAGAGAATGCAAATGTTTTGTTTTTAATAAGTTGTTTACAAAATTTTTCTACCTTTTTAAATAGGACTCTCATGTCTCCAACCAAATGATTCTCTTTTCTACACTAGCATCTCATTTTTCCTTCTTTTCATGTTATCTATGTTTCTATGTATGTTTCTATGTATGCTTTTATATATGTTTTTATGTGTTTTTGTATGTACATAGGTGTGTTTTGTTGAGATATTAGCTACTATTTTTTTGGTCAATCAAGGTGATCGCCAAGGTTTTTGTTGACTTTTTTAATCTTCATTCTTGCATAACCGATGTAGATTAAGATTAGCAACCAATGTGTCATGCAATAATCTATATTTTTGTAGTCTTGTGTACAAGTAATGGTTCAGTTTACAATTTCATTGAACAATGGTTATGATATTGATATGTCATTTAGGTGTTCATTGAGAGACACGAGATATAAACAAAAGTTTGATAGTGGTACATGGAATCCTTCTTGTCTGTCTTCTATTCCCTTATTGATTATTACAAGTTATGGCCTCTTTCATATGTTAGGAGAGATAGGATTTTCATATATTGGAATGAGCGTTCAGTGCTGCATAGTTCCTATAGAATGGAAAAATGGTAGATATAATTGTTGATATATATTACTAGTGTTAGTGATAGGTTAAATTGGAAATTAAATTCCCATTTTAAGGTTTAATATGTTTGTTTATTGTCTGTACAAGCTGGAATTTTGCATTCACCACAACATATAATCCTATATTAGTGAAATTTGGAATAAAATGAATTATTTTTCTTTAATTTTCCAATTTAATCTATCGCTAACACTTGTCTTCCTTCCTAGTGTTTTTTGAAATATTTGAGGAAACAAAATTGAATAAAACAAGGGTAGGTGAATTGAGAAGGATGCTTTAGGAGATGTGAAGCTTTTGCACTAAATATAGGTGATTCTAGCTATTATAACTAGAATTGCAGGTGTACTAGTTAATTAAATTTCCATTATTTATTTTGCATTTAGAAGTTTTGATTTATTTATAGATGAGATTCTTATTGTGGAAAATGTAAACAGTTTCCATTTTAATTTAAATAAAAAAAATGTTACATTATTGTGTGCCTATTATATCCCAAAATTTTATGTAAAGGATGTTTCCTCCTTGAAGTGTGAGTGTTACATGGGAAATGCTCAAAACAATAATGAATGATGTGTTGGTTGTTTTTAATGAGCATCCAGGTTGGTCTCCTATTCTACCTATGGAGTAGCCATCTCCAGTCAAGGGTAGCTCGGAGGACCTGGACCAACTGACAAGATTCAGTCAAAGACTGAGATCTTCTGCTCTTTAGGCTCTGTAGAACCAGGGCGCGTATACCCACACAATGCCTCAAATAAGACTAGACATTGCTTTTTATAGCAGATGACTCATGATGCCAAGTATTGAGAACCTTACATATGGCTAGATTCCCAGTAACACAATACTTGCAGCAACCAGGAGGTAGGGCAAGACATCAAACAAGATTGATTAAATAAAATAATTGATCTTGAGCAAGAAGACTAGAACCCTAAAGACAAATAGCATATATTAGATTAGTGCCATATCCATTGGGCTAGGAGTCACAATAATATGCAAATAGAAGGAACCATTACTCTAGACATTAAAGTCTTTGCAAGATTAACCTTATTAGTCTCACAACTAGTGATTAGATCTATAAGACTACTTATCAAATCCTCCTATCATACATATGAATCTATGATATGATTAAAGCATTTAACTTATTCCTTGAAAAAGAGCAACAACCAAAACAGACAATAAAACGTTACATTAAAATGATGAAATAAGTGATCCTTGATCAACTTTCATTAACAATCCATACGCACAATACAAACGAGAGACTTAAAGATCTCAATCTATACATTCAGATTCATACATGTTTCCAAGACCTCACAATTTATAGAATGTAACCCTAAACCTCAAAATTTGGTAAAAACCTGACTCTGTGACTTAGTGCTCTTCTCTTTAGATTTTTGTCTAACTTCTGGCCCCAAACCCATACAAATGATTCATAAGTTCCTTTTAAATAGCTCCAGAAACGCCATCCAGCTCAGAGCCACATCAACGCCATGTCAAACCCTAATCGCCATGTTCTTCAACTACTTCTCTGGCCTCATCAATGTCATTGGTCGGGTTGCTACAGGAAAGACACTCCCGCATGAAAGAATCCAGGCAATCGATGTCAAATCCTTTGCTAAATCCACGCGTCCATACTCAAGCCATGCGGTCCTTGTACCAGAGCGGCATCACCATGAATGCTGGTTCGATGGAGCCAGCGACCAACTCTTTGTCACCATGAATGCACCAGGCTTCTGGCGCAAACACAAAAACCCTAACAGTGGTCTAGTATGAAAGTCGACCGTTGATCATCTGAGATCGGGCGGTCGCCTTTAAATCTTCATCGGACCACTGAGACAAGTCCTCCACTAGATCGCACTGCATACTAGTCTTCAGACAAACATCGGGCACCTTTATCGCTCAAATTAAAACATCACCATTCAGCATCTGCATGTGCGCATTGATGTTCCATTAGTAGCTCGGGCTTTAACACACCATGTGGAGAGGCTCATATCAGCGAGAGATAGCAGTGTCGGAAAGACCTCAAGGCGAAGAGAAACAGCTACAACGAAGAGCAAAGCATATCGGCTAGACAGAAGGAACTCAGGGAAACGTCTGGCCGAAGGAAACATGCTGTACCAAACACCCATCAAAGTCGGCAGGAGATCACAATGTCGGCGAGACCATACAGCGAAATCCACATGTGACACTAAAAAATACCATAGAGTTGGGGAGAGATGGCCAAGTCGGCTAGACATCACAGCGAAGTCACAGTGTGTTACCAAAAGATATTTCCTTCATGTAGTGTCGCCAAGACAATTCAAAACTCACACCGACAAAGACCACTTTATGTTCCATCGGTGAGATCGAAGGTCACTCACCAAAGACCCAAGCTCATACCGAAGAGATCCTTATACAACACTTAAGTAGTTGTGTCCTATAACTTCTTTCACTGATGAAATCACCTGCCAAATGTATGTCACTGTAGCACACAATCATCGGTGAGAAGTCATGTAGACACTTAACTGTTATACCGAGAAGACCCTTAGAAACTTGTTTTCCAAGAGAAGATAAGACCTTCACCGAAAGCCACACATTGAATCACTATTGGCAAGACACGACCCAATCGCTATGACATACACAGAAACACAAGTCTCCCTGAAGCATCAAGTCTTCCATCACCGGTCGGTGTAGCAAGATGGCATCGTCGAGACATCTCAAAAAAAGGTGCCACCCACGCTGAAAGAAAAACACAAGACACCGTCGGCAAGACATAACAAATTCACCAAGAGATATATCGAGAGTCCCAAGTCCTACCGAAGGGAAGTCACACCAAAGAGCAAAGGGGGCCACCACAGTCGGGAAGACAAGTGGGGGTTGGGGAGACATCTCCCTGACACAAAGAACATAGGCCGATGAAGACTTAAGGGAGAGAAAACGGAGTCGCCAAGATGTCACCCCGAACCAAAAGAGTCATGCCGAAGGCACAATGAAGGGCAGCAAAAAGGAACTCGGGGAAACCAAGGGGAGTCGGGAGGACCTCACCCTGAACGGGAACCGCCGAAAGGAAAACCCATCGATAAGACACAAAGGAGTCAGGGAGACATCTCTCCGACACAACCAACCCAGGCCAAAAAGAAAGAGAACCTTGGGGGACAGATAAGAGTCGCTGAGAGGTTACACCGAAAGCTGAAAGTCACAGCGAAGAAGAAGCGGGGCCGGTAAAAACGGTAGCTATGGGTCGGTAATGAATGGAAAATGGGGCTCAGGGGAACCACTTAAGTTAGAATAAACTGGGCGGATAGGTCAATGAAACAAAAAGGCAAACGGGACGAGAACCAAACAGGGCTAAAGCTGGGACCAGGAAAGAGACGGGGAACAAAAGGAGCAAAAGGGACCGGGGCCAAAAACTATCCCACCACTGCCAAAGAAAAGACCGCGGAGGAAGAGCCAGAACCGATATGAGAAAAAGAAGCCACGGGGCCAGAGCGGGACAAAACCCGAGACAAAAAAATGAAGAAGGTTCCAAAAATGATTCCCATCCCGATCCCGCCCCGCCAAAGAAAACAAAACAAAAGACAAGCGAAGAGACAAAGGAAAAGAAACAGCGACCGTCGCAAGGCAGAAAGAAAAAGGAACACCAAACACATAGAATTAGGACTGGGATGGATGTGTGAACAGGAATTAGAACCTCAGAATTGGAGAAGTTCTAGTTCCCTTCAAGCATCCGTTCCGCCCCGATTCAAAGAAAAACCAAAGCAAGCAAAAGAGAAACGGGAACTGGAATAAAAACCCAAAAAAAAAGGAAAAGAGAAAAACCAGGAAACCCTAACACAGGCCGCCCCTTGTAGATCAAAACTAGCACGCTGGGCTCAACCCTTGTGGGAGCCCATTTAACCCACATGCTAAAATGAAAGACACCCCATAGAAAAATTTTAGTCATGAAAAACCAGAGTACACAACTAGACAATGAGAAAACCAGAAATGGCACTAACATAGGCTCCAGTTGGGGGATGTATGCCCCTGGTGGGCATAGCAAGAATTCAGATAACTGGGAGAGCAGACTAGAACAAAAACAACCAAAAACAATGAGGAGCTAATTGAACAAGGTTAGCAGACATAGCAAAACAAAATCAACCGGAAAAGAAAAAACCTAACCTAATGTTCATGGAAAAAGAAATGCTTCAGATGAAGCACCATTTCGAGAATTGTCCATGAACAGGAAATTCAAGAGTCACATTTTTGATTCCTTTGTTTCATCTGATGACACTAGGCCACCAAATGAAAAATGAGAGCCAACTTTTACCTCTGTCAAACACAATTCTGCTAAATGAGCTGACATTCCCTAACTTGTTCTTGCCTCTGCCAATCTGCAGCAGTATGAATGAATGTACCTCTGCAAACATAAGTGTCAAGTTGCCTTTGTGCAAGTGAAAACTTGCTCTGTGTTTAGTTTTATCTTCAACTAGCAACCAAATCCAATAAACTTTATTATTGCCACACTCTATATTCTTTGAATCTGTATCTTGTGGCAATACATGTGAATACTGATTAGGACTGCATAAAAACACAGTCTGATCACAATTAGCTACTTGACAAAATATGTTAGTACCTCTCAATAGGCTGCCATATTCATCATTATAAACATGTACATGATCCTTATGCATTTGAAAGTTAGGCATACTTCCAAAATGTTGACTGTTATGTGACAACAAGCTATCATATTCACTATTTACATTACCCTGAAGTTGAGAATAACTAGCTCCAGTGCTCTGCATATTGACACATTCTATAAAAACTTCATCAAGTGTATACAAAGGGATACACTCACCTTTCAACACATCTTGCAACTGCTCTATATCATTTTCAATATGAGGAGGCACATCATTAATGCAATGATGGATTAAACTACTACTCCCACTTCCTCTTTTCACTTGGCTCTGTTCTTCATCATGCTGGCAATGAGAGTCACCAAAGGATTCTAACTCATCTTCATGGGCTGTCCAACTATCATCATCATCCCAATCTTGCTGACCATTGAGCAACTCTAGTTTAGAGGCACAATCTGATTTCAAACTAAAATCATTGTCATCATGATCTGCAAGATCACCATTAGAAGGGGCATCAGAATCACTTGCATCATACCTTGCATCCTCCAGGTCCTCATTGTCAAGACTGATATGAGTTTCCCACAACAACCTAGAGGTTGTGTGCACATCTTTGATATTCTCTGGTTAGAAAATCTGATATTTGTTTACAACTTAGTAAGTCAGTGCTTTGTCCTACCCTCTCAACTACTTCTTCCTCCTCTTTACCTCTACCAGGACTATATACATCACCAAAGGTATCAAGGAACAAAGTTCCAGGCTGATACCATGAAACAATGGAGTGCACTGGTAAGCAAGTGAACTAATCATCAGCCACACCTTCTAAAGATCTGACAAATACCTTCATGACCACATCCTCTTTTTCAACCTGACAGTGTCCAATGAAATCAATAAAAAGCTGAATATGTCTTGATGCTGATTCCTCAACACCACCTTTAAACTTGGGTAAATATTTATTGATTCCCCTAGGGGCAGCATGTGGGTAACCCTGGATTTTATCAAAATCCAAAGGGTTGAATATTTCCTTATCATACTCTCTCTTACGAGGACAAGATTGTGCCTTAAGCATGGTATCAAAGCTTGTAGAGGGAGAAACATGACAACAATGCATTTTGCAAATGAAACCTATCCCTCTACAACTATCCAGTTGCAATAATCAAACCTCCCTTGATGCTAGTGCTTGATCTCACCAAATAAAGGGGAATAAAGTTTTTTTTTTTTTCAAAAAGCATGAAGAATACCTGGAAACGTTGCAGTCATGGAACTATTCTTTGAATCTTCAATGGGTTTACCTTGACAGAGTCACCACCTCTTTGCAGAGGACAGAACTTCAAATGATATGAAGCTCACTTACATGTAAATCTTTCTCTGAGTTCCATCTGACAGAGCACCATAGATCTTGTAGCTTTCAGGTTCACTGCAACAAAGCTTTTCTCCAAGCCTGAGATTCTTCAAACTTTGAACCTAACCAACATGGAAATTGATATGACTCTTTGATAAGGCAAGATTCTAGTCAATCCCCAGTGGAGTTGCCATCTTGTTGGTTGTTTTTAATGAGCAACCAGGTTGGTCTCCTATTCTACCTATGGAGTAGCCATCTCCAGTCAAGGGCAGCTCGAAGGACCTGGACCAACTGACAAGATTCAGTCAAAGACTGAGATCTTCTGCACTTTAGGCTCTGCAGAACAGGGCGGGTATACCCACACAATGCCTCAAATAAGACTAGACATTGCTTTTTATAGCAGATGACTCCTGATGCCAAGTATTGAGAACCTCAAATATGGCTAGATTCCTAGTAACACAATACTTGCAGCAACCAGGAGGTAGGGCAAGACATCAAACAAGATTGATTAAATAAAATGATTGATCTTGAGCAAGAAGACTAGAACCCTAAAGACAAATAGCATATATCAAATTAGTGCCATATCCATTGGGCTAGGAGTCACAATAATCTGCAAATAGAAGGAACCATTACTCTGGACATTAAAGTCTTTGCAAGATTAACCTTATTAGTCTCACAACTAGTGATCAGATCTATAAGACTACTTATCAAATCCTCCTATCATACATATGAATCTCTAATATGATTAAAGCATTTAACTTATTCCTTGAATAAGAGCAACAACTAGAATAGATAGTAAAACGTTACATTAAAATGATTAAATAAGTGCTCCTTGATCAACTTTCATTAACAATCCATACGCACAATACAAAGGAGAGACTTAAAGATCTCAATCCATACATTTAGATTCATACATGTGTCCAAGACCTCATAATTTACAAACTGTAGCCCTAAACCTCAAAATCTGGTAAAAGCCTGACTCTGTGACTTAGTGCTCTTCTCTTCAGATTTTTGTTCTAACTTCTGGCCCCAGACCCTTACAAATGTTTCAGAAGTTCCTTTTAAATAGCTCTGGAAACACCATCTAGCTTAGAGCCACATCAACGCCATGTCAAACCCTAATCACCATGTTCTTCAACTACTTCTTTGGCCTCATAAATGTCATTGGTCAGGTTGCTGTAGGAAAGACACTTCCGCACAAAAGAAGCCAGGCAATCGATGTCAAATCTACTGCCAAATCCGTGCATCCATACTCGAGCCATGTCATCCTTGTACTAGATCTGCGTCGCCATGAATGTCGGTTTGGTGGAGCCAACAACCAACTCTTTGTTGCCATGAATGCACCAAGCTTTTGGCGTGAACACAGAAACCCTAACAGTGGTCTAGTATGAAACTCGACCGTTGATCATTAGAGATCAGGTGGTTGCCTTTAAATCTTCATCAGACCGCTGAGACAAGTCCTCTACTAGATCGCACTGCATATTGGTCTTCAGACAAACATCAGGCACCTTTATCGCTCAAATTCAAACATCACTGTTCATCATCTACATGTGCGCATTGATGTTCCATTAGCAGCTCAGGCTTTAACGCACCGCGTGGAGAGGCTCATATCGGTGAGAGATAGCAGTGTTGGGAAGACATCAAGGTGAAGAGAAACAACTACAACAAAGAGCCAAGCATATCGGCTAGACAAAAGGAACTTAGGGAAACGTCTGGCTGAAGGAAACATGCTACACCAAACACCCGTCAAAGTCGGTAGGAGATCACAATGTCGGCGAGACCATACAGCGAAATCCACATGTGACACTGAAAACACCATAAAGTTGGGGAGAGATGGCCAAGTCGGCCAAACATCACAACGAAGTCACAGTGTGTTACCAAAAGATATTTCCTTCATGTAGTGTCGCCAAGATGATTCAAAACTCACGCTGACAAAGACCACTTTATGTTCCATCGCCGAGACCAAAGGTCACTCGCCAAAGACCCAAGCTCATACCGAAGAGATCCTAATACACCACTTAAGTCACTGTGTCCTATAACTTCTTTCAGCGATGAAATCACCTCCCAAATGTATATCACTGTAGCAAAAAATCATCGGTGAGAAGTCATGTAGACACTTCACTGTTATACCGAGAAGACCCTTAGAAACTTGTTTGCCGAGAGAAGATAAGACATTCACTGAAAGCCACACATTGAATCGCCTTCGGCAAGACACGACCCAATCGCTATGACATACACCGAAACACAAGTCTCCCCGAATCATCAAGTCTTCCATCACTGGTCGACGTAGCAAGATGAAATTGCCGAGAAATCTCAACAAAAGGTGCCACCCACACCGAAAGCAAACCACAAGACACCATCGGCAAGACATAATAGATTCACCAAGAGATATATCGAGAGTTCCAAGTCCTACCGAAGGGAAGTCACACCGAAGAGAAAAGGGGGCCACCACAGTTGGGAAGACAAGCGGGGGTTGGGGAGACATCTCCCCGACACAAAGAACATAGGTCGATGGAGACTTCAGGGAGAGAACATGGAGTCACCAAGATGTCACCCTAAACCGAAAGAGTCATGCCGAAGGCACAACGGAGGGCAGCAAAAAGGAACTTGGGGAAACCAAGGGGAGTCAGGAGGACCTCACCCCGAATGGGAACCGCCGAAAGGAAAACCCATCGGTGAGACACAAAGGAGTCAGGGAGACATCTCCTTGACACAACCAACCTAGGTCAAAAAGAAAGAGAACTTTGGGGGACATATAAGAGTCGCCAAGAGGTTACACCGAAAGCTGAAAGTCACAGCGAAGAAGAAGCGGAGCTGGTAAAAACGGTAGCTATGGGTTGGTAATGAATGGAAAATGGGGCTCAGGGGAACCACTTAAGTTAGAATAAACTGGGTAGATAGGTCAATGAAACAAAAAGGCAAACGGGACGGGAACCAAACAGGGCTGGAGCTGGGACCAGGAAAGAGACGGGGAACAAAAGGAACAAAAGGGACCGGGGCCGAAAACTATCCTACCCCCGCCAAAGAAAAGACCGCGGAGGCGGAGCGAAAACCAACAAGAGAAAAAGAAGCCACGGGGCCAGAGCAGGACAAAACCTGAGACAGAAAACATGAAGAAGGTTCCAAAAATGATTCCCATCCCAATCCTGCCCCCGCCAAAGAAAACAAAAAAAAAGACAAGTGAAGAGACAGAGGAAAAGAACCAGCGACTGACGTAAGGCAGAAAGAAAAAGGAACACCAAACACATGGAATCGGGACCAGGATGGATGCATGAACAGGAATTAGAACATCAGAATTGGAGAAGTTCTAGTTCCCTTCAAGCATCCATTCCGCCCCCGATTCTGAAAGAAAAACCAAAGCAAGCAAAAGAGAAATAGGAACCAAAATAAAAACCCAAAAAAAGGAAAAGAGAAAAACTAGGAAACCCTGACATAGGCCACCCCTTGTAGATCAAAACTAGCACGCTGGGCTCAACCCTTGTGGGAGCCCATTTAACCCACGTGCTAAAATGAAAGACACCCTATAGCTAAAGTTTAGTCATGAAAAACCAGAGTACACAACTAGACAATGAGAAAACTAGAAATGACACTAACACGATGATACTACATCCTTTTAATTATCCTCCTCATAATTGATTTGTGTTAATTTTAGGATGATTTCTCCAACACTACATCTATATGATTTATCTCATAAAATAGAATAGGAACCTTTGGATCCTTGGTAATTAGATCGGATATATTTACAAAAGAACATAATATATATAATTTTTCACTAACATTATTTCTCCATTTGAATTATGTACCTTTGCTCAGTTGTGAAGCATCTTTGAATATTGGGTTTCATAAGGCTATGATTAAGCAACATTTTGATTAAAACTGCTTTTACTCACTATAACATACCATACAAAATGCTAAGGAAAGACCATAATAACACACAAATAGATATTAGGCTTCCCAAATATTTTGTATCAGAATTGTTGTTCAATAAACACAATGCAAAAGTTCAATAAACATAATGCAAATGTTAGGTCGGTTTTCCTGTCAAGTCTTTTTGTCGATGCATTTTGTCCAATGTGCAGGATCACGGATGGGGTGTTATGTTATAATGTTACATGCATAGGTTACTTTTCGAGAGATTAGCTTCTCCCCTAATGGTGATGTCAGGTTGATTTTCTTGCCTCTTCAAATAATACCAACATTTTTTTCCTTGTGCAAGAAGCTAACTATTCACCACATGCAGGAAGGAAAGCTGATGTGATTAAGATATGTTTTTTAAATTGTAACAAGTATTGTTATTGGAAAACACTTTGTGTTGTGGGTTTTCTCATTCTGTAGGTTGAAAGTGAAACATTGGAGAGCGGGGGGTGGAGTTGCATGTGGGGAAGATGAAAAACCAACAGAATTGAGGTGGGGGATTTGTAATTATTTGGGTTGTTACTTCTAAATGGTTTTAAAACATAATGTGGGTTGCAAATTTTGAAAAACCAATGTTTTACAACTTGGAATTTTACACAACAATATGAATGTCTTGAAAATATTTTGTTATTTATATCATAGGAATGGAATGAAAGGAACCATCTTTTAAACACCAAGTGTTTTCCAACAACCATTAACAATCTGTATGATTGAAGGTTGGAAAACATAGTGGGAGGTGAGTGCATGATTTATGAAACCTCCAACCCACACAATGTTGTAAAACCCTCTATGGATGCACCTAATCTCCCAAAAAACCATAGCTATGTGCATACAAAATGCATAAAAAACATACATAACATGATGGGACATCGTAGTGATACGTTTTGTCCATTGTGTTTTTTCTAGCAGTGTGTTTTGTGGGGAGATTAGCTTCTCCCTCACACAACTATTCTCCTAAAAAAACACACGTATGTACATACAAAAAATCATAAAAAACATACATAACATGATGGGATGGCATAGTTTGGGCCTTGCCAAGATGGATGATAAAAGTGACAAAATCAAAAGACTAGAGGAAACATTACGGTGAGAGAAGCAAGGAGATAGCAACATCGTTATCTTGTTTTTCCTGACTAACCAATTGGGTTGCTATTTCTAGAGGGTTTTACAACACTATGTAGGTTGTAGGTTTCTTAACACCCAGTATTTTCCAATTTCATTACCTTCTTACTATCTAATTTATAAAAGGTTCTCAAGGAAATCACAAAACATACCAAATTGAGGTGAGGGGTGAGTAACCAATTGGGTTGTTACTTGTGAAGGGTTTTAAAACATTATATAGGTTGTAGATTTCGTAAAACCAGTGCTTTGCAACCTAGAATTTTACAAAATAGTATGAATGTATTCAAAAGATTTTGTTAATTAGACAATAGGAATGTAATGAAAGACACCATTTTATAAACACCTAATGTTTTCCAACAATCATTAACACTCTGTATGATTGCAGGTTGGAAAACATAGTGGGAGGTGAGTGCATGATTTATGAAACCTCCAACCCACACAATGTTGTAAAACCCTCTACACATTATACTTCATGGGGAAAATAAGTATGGAATTATCTCATGGGGAAGGGTCTAATAGGCTATCTAAAGGAAACTATTCCTCAGCCTACTGATGCTAAAGAATTTGAAAAATGGGAGATTGATTGTGAGAAAATAGTTGGATGCATATGTTCATTAGTCTCATCTAATTTATAATTTCATGTTGAATCATGCAAATCACCTAAAGAATCTTGAGAAATTTTTGAGAAATTGTATGGAAAAAATGATAAGATTATGGGATATCAGATTGATAATGATTTAATGAATCTTGATCCTAAATTTTTTGACCTCATCCAAGACTACATCTCCAAGATCAAGCAAGTAAGAACACAACTAAAAGATTGCAACATTGATAAGGAGGATTTACAATTAATTTTGAATGTGTTATCAAAGTTTGGTACTAAGTATTTAGTGTTTGTTTATGCCTTTCATACACATCAACTTTCTATGGGAGAATAATATGTTGATCCTAAGTTTGATGAATTTTCTAATATCCTAATCTAAAAGGTAGTGTTCAGTTAATACAAAAGGGTCTAATCAAGTCTTTTAAGTCCCAAACATTGTTGGATAATGAGTTAAAGGTATCAAAAGAATAGAGTACTAAAAAGAAGAAAATTAAGAAAATTAACAAGCCACATACTAAATCAAAATCATCTTCCTCAAAATGGGAGTCATCTAAGAAGGATAGGCCTACTTGTGCATATTGCAAGAAATAAACACATGATGAACATCAATTTTATTCAAAACAACTTGATGAGTTGAAGCATCTTCTAAAGAAGGTTCAAATCAATTGTTCATCATCACCAAAAGGTTAACCATATTCTTCTCCACCAAATTATAATAAACTCAAGGGGAATACACTTGTCACAGTTGCAAATTCTATGGAAAAGAGGTGGTTACTTGATTAAGGAGCCTCACATCACATGTATTCATTAAATAGCATGTTCACTTCATTTGAGACTTGTTCATCACTACCAATTATGATGGTTAACAACACATATATGTGTGTTTTTCAGAAGAGATCCATTGATATGGATGAAATTTAATGATTTTCTTTATGTGCCTTCATTGTCAACCAATATCCTTTATATCTATTTGATCACACATGGTGGAGCAAGTAGGAGTGTTGAGTTCACACCGAATTCTACCATAATATGGGATTCACATATAAGGGATATAGGTATAGTTGGGGAGGTTGATCACCAATATTTTATCTACACCTCACATTTTGCTCCTAATGATTCAATATATGCTCACATTGAGGCATCTTGTGTGGATACTTTTTAGGAGATTTAGTATGGTCATTTGAATCTTGGTATACTTTCATCTTCTGAGGATTGAGTGACGTGTTGATATTCCATCTCATTCATCGTCTATTGTACCTAAGGATGCTTTTGATTCCATAGGTTTGGCTCCTTTTGATTCAATGGAGTGGGAAATTCATCATCTTTAAGATATGGCTACATGCGATGAGTACTTGATATACATTGTTGGTTTTTTTATTGAGTCTCACACCCAACATTTGGGAGACATCATTGATTGCATACCTCTTCTCTTTGATGAATATGACCCTTTTTTATTTGTTATGAGGGTACACTATAACCCTCTTGTTCATTCTCTACATGATCATTCTTTCTATTTTGAAATGAGTGTGGATTCTTTTGAGCAATATTTGGAGGATGCTTCTTTGTCTTCAAAGGAGGTATCCTTGTCTTTGGATTGTGTTTTATAATTTTTTCTCAGAGATTCAAGATTGTTTGAACTTTGGTAGTGTGGCCTAGAATTCTTTTTTGGAGTGTGACACCTTTCGAAATTGATATGGAGACACTTGAGCATTCTTCAAAGACATTACACATCAAGATTATAGCCCCACAAATTAACCAACCACTTCGAGATTACAACCCCACAAATTACACAATCAAGACACCACCAAGCAATATATTATTTTTGGAACTTTATACTTAGTACGATTACAAGTGCCACTTTCCAACAACAACAAAGTGGACTTGATCTTAGTGCTTACATATGCCAAATTTGGCCACAAGCTCAAAGTAGTTTTTTTACACAAGATTAAAGATCAATTTGATTATGCCATTAGAAAGAACATGAAAAAATATGCACTTTAAATAAATTCACCCTAAAATGATTAAAATGTGGGATGGATGCTATCATATGGTTTAGGACATAGAGCACATCCACACTTCCAATTTCATTCAAGGGTAACCCTAAATATCTCAATGCCAAAGAGAAATAAATCTTGTAATAGGGTTGTCTTAGGGGCTGAATATGATCTAATGAGAGGTTCACCACAAATTTTTAACTTGGAACATACAATGAAATGCAATGAAATGAAAAACCCTAATTGAATACAAACTAACACTAAATGGCCTAAAAAGTGAATGGAACAACATAAAAAACTACAAAATAGAATGTGTGCACCTATAAATATAGAAGTGGATGGATGGAGGTTTGGAACATTGGAAATTCAAACTTTATTTATGATTAGGACTCATTTTCCAAGCTGGGTGAATCAGTCCAGTTTCTAGAAAATTGTGCCAAAATAGGAATCTGCTAAAAGGGTATCTAAATCTACAAAAACCTGAAATTCAATTGGAACTGGGACTCATTCACCAAAAGTGGTGAATTAGTCCTATTAGGATTTTCTAAAAATTCAAAGGATGGTCTTTCTCTCCTTTATCTGCTCTATGCTTCCTGATTGGTTTCTAGATTTGAATCTTTGATTTACAACCTGCAGGTCTTCTCCAAGGTTCTCCAAGGCTTAATGACAACTTCAAAAATTTTTAAGCATTTGAAAATTTTCTCTAATCTTCCTCGGGAAATTTGCAACCTAGGCCTGAAAAATCACACATAAAAGAGAGGGAAAAATGTTATTGGGTTAGTGGATAGGGGTTTTCCTTCGTCAAACCCTATTTTGGAAATCAATCCTTGAAATGAAATTAAATAAGAATAGAGAATGATGAATGAAAAAATAACAATGTCGAAACTCATGAAAACCTAGCAATAAAGTGTTACAAATATGCTTGAGATGGCTGCAATGGATGTAGATCTTGACTCTTTCTTGAATGAAACACTTGCTTGAATCATAAACCCTACATCACAATTGTTAGCACAAAAATGAACATGATGGATGAAATTCATGACATGATGATTGATGCTCTAAAATGCTTGGATAATCTTCCCTTTAATGCTCTTGAATGTTCTTGTGAATGCTTGAATGCTCTTGTGAATGTCGATTATAGACCTACACAAACACACCAAACAATCACACAATTAGATTCATATGGAAGTTAAATCAACTTTCCCCATGAAATCCATTTGAAATACACAAAATAGGAAATGAAAATGAAGAACATAAATGAAAATAATTAAATCCTATCTAATGCGTGAAAACTCTTAATCCCATGGGGGGATTGGTGCCATTTTGATGTGGAAAATGGCCCTTTCCCAATCCCTTGTAAACTTGATGAATATTTGTTGATGATGGAAGCTCCTTGATGAAATTTTGGCATAAACTAGATATGAAACAACAAAATATATGAACACTTGATGAAATGGATGAAATTAGCTCTAAATATGAAGATAGTGATTTTGAAATGAATTTGTGGATCCAAAACTCAAATGAGAGCCTCTTATTTATAGATGATAATGTTGAAGAATGAGGCAAAATGGATGAATGTGGGATCAAATACCAACCAATGACCAAGTGCCACTTTTCAACATGTGAGTGGACAAAGGTGGAGAAAATTGTGGTCATTGGCTGGTGTTTGATCCCACATTCATCTATTTTTCCTCATTCTTAAACATTATCATCTATAAATAAGAGGCTCTCATTTGAGTTTTGGATCCAGAACTTCATTGAAAAATCACTATGTTCATATTTAGAGCTAATTTCATCCACTTCATCAAGTGTTCATAGTTTTTTTTGGTTTCATAGCTAGGTTATGCCAAAATTTCATCAAGGAGCTTCCATCATCAAAAAATCTTCATCAAGTTTACAAGGGATTGGGAAAGGGCCATTTTTCACAATGGCACCAATTCCCCCATGGGATTAAGAGTTTGCATGCATTAGATAGAATTTAATTGTTTTCATTTGTGTTCTTCATTTCCATTTCCCATTTTGTGTATTTCAAATGGATTTCATGGGGAATGTTGATTTAACTTGCATGATTTTTTTTTTGTTTGTCCATGTCTATAACTGATATTCACATTTTGGTGCTAGAAGGAGGGAAAATCTGAAGATATTATCATGTTTTTTGAAAAAATTATGTTGTTTTCTTGACATTTTTGTGCCTACAAGAAACTGTGTCACTATCAGTCCAATAGTGCCATACAATGACACTGCAAACTCCAAACTCTGATGCTGATGTCTTCCTACCCAAAAATTCAAATTTTCAAAGTGCGACGCTTGACCATTTCTCTGTCACTAAACTTCCAAATTCCAAATTGTGTCGATGTCTCAAAATAGCACTGCAATTGTGCTCACTAGCTTTGTTGCAAAGTGTCGTTGTCAGTCTTAGCAATGCCATATAGCACCGCTGACCTCTTCAAACTATGACACATGTGTGGTTTATGTTGCTGGGGTGGGATAAAAGATTAAATTTCAAGTTTTTTTGACATGTGCTTTTTTACCTTTGATCATTTTGAACTATTAACCTATTTTCTACCTCTATGTTTCTTGGACTAATCAATTTTTGTAGGTGGAAGCAATGAAGGATCAAGGAGAAGTTTGAATTATGACATTATTTCCTTGTTGTATCAAGTGTTTTTAAACACTTTTGGAGATAATTATAATTCTAAATTTAAGGACTTTGTTTCTTCAAAGCTTTTAGGACTCTATAGATTTCAATTTGGGTTTAAAAAGAACAAGACAAAAGGATTAAAAAGAACCTTAGGCAACTTACTAGATTTTGTTTAAGGTTTAGCAATTGAACAAATAACTTTCACTTTTCCTTTTGGTGCTTTAAAAAGAATCCAACTTTTGGTTTGAAGGTTTAAAATGAACATGTGCATTTGTGTTTTGTAATTGTAGACATCCAATTTGATCACTTCCATATGATCAAACGTGTCTCCTTATTCAGCCGGTCGCTCATCCCCTCTATCAATATTAATTAAACCATTTGTTTAATTAATACCCTACATCTTGCATAAGGGTCCTAAAGTATTTAATCTAATACTTTACCCCTCTTCCTCCTCTAAATTAAATAAATATACCCTTTTATTTAATTTAGTCATATCCCCCTTTTAAATTAAAATTCATTTTTTATTCCTCTTTCCTCTCTCATAGTCACATCCTGCAACTTTTACAAGTTGGTCCCCTAATCCATCTTAATTACTTCATCTTCTTCTAATTAATAGGGGTTAGCATGTGCACACTCTTAATCATCATTAAGGTCACATCCTCCATAATCTCCCACTTGCTTCTAATTAGTCATTAGTCCATCTAAATGAGTACTTGCACAACGTTAATCATTTGATTAGCCTAACCTAATCCTCATCCTATTTATGGCATATGTTCTTGAGTCAACCTTATTAAATGCTTTCTCCTTTTGGGCAAGGCACTCCACTTCCTCATGTGAATTTTTAATTCACCTTGTAATCCCCCAAGGCACCCAAAAGGAATTTTTAATTCTTTCACTTCTTCCCACATGTCCTTCACTTGTTATTTATTCTTTCCCATCTCCCCATGAGAATATTTGAGGAATTTTTAATTCCTCACATGTCCTCTCACCCACATGGGGACAAGGACCTCCTTTATGAGGAGATATTGTCCAATCCCAAGGTACTTTGTACCCCCTCCATGTCATGTACTTCTCCTTCCACCTCATGTCCACTTCACCTTTTAGGGCTATCTCACATGCCACATGTCAAGATGTGAGGGCTTGTGAGTTCTCAACTCACCTTAGCCCTACATCTTGATATTTGGGTGGCTCAATCTTGACCCTCCATTTCCCCTAGGAATTCTCAAAAATCCTATAAATACCTCCTCTTTTCTCTCATTTTGGGGGAGATCATTTTGCTAGCCAAACTCTTGCAATTTTGTTTCTCAACTTATACTTAGTCATTTTCATGCTTTCATCCACTTGCGCTCATCCTCACAACACCACTTAGCTTGCATCTACTTGCCATCCAAGGAGCATACACATCAAAGATCGAAGGGCCAACCAAAGGATCGATTCAACGCAAGGTATAGAGTTCTATTTTGTTACTTTTGCTTTGTGTTGTTTCCAACTTAGGCTAATCTTGAGGTGTAGGTTGTTTTGGTGTTTATTTGTACTCTTCTACTTGCTGCTTGTTTTCTAATACTCCCATTCGACCTATCACATTTTTGGCATGCCTGGTGGGACCCACAAACGGGTCTATTTCTTTCACGTTTGCTATTTTTTGCATTTTTGAAGGTCCAGGTTACAGAGTGGCGGACCTTTCCTGACAGAGTGGTGGATCTGTCCAGCAGTGGCGAACCTGTCCTAACAGAGTGGCGGACTTGTCCTGCTGTGGCAGACCTGTCTTGCAGTGGCGGATTTGTCTTCTGGTGGCAGACCTATCCTGCAGTGGCAGACCTGTCCTGTAGTGGCAGACCTGTCCTGATAGAGTGGCGGACCTGTCCATGTAGAGTGGCGGATCTGTTCCTATAGAGTGGCGTACCTGTCCTCCAGAAGGTAAAAATTTCAAGTTTTTTCTAATTGTCTTTTGGTAAAATAGGCACATAGTTTAATTAAAAGAGGGGTCAATAAACCTTGTTTGGCATGTTTGGGAAGGCTATTTGATGTATCCAATCCCCTTGCGCCATTTGGCGATCCTAGGTGACAAGAAATTGTAGCTTTCCAAGTCCTTTTGAGTCACCCTTTTTTCACTTTCTTAGTGGGACTTGCTTGGGGATTTCATCACCCCAAGGGACGATTCCAACCATGCGTACTGGTGGGGTATAGAAAAGGGGGAGAGCGAAAGTTGTACGTCAATCCAACCACGTTGTAATTGGCAAAGCGTCAGGATGACGTGAAGAGTTGGTCTGAGCCTTTAGTATCTTGCTAAGGTTCCCGACTCACGCTTGTAACGGGTTGGTGTTCACGGTTTGGGCCTTACGTACCGGGTGTATATTGAGGACTCCTTAGCAACCATGTGCATCCTAGAGTAGAAGACTTTGTTGACCATACCCGTTTCTACTAATCTTAGGGTCATGCTATTTGAATTGTCTTTCTCGTGCAAAAATCAGTGATTATCAGTTTGGCCAAGTCTTTTGTGATTGCTATATTTTGGGTCCTTTTCCTTGCCCATCCATCCAAACATCCAACTTAAACTTATCATTTGACAGACCTGTCCTCATCCTTTGGTGGACCTATCCCTGTGCTGTGGCGGACCTGTCCTAGTGCAGTGGTAGACCTGTCCTAACCCTGTGGCAGATCTATCCCTATGCTGTGGCAGACCTGTCCTAACCCTGTGGCAGACCTGTCCTAGTGCAAAGGCAGACCTATCCTTCTGCAGTGGCAGACCTATCCTAGTGCAGTGGCAGACCTATCCTTGTGTAGTGGTAGACCTATCCCTATGCTGTGGCGGACCTGTCCTAACCCTGTGGAAGACCTGTCCCTGCGCAGTGGCAAACCTATCCTTGTGCTGTGGCGAACCTGTCCTTTGACCAGCCTATATCATCACTTGGCATTCATTGTCCCTCTGTTTTGAACATCGATACAACCATTTAGCATCCAGAACAAACATTTGAACGTCTGTTCCGATTCTTCATCCCTTCATGCTAAGAGTCATTTGTCTTGAACACTCTTTTGCTTGTTTCGAGAGCCATTCATCTACCCTGAGATGCTCCCCATCCATCCTAAACCCTCTTTCATCTCTGATCTTCGTTATCCTTTATAAACCTTGTTGGAGTTGTCATCCAAGTTGACCTAGGTGTTCATCCCTAATCACAATCATCGTAGTTGGTTTAGGATTGCTATCCATCCTAAGTCAGTTATCCTCTTCGACCCAATCAATCCGCTTCTATCTCAAGTTAGATTCAGTGTCATTGTCATACATCCACCCTTCAATCAACACCTAGTGTTACCAAGGATCCTTCTTAAACTCGGTTGTGGATCTCAGTCTTCATCATATTTATCATCACATCAATCATAATCATTAGATCAATCCAACCCCCACATCATCAAACCTATCCGGATCAAAACCTGAAATCTAGGTTAGTCCAATGTCTACTAATCGATCCAATCCGATCCACGTCGGCCTAACCAATCGTCATCAACTAATCTCCCATCAAATTGAATCAATCTTTCATCATCAAGGTTCTTCTAATATCTTGATCTACCTCGCCATCTTGCATGCTCGTTCAGACTCGATCACAGGCAAAGAAAATGGCTGACCAACAAGCCCTGAATGCCCAATCAAACAATCCTCAAGATCCCAATAACACAATGAACATCCCTCACAATCCCCACAACGGTACCTCATCACAATCCAATGTGGATGGTCAAAACACGTCACCACCTAGGGAGGAAAACATGGCTGATCAACCTAAGCTCACATTCGAGGAACACTTCAGCAACCCTGTTAATGCACAAATGACAGAATGCCTCCTTGAAAGACATGGTGACAAAATCTTGGCTCACTTGATTGACAAAGGTGTCAAGCTGCCATCAGGTGTTGACTTATCCAAGTATGGCACCTCCACATCTAATGTACCCCAAGGTTCACATGATATCCCCAGTAGCTCGTATGTCCCCAATGTTCCTTCTGTAGAAGGTTGGCATCAACCTAAATTCGGCAACGCTGTCTTATATCCCATTGGAAATCTCACACATCCCACCATCTCGGTCACAGGAACACCCCAAACCATTGACCCCAATGATCCTTTTGCTTATGGCATGCCGAAAAACATCCCACAACTGCAACCATTAATGCTACGGCACCACTCCCTTCAAACCTGCCTCCTATCAACACTGGGGGCAACCCTTTCGCCACCTTTCCCCCACCTCATGGGGCTAACAATCCACCACCATCATTGTTCACACCCCAACAACTGCCCCAATCTACCAATCCTCCACCATCATCATTCATACCTCAACAACTGCCCCAATCTAACAATCCTCCACCATCTTCATTCATACCCCAACAATCGTTCCAATCCAACATCCCTCCATCATCATTTGTATCCCAACAACCTCCCCAAGCCTATGCTCCCACTAGTGCTCAACAACCTCCCTTGCACAACATCTCAATCACACCTCTACCTCAACAACAACCATTGGTCAATCCCTTATTTTCAACACAACCATCATAGCATCAACCGCAAGGAAATCAACCTCATCCTTTAGCCCCAACCATATCTCCATTCCTTGCATCCATTTTACGCCTGCAAGCACAACCACCACAAAACATCCCATCTCGCCCACCACAGCTGCCAACTGTGCATCAACAACCACCCCATAATTACAACTATTATAACCAGCAACAATATCAACAACAACCCTCGTATGTGGCATCACAACAGTCATATCAACACCCCCAATATCCACAAGCTAATCAACAACACCTCCTCCCTACTTCCCAATAGTATGCCACCCATAACTACCTAACCAATCCATATCCCACCTCGCAACAACAACCTCTCTATCAACAAGGTCCCTTGGCGTATCAGCAGGGAATGCCATCTCCTCATCCATACGCCCATCTTCAAACATCATCTCAGAATCCATAATCATCCTACCATCAATATCCGTCCAACACACCGGCCAATGCGGACATCCTAGAAATCAAAGCCGCTCTAAAAGATCTTTAGGCAGGGACTGGCAAACAATCGTTCAAGTTTGAAGATATATGCCCATATTTGTATGATCCCTCCATCTCATTGATCCCCTTCCCCAAACATTTTGAGATGCCAAAGTTTGACAAATATAAGGGGAACAAAGATCCTAAGGCCCACTTCCTGGAGTTTTACTCCCGGTGTCAAGAAGTTATCCACAGTGACAACTATCTCTTGCATCTGTTCCCCTGGAGTCTGGCAAGTAACGTGCTAGGGTGGTTCATGACTCTTGAAAAGGGATCTATAAAATCTTTTGCAGACCTATTAGAAAAGTTTGTCTCCTACTTCTCCTTCAATTTGGAGAAAGATACCAGTAACTTGGATCTTCTCAAAGAGAAACAACTTGAAGGGGAAACCTTTACTAACTACCTTCAGAGGTGGCGTGCCCTAGCAAGCTGAATGAAAACCCCTTTGAAAGAAAAGGACATGGTCACCCTCTTCATGGAGAAATCTCATCCTGACATGGCTCATAACTTCCAATTACACTGTGTCACCACTTTTGCGGAGGTGGTATAGAAGGGACCCATCCTTGAGCGTGCCCTTGTTGCCAAGGGGCGCATCAAAATATGTAATCAATATAAGGAAAGGTAATTCAACGACAAGCCACATTTTTGGAACAAGAACAAAAATGCAGTAAATGATGGTGTTACTGATACTAAACATGTCCACGTGGCCAACACATCCCAGAAACAACAAAAATCCATACCTAACACCATATCTGTACCGCAAGGGACATCCCGTCCTCCCCAACAGTCCAATCAAAATAACCAAGGGAACACTAAACGCCAGTATGCTCAACTAGGAGAACCCTTAAGTGTCATCTTCAACAAACTATTGCAGATCAGCTATCTGATCACGTACCCTATTACCAAGCCACTCGACGAATCCAAACCTAAGCCCGCATGGTTTAGGGAAAATGAATATTGTGAGTTCCACAAAATCAAAGGACACTCTTTGAATAAGTGTCAGGGTCTAAAAAACTATGTCCAGGATCTCATAGATCGAGGTGACATCAAGGTTGACCTTAGTCAAGCTCCGTCGTCCAATGCTCAATTGCAGATCTATCAAAACGCCTTCCCAAACCATAACCAAGGCTCGAGCACTTCCAACAGTAATCCTCAAAATAAAAACACAAATAATGTGAGCTATAAAATGTACCCCTCAATTACGAGGGTATTATTCATTACATTGAGCAGGTAGAACTTTGTGTATCCATGATACATGTCAAAGCTAAAGACCCTCAATGTGCTGTTACCACACAACAAGCTCGCATCATCATTCCTGCAGCCTCTCCACCCACCCAACCAACTCCTGTAACTTCCCAGTACAATATCCTTGATCACTTAGGAAAGACCCCTGCACATATCTCCATCTTGGATTTACTCAAGTCTTCCCCTGTGTATCAAGAAATCCTCAACAGAGCCCTAGAGGAAACCCATGTGCCTAATAACATTGACCCCACACAATTCCAAGCTTTGGTAGGACACCTAGCTTCATCTCACCAACTACACTTCAGCCAAAATGATATGCCCAACATCGATGTTAATCACAATTTCCCCTTGCATATTGAAGTTGTGGTTGCCCGGCATAAAACAAAAAGAGTTTTGGTAGATAATGGCTCTGCCCTCAACTTGTGCACTTTAAAATTCATAAAATAGGTGGGGTATACCCAAGCAGACTTAAGCAACCAGATTATTACAATCAAGGCTTATGATAATGCAGAAAGGAATTAAGAAGGGATCATCAATCTTCCTATCCAAGTGGGACCGGTGGTTCAGTACATTACCTGCCATGTCCTTGATCTGGACTTGCCATATAATTTCCTCCTCGGCCGTCCATGGCTCCATGCTATGCAAGCCATTCCCTCCACCTACCATCAGTGCCTCAATTTCCCAGTCAACGAAAAAGAGGTCACCATCTATGCCGACCCCCAACCATTCGAATATTGTCGCGCTCTAGAAGCGTCATTCCCCCATTTACATTATTGTTCTGGGGTTGAAATGGGGGCATCTTAGTCATCATCCGCTAATCCACCATCCACCGCGATAACCACTCCATCCTCCACCACTGACCCCACAGTCACAAAGGTCCAGATCATTGACAAAGGGTGTGGTGAGTACGAAATGCATACTGCTCTTAATGTAGCAACCATGCCACCATCACCATACGAGTATGGTCAACCTTCCCATGCTACCCCAAAGGAAGACAAGACTGTCACCTTCCATGGAAAAAACATCCCTACCACCACCTTCGTATCCCCAAGTATCAAGATAGATGTGCCAAAAGAAGACATAAGCCAATGGGTTTACCAAGAAGAGCCTCAGCCGGAAACTCCTCTCAAGGAATACTTTCAATAAAAGTACCCCTGGCCAAAAAAGTTTGTGGAAAAGCATAACTATCAAGGCAGGGGCCTTGGAAAGTAGGAACAAGGGCAGTTGCAACCCATTGATACGTCCCTGCTACCAAAAAATGTGGGCATTGGGTATGATAGAAAGCAGAAAGGCCCCGCAACATCGTCTAATGCTTCCAATAGTGTCACTGTGGACAAGGGCTTATTGGAAGACATACCCGAGGAGGAGTCCATCATACATGCATACGATGAAGTCAATCACGCCGACCTATCTTCCATGTTTGAATGCCTATCCGTCTGCACTATCAGCCTATCCCTTTGCCATCCTGAGCTCATTGATTGGGACCTACGAACTAGCACACATGTCAGTATGTCTACGGATACACATGTCAACCTTATGGGATTGGGGGAGGATGAACACTCTAGTCGCAAAAGTAAGAATAAGAAAAATAACAAACAGTCATCTAGTGAAAACCTCCTTGAGGCACTTCGTGACCCTGAAAAAGTAAAAATAAAGGACGCATCTGATGGTGAAAACCTCGAAGAGGTGCTAGAAGATGGAGATGTTCATCTTCCCCTTATGGGAACTCAGTTATCTACCTGATCATCTATTTTGATTGAAGAGACCCAAGAAGTCAATCTAGGAACTATTGACAATCCTAAGGTCACCTACGTAACTAAGTCACTCTCAAAGCAAGAGCATCTGGTCATTGTGCAGCTACTCCAAGAGGGAATTGTTAACTTTGCTTGGTCATACTCAAACATGCCAAGCTTAGACCCCGCCTTAGTGGTTCATCACCTGGACATCCGCCTAGATGCTAAGCCTGTGAAGCAAAAACTCTGCAAGATGCATCCGCAAGTCACGTTGTTAGTCAAGAAGGAATTGGAGAAGTTACTGGAGGTGGGTTTTATTAGACCAATTGACTACTCTGAATGGATCTCCAATGTAGTGCCAGTTGCTAAACCAAATGGTGACATTCGGAATTGCACGGACTTCAGAGATCTCAACAAAGCTAACCCAAAAGATGACTTACCCTTACCCAACATTGACATGTTGGTTGACCTGACAGCAGGACATGAGATGTTATCCCTTATGGATGGCTTCTCTGGGTATAACCAGATCTGAATCGCACCTGAGGACCAACACAAAACCACCTTCACAACTCCTTGGGGCACTTTCTACTACAATGTTATGCCCTTCGGTCTCAAAAATGCGGGGGTGACATATCAGAGGGCAATGATGGTCATCTTCCATGACCTCATACACATCATCATGGAGGACTATGTCGATGACCTATTAGGAAAATCCAGAACATGAGCAGAACATCCTGCCATCCTGAAAAAGATATTTGAGCAGTTAGAACACTACAAGTTGCGGCTAAACCCAAAAAAGTGTGTCTTTGGGGTCACTTTAGGAAAGTTGTTGGGTTTCATAGTCTCTCGCAGGGGCATTGAGGTTGATCCCACTAAGGTGAAAGCTATCTTGGACATGCCCCCTTCCTGCAATCTCAAACAATTAAGAAGGCTTCAAGGGAAGATGCAGTCCATCCGTCAGTTCCTAGCCCAGCTGGCAGATAAGTGTCAGCAGTTCACTCATCTTCTGAAAAAAGATTCCACCTTTCGATGGAACCAGTAGTGTTAGATAGGCTTTGACAAAATCAAGGAATATTTAGCCCATCCCCCGATATTAATGCCACCTATTCCTGGCAAACCCCTCTTGCTTTATATCTCTGCCACTTCAGTCGCATTGGGGGGATTGTTGGCACAACACGATGAGTCGTCGAAAGAAAGGGAAATCTACTACATCAGTTGGACATTGGTTGGCTACGAGTTAAACTACTCCCCCATGGAAAAGGCCTGTCTTGCACTCATTTTTAGCACATAGAAGCTTCGACATTACATGCTTAGCCATCCAGTTAAATTAATTGCCAAGATCGATCCATTGAAGTACCTATTATCTAGGACCACTCTGACTTGCCGCATGGCTAAGTGGGTCATGCTCCTCAGTGAATTTGACATAGAATACATGGACCGCAAGGCTATCAAAGGACAAATAATTGCAGATTAGTTGGCGGAAGCCCCTTTGGTTGATACTTATCCATTGATCACAAAATTCCCTGATGAGGAGGTCTTCTTAGTTGAGGAAACCCCCACATGGACACTGTATTTTGATGGATCATATACGTATAATGGATCGGGGGTAGGAATTCTATTAGTCACCCCTCAAGGTGACTACATCCCAAAGTCATTCAGGATCACATTCCCATGCACCAACAATATGACAGAATACAAAGCTCTCCTCACCAGCATCAAAATTGCAAAATAGTGGCACATAACTCAGTTGAAAGTCTTTGGTGATTCTTTGCTAGTCATTAGACAAGTTAACGATGAGTTCCGAACCAAAGATGATAATCTGTTACCCTACAAGTGCATGGTGGATGATTTCAAGAAATATTTCACCTCTATACAATTTGAACAGATTCCCAGGGTACACAACAAAGTAGCTGATGCAATGGCCACTATTGGCTCCCTACTAGACATGCCCAAAGACCGAACAAAATGCAAGTTTCTTGTAGAACAACTTTTAATCCCAGCATATGACATCCCTGAAACTAACATGGTGTGTGATGTCGTGGGTCCCACCTCCCCATGGTACCAAGACATCTATACCTATCTCCATGATAACATTATACCCCCAGATCTCACACGTAACCAACACAAATCCTTCGTTCATCGCTCTTCTCGGTAAGTCATCATCGGTGATACACTTTATCATTGTTGGTATGATGGAATCCTCCTCAGATGCCTGAATGAGACCGAAGCCCATGCTACACTAACGGAGGTATATGGCGGTGTTTGTGGAGCACATTCAAATGGTATGGCTCTGGCCAAAATGATCTTACGAGCTGGGTATTATTGGCCTACTATGGAACATGATGCTTGCGAGTTTGTAAAGAAGTGTCTTCCATGCCAGCAACATGCAAATTTAATCCACACCCCAGCACAAGATCTTTAGCCCCTCCTAGCACCATGGCCATTTTCTCAATGGGGTTTCAACTTGATTGGCAAGATTCACCCACCATCATCCGATGACCATACATTCATAATTACCACCACTGAGTATTTCACCAAGTGGGTGGAGGCAATGCCCCTTTCACAAATCATCGGTACTCAGATTTCTAAATTCATCCTTTACCATATTCTCTACAGATATGGTATCCCGTCCACCATCCTTTCTGAAAATGGAAAACTATTCAAAAACCAAGCCATGAAACACCTCTGCGATACCTTCCATATCCAGCACCATTGGTCATCGCCTTATTACCCCCAGGGTAATGGTCAGGCAGAAGTGACCAACAAAACCCTCATCCGTATTCTCAAAAAGGTTGTCAATAATACTGGATGAGATTGGCACCTCCATATTCATCTTGCCCTGTGGGCATATCACACATCCATTCGCAGCCCGACAGGTGCCACCCCCTACTCTTTAGTGTATGGTGTTGAAGTCGTCTTGCCAATCGAAGTTGAACTTCCATCATTGAGAATCTCTCTGAAGAACCTTATCAGCAAAGAGGATGCTCGTGTTGCACGGATTGCATAGCTAGAGTTACTGGATGAACGAAGAATAAAGGCCTACGACCATCTGCAAGCATACCAGAATCACCTCAAGCACAGTTATAACAAGAAGGTTCATCCTCAGAAATTCCAGGTGGGTGAGCTTGTCCTAAAGGAGAACCAACGTACTCAGCAAGACCGCGACAAGAAAGGAAAATTTGAGGCAAATTGGTTAGGGACCTATATCATAGCCACTAAATATGGATCTGGGGCATACAGGTTGAATACTCTTGAAGAAGACCCCCTTGACGAGCCCATCAACATCATGCATCTGAAAAATTTCTACACTTAAATCTGCTCGGTTACCCCACCTAGTCAAAAAAATCAGAAAAATAAAAAAAATAAAAAAAATCAAAAATCAAAAAATAGTCAAGAGAAATAAATCCGTCCTATGGTGAAAACCACCTCTTGGTGGTGCCTTAGATAAGTATGGATGGTGAAAACCTGGTAACAGGCGTCATCCATAGAGGGCTTAATCATTATCTACCTAACATCCTAGTTATGTTATGCCTTCAGCCGCACTATTGTCCTCACCCATCTCATCCCCGGGTGCTTGGTAAATGTTGATTGAGCATTGAATGACCCATCTAGCCTATCCCCCATTCCTGAGCTTTTCAGTATCCCACTCTGAGCTTGTGTCATTCATTCCCTTCATTTTTATGTGCGTGTCATCGAGTAGGATCATCCATCACGTCGGTCTTCACCTAGGTCCCATCCTGTTGTGTCCATTAGTTGAACTACGTTGCCCCTGCGCTATCATGTAGGCAAGGTTGATCATTTGATTCACCCCCGGGGCATTTGTCCATCATCATCGGTTATCATTTGTCTTCTTTTCACTTTATCCATTGTCTTCTCTGGAACTACGAGGGCTCTGTGCTTTCACATAGGCAAGGCTAATCTATGATCGGCCCCTGAGCCCCTAGGTCTGTAGGTTATGTCGGTCTTTTGTGCTTCTTTATCAAGTTATGCCCATATATAACCGGTTCTTAACAAACGAAATTCCCTTGTGTTACAAAATCTTGTCCCTCGATAACATCCCGCGTCAACTGGATCATCCTACTTTCACATCCATCTTTGGTCTCAATAGGATGAATCCTTCCCAGCAGACCTCGCCAATCACATCCATCACCTTGATTCTATGGCAAAGGACATGTTGTCTTGATTATGATCTTCTGATGCTTTCAAATTTTGTTTATCACTTTAGGTTCCTTCCCATCACTTGTCAAGGTCACCTTGGTCCACCATACCATGGCGGGCTTTGACTTGTTGAAATGGGGGCATACCTTGATCTTTTATTTTGTCTACTGTCTTCTCAAGTTATCCCTCGTAAGACCCACCAAGATCTCTAGGATCTTGTGTTATGTTGGGACAACTTTGTGTGTTTGTGGTTATTACAACACCAGGCCCGACCGAGGTCATCGTGACGTCGGGGTGTTGGGATAACCTTATTATTTTTTTTGTTTGTTTACTGCATAGAGTACTCGCTCACCTTGGTCTTCTATATCAAGGTGCTTGATACCCCATGCTATAGTAAAAATAAATGCTCCAAAGATGGAAAAATATCATTTTCACCACTTTGCATGCACCTTTCATTTCCATCATGACCATCGCTCATGATTTTGGTTGTGCAAGTACTCTCATTCTTTGTTCCTCTTAGGTTCTCTTCCTCTCAAGATATTAGTGGTTGTTTTGGCAAATGCAATCTTCCATCCACCTATCACCTATCCGCATTCTCATAATGGTTGTTATTGACATTTAAGTACACTGTAAGCATTTAGCATGTGCATCCATAAATCATACATCACAAATCATATAAACATGCATAAATCATCTATCCACATGTGCATCCATAAATCATACATCATAAATCATATAAACATGCATAAATCATCCATCCACATGTGCATCCAAACATCATAAATCATAAGAAACATTTACATAGGTCATAAACATGTGCATCCATGCATCATAAACCATACATAATTATCCATTTTCATAAGCAACTATGCATCCATCATAATCATGATAACATACATGTGCATCCATACAACATAATCATAAAGCATAAATCATCCATATAAAACATGTGTACATATCTATGAAACCATATCATGAATCATCTCATATAGCCGCATAAATAAAAATATCATGCATAATGTCAATAAAGGCCATCACAAAATCAAAATAATAAACATCCTATCATAATACAATACATATCCATCATATATCACCAAATAAGATACAAAATACAGAGATGTGGACCACCTCTACCCTCTGGCGCCATGCACAAACCATCCATCTTGTATCTACCAAAAGTAACCAATGTCCTGCATTTGTCTGCTCTACTGTGAGCTCCCCACATCTGATCTCTGTGAAGAGTTGGGTATTGGTCCTATGTGTGCTAGAATCCCCTGATACTCACGGGTGGGTGTCCCCTGATACTCACGGGTAGGAATCCCCTGGTAACTGCCATATGGATACGGAGTCCGTCGGTAGTCGCTGAAACCCCTGGTGCATGTCCCTAATGACTAGGATGGCCCTAGTGGCTGTGGAGCCTGACTGACATAGCGCGCCATGCACTGCACTGGATCTGGAACAACCTGCTCATATACCCCTCTCCAATAGCTGGCCTGCTACATAAACTCATCCCTCTGCCCATCTATCAGTCTCACGGCATTCTGCTCATGCCTATATCGATCTCGATCTGCACTGATTGCCCACCACTCTTGTGTCCAGGCCTCCTGAGCTAGTATCAACTGCTGTATATGTTCTGAGCCTTTATCCCTCTCTGCCTGCATAGCCTGTAACTGCGTGTGTAGCTCCTACACATCTGTCCCTAGCCCTCCCCCCTCAACTAGCCCCCTCTACAACTGAGCCAGTGCTGCGTCCCTCTCGCCCTATAATGTCTGCATCGGTAACTCTGCCATCCCTCTCCCTCTGTTTTTCCTATCCTGTGCCACCGCTGCATCTCTGTCCCGCTATAGGGCCTGCAATCTCAGCTCTGCTGAATCTCGCTCGTTGCAAACTAGATGCCTATGCTGTAGCAGTCTCTCTCTCGCAAGCGGTGCCTCGTTCTACGCCTCTCGCTCTATGCTACCTAAACCTGTGCCTTAACACATTCTTCCTAGCCTCCAACACCTCCACCTGTGCCTGTGCCACATCTCTCTCTGTGTCCATTATGTGCACCCTATCCCTGAGCTCAGTTAGCTCTCTCTACATACTCTCTGCATCCCATGTCTCCCTGCTACCAGCCTCCTGTGCTACCCCCTCTCCCACCAAACCCAATCCCTCCATTTGTATCATCTGGCTATACACCTCTGCCCGCAATCTCTCCACCTTAGCCCGTAGGTTCACAGTCTCATCCCGGCTCTCATCTCTCTCCCTCACCAATCTCCACTCCTGCTTTGATGCTAGCCTGACTAGCTCCATGTAGTCTCTCTCACCCTGAGCCAGTCGGACCCGCCACTCCTCCCTCTCCGCCTCCACTGCGATCCACTCTGTCTCTGCCTCTCACACTCGCTGCTCACTCCATCGCAGTCTCTCCACTGTGTCTCTCAATACCACAACTGGATCCTCCCTTGTGGGTGGTGCCGCTGCTAGCAGTGCTACATCATGCACATATGAGTCAACCTCCATCTCCCACAGATGGTACCCATCACTCTCCGCTGATAGCTCCATCTCGTCCAGATCTATCACCCCAGGAAGTCCCTACTATGGCTATCTTCCTCTGGTCCCAGCTGTCTCCTGTCCCTCTGTCCTCCTAGGTCTCTGTCCATCTCCTCTTGGGCTCCATATGCCTCCTCCCCTCTAGCTATCTCCTGTCCCCCCTGTCCTCCTAGGTCTCTGTCCATCTCCTCCCAAGCTCCATATGCCTCCTCCCCTCCAGCTATCTCATGTCCCCCCTATCCTCCTAGGACTATGTCCATCTCCTCCCGGGCTCCACATGCCTCCTCCCCTCTAGCCGTCTCCTGCCCTCCCTGCCCTCCTAGGCCTCTATCTATCTCCTCTCTGGCTATATCTGCCTCCTGCCCGCTAGTAGTCTTGGCTGTCTCCTGTCTAACCTCCGCCCCTCCAACCCTGCTGGCCTCGCCCTGTGTCCCCTATGACTCTCCTCCTCGGGCTCTCGACCTCCTCTCCTGTTGACTCCGTCCTTGGGCTCTTGGCCTCCTTTCCACCACCTCCTCAACCTTATCCTCTGCCCCCTCTTTAGCCTCATCCTCCGCCATCTCCTCCCCTCTGACCCCGCTAGCCTCACCCTGTGTACCCTGTGATCCTCCTCGGCCTCTTGGCCTCCTCACTCCCACCTCCTCGGCCCTAGCCCCTCTCACCTCCTTTGTCTCAGCCCCTATCCCCTCTGCTCCATCTCTTCCCTGACCCCTCTGCTGTCGTAACCTCCTCTGCCTGCCTATCACCTGCTCCTGTGCCTCATGTCCTCCTCTGTGTCCCCTCGGTGTTTCGGGTGGCCTAATCACCCGCAATCGCCTCTCGTCCTCTGACCCAAATCCTCGTGCCTCCTTAATCGGCACGACTGGTGTAATTCGCTCCACTAGATGTCATTTGAACCACTCCTCATTTTGATCTATCGTCCCTGCATCTCGTGGCCCCTCTCGCCTATCCGGATAGATCTCGAACACTAGTCTCTCAATATCACTCCATATGCTGCGTAGATTCAGCCTGGCTCCCCATGGTCGCTTCTGTACCTATCGTGCAAACCTCACTCGACCTGCTGGAATATTCTGTCTCACCCTGAACTGTATCGTCACCCAATCTGGTCGATGCAACTCCACTACGTATGGCCTGCTCCCAATAATGTAGCATCGAGTAAAGAAATAACTACTATGTAGCCCCTCCTCCCTTGACCACCCCCTGAATCGCTGCATCATATATGGCCTACACACTATATCCACTGTGTGCACATCATCAAACTGTATCCTCCACACATCTACCTTTTGTACCTCTCGATACCGCAGTAGCATCCCTGCCTCATCTCTCCACCACCACACTACGGGCTGTGTATCATCCTGCTCACCAACCCTCGCTATAATCAGCCTGACAATGTAGATATGCTCCTAGGCCCACACCTGTAGTAATGTCACATGCGTCACACTCAACTGTTGCTTGTAGCAAATCACGTGCATGTCCCGATAGAGGTGGGCTAACATGCACGTCCTCCACACAAACTGTCCCTCCCAGCCCTTGATGATATGCTGGATCACCTCAACCGACCTCATAGGAAAATACCGACCACCCTGGTCCGGCTGTAGTATACCACTAATCAGCTCGGTTAGGTACAGTGATAGTACTGACACCCTGCATGCTACCATCCTATCCACATCCAACTGACCTCGCTGCACTGGTAGCTTGTCACTACCAAACACCACGTGCACAGAGTCATCCAGCACTGCTTCCTCTGACCAGCACTCGCTAATCGGCAACCCTAATATCGGAAGCCTCAAAATCTGCCACACGTTCTCTAGTGTCACCATCATCTCCCCTGTCGGTAGGTGAAATGTCGACGTCTCTGAATCCCATCTCTCTATCAAAGCTGTCAACATGGCCCCATGGGCCTTGATCATCAGATATGTTAGCATATGTAGTAATCATGCCTCTGCTAGTCTCTGATGGTCCTCCCCGGTCATCCTTGCCATGCATCTCCTCAGCACCTCCGATCGTCTCTGACAAATGCGCAAAATCCCTGTTTTCTGCACACGCGAAATACGTCTGTGTCATTTTCATTCCTTTTTTGTGTCCCCCATCATTCTCCCCCCATACCCCCTTCCCCTCTCCGTCTCCTTGCCTTGCCCCCCCTCATCCCATCCCGCCATCCCCCTTCCCCCTACTCTTCCCCCCATCCTACCTAACCCCCCTCCTCTCCCCCCATCCCCTCTCCCTTTCCCATTCCTTTCCCCTCACCTCCCCCTCTATCCCTCCCTCTCCTCTCCCAACCACTATCCCCCCATCTCCCCACCCATCCTCCATTCCCCTCTCCACCCCCATCCCCACTAACCCTCCCCCATAATCCCATCCCCTCTCCCTAATCGAACCTCCCCGCCTCCCGCACCCCCCCCATCCACCCTTCTCCCCACCCATCCCCTCCCTATCCCTCCACTCCATACTCCGGGCGGGCCGACTGCCCGCTACCGCCGTGGCTGGCCGACGCGGTGGTAGTCTCTGTTTGCCCCCACGGGCGTAGACCATTGCCACGGTGACGGATCTCGTCTCACGGCGGCAGCAGCACTGCAAGCCGGCATGGATCCGGTTCACCCGCGGCGGCGATCTCCTCTGCCGCTGGCGATCCGTTCGCCCACGGCGGTGGACTCGCCACCGCGGGCCATGCCACCCTTTCTCCTCTAGTGTGCAATCCGAGGTAGCTATCAAAAAAAATTCTACCCATTTTTCTTTCCGACGTCCTGGAAAAAACCCATGTTTTCATTTTTCAAAAATATTAGCGTATATGACTAAAAAACACAAAGTTACATTTTGAGCTAATCTAGCAGGGTACGACACGGTGGGTGA
Source organism: Sequoia sempervirens (assembly GCA_007258455.2). Lineage (NCBI taxonomy): Eukaryota > Viridiplantae > Streptophyta > Pinopsida > Cupressales > Cupressaceae > Sequoia > Sequoia sempervirens. Next base: position 343,991,783 of record VDFB02000008.1, read on the forward strand.
AAAATATACGTCTCTCATCCGCCCGGTGAATGACGTCACTGTCATACTCCGGCATGGTGTCTGATCTCGCTCGCCTCCTTTTCTTCCTCTCCTCCTTCTCCACTTGCCAGCTGTCACAATGAGCCAAAGGTAATTCAACAATTACCTTTTATCCCTTTTCACCTTTTCCCTCCTTTTTCACCTTAGGGTCTTTTTTTTTTCTTTTTTTTAACCAAAAATTCCTCCAGTTAATTCATCCAACCTCTTTCTTCCCGAGGCTGCCATTTGCACATTGTTTATCCGATTGACCCCATTTTAGCCCCGTTCTTCTCGTTTTTGTGTGCTCTTTCCAACAACATGTACCACTCCATACTTTCGAGAAGTTGACCGAGGCTCCATTTTCCTCCCCCGTCCCCCTTCTCGAGGGGGCATACCCTACCATTCCCTCCTAATCCGTCGCTCTAAGCCTACCTTTGCTTGATCAAAATCCTCTTCTCTCATTCCCTCCATTCGGTAGCCTATGCATTCCTATGTCAGCATCTCTTTTCTGGTCTCTTCCTCTATAGAGTCATCTGCATTCTGTTTTTCTTCAAAACCTTATTATCCTAATAGTATTTCGAAGAGGGGCAAAATGTAGACATCCAATTTGATCACTTCCATATGATCAAACACGTCTTTATTCATCCGTCTTTATCCTCTATCAATATTAATTAAACTAGTTGTTTAATTAATACCCTGCATCTTGCACAAGGGTCCTAAAGTATTTAATCTAATACTTTACCCCTCTTCCTCCTCTAAATTAAATAAATATACCCTTTTATTTAATTTAGTCATATCCCCCTTTTTTAATTAAAATTCATTTTTAATTCCTCTTTTCTCTCTCATGGTCACATCCTCCAACTTTTGCAAGTTGGTCCCCTAATCCATCTTAATTACTTCATCTTCTTCTAATTAACAGGGGTTAGCATGTTTACACTCTTAATCATCATTAAGGTCACATCCTCCATAATCTCCCACTTGCTTCTAATTAGTCATTAGTCCATCTAACTGAGTACTTGCACAACCTTAATCATTTGATTAGCTTAACCTAATCCTCATCCTATTTATGGCATATGTCCTTGAATCAACCTTATTAAAGGCTTTCTCCATTTGTGCAAGGCACCTACTCCCATGTGAATTTTAATTCACCTTTTAACTCTCAAGGTACCCAAAAGGAATTTTTAATTCCTTCACTTCTCCCCACATGTCCTTCACTTATTCTTTATTCTTTCCCATCTCCCCATGAGAATATTTGAGAAATTTTTAATTCCTCACATGTCCTCTCACCCACATGGGGACAAGGACCTCCTTTATGAGGAGATCTTGTTCAATCCCAAGGTACTTTGTACCCCCTCCATGTCATGTCCTATCCTTCCACCTCATGTCCACTTCACCTTTTAGGGCTATCTCACATGCCACATGTCAAGATGTGAGGGCTTGTGAGTTCTCAACTCACCTTAGCCCTACATCTTGATATTTGGGTGGCTCAATCTTGACCCTCCATTTCCCCTAGGAATTCTCAAAAATCCTATAAATACCCCCTCTTTTCTCTCATTTTTGGGGGAGATCATTTTGCTAGCCAAACTCTTGCAATTTTGTTTCTCAACTTATACTTAGCCATTTTCATGCTTTCATCCACTTGCACTCATCCTCACAACACCACTTAGCTTGCATCTACTTGCCATCCAAGGAGCATACACATCAAAGATCGAATACAACCAAAGTATCGATTCGACGCAAGGTATAGAGTTCCATTTTGTTGCTTTTTGCTTTGTGTTACTCTAACTTAGGGCCAATCTTGAGGTGTAGGTTGTTTTGGTGTTTATTTGCACTCTTCACTGCTGCCTACTTTCTAATGCCTGCATTCGACGATTACAAAGAATCACTTACCCAAAGTAATATCATCTAAAAGACGTATGCACTTCTCTCGTTCCTTATGGAAATCTTGAGAATCAAAAGGATTTTTGTGATATTAAGTTGTGTAATTGATTTCCTCCACACTTCAATTTGGATTCTAAAATTGAACAAATCTTGCGAGTGTGAGTGGAGCTTATTACGTGTGTTATCTCTTTTTTTCTCAAAAAAGATTGATCAGACTACAAATGTGCTTGCTCACTTTTGTTTATCTATAGAGGGCCTGCCTTGTGGGAAAAATTAATCACCCAAGGGAACGACCCAATTGGGAACATGCTAAAGCCAAGTGACTTCCATCCGGGATATAAGTGTGAGTACTTGAGGAAAGTTCAAGTATCAAGAGGATTGTTCCAAAAAGAAAGGTAGAAATGGTCTCTTGCTGCATGGATGATCCCCCATGAATGGAATGCCTACATTAAAACCCTTTGTTTAAAAGACCAAAATCCTTAATCTATTTTTTGGTGCAAGAGGTTGGACCTCTGAAGCTGCCCCACATTTTAATGGCTTTTAGTAGATATGAGAAGTATGCCATGGAATTTCATGGGTATTGATGCTTGGATAACCTTAGAAGTGAGTGCACTATAAGGGAGAGCATGTGTGGTCAAGCATCTTATCATTCACTAAGAGTAGGCATAGCTAGATTTATCCAAGTGGGGATTCAATAAATATTGTCTCAATATCCATAGGGTTGTGCATGCTCTTGAAATTGAAACACTTTTCTTGATCTTAAACATTGGAAAACAAACATTCAACATCATCATTAAATTTCAAACCCTTTGGGAAGCAAATACCATTGACAAAATTCAAGTGTTATTGCCTGTCTTAGGGATTCTATCCTTAGAGACTTCTAAGAATTTGAATTTATATCTCAATTTGCTCACTAAAGTCAACAATAGGGAACTTTTTCCTTGATTTCCTTGATTTCCACACAAAGGACCTTGTGGGATGAGAATAAATTAAGACATTGGACATTTAGTTTGAAAAACCTAATCAAGAATTGTTTGTGGTAAAAGGAAGTCACTAAGAAAAGATAAAGAACAATTGAACACCACACATGTGTTCTTTCAAATGATTTCCCAAAAGATCAACATATGAAAACCAAAGACCAAGGGCCTTAGTCACAAAGCTCACAAGAAAAGGTTTTCTATGCTTTGCGAGTTTAGGGAAAGATTGACCTTTAACTTTTATGAACATGCATCAAGAAACAATCCCAACTTGTACTCATTTTACTATTGTGAAAATCCAACAATTTTTCAAAGGTTTGAGTATCTTGCATAGGAAGTACTAGCATGTTCTTCAAAACCTTGGTCTAGTAAAAAAAGTCTCTCTAAGTCTTTTAGGATCAAAATCAAAACACTTGCATCCATCCTCCAAACATCAAAATAAAAAATCGCCTTAGAAACAACTCTTTTCAATCTTGAAAATATCCTTTATGCTAAAATTTTGGAAAATACTGTTGAAATCAAAATCAAAACAAATCCAAATCATCTTGTTTGATTAGGTGTGTGTAGACGAATCCTTCTTTGCACACTTAGTCAAACTATCATCTTGTGGATAAGTTCACTTTAGGACAACATCCAACCTCCTAGAGTGTATGAGTTCATTATGCAAAATCAAAACCAAAACCAAACCCAAATCAAATCAAATCAAATCCAAAATCCAAAATCAAAATCAAACACCAAGTCCAAAGTCCTAAAGTTTAGTGTCTCCCTCAAGGTTGCATAAGAGTTCAATCATCCATCAATCCTCCATCCTTCATTATCACCATCATCATCCTTTTGATCCTTGTATCCTTAGAATTTCTTTTTGTACCTAAAGATTAGATAAATCTAAAAAATTAGAGGTTCATCTCTTACATTCTTGAAAATTGATCTCTATTTTATGGTTCAAACTAGATCTCAACACAAGAAGAGCAACAGAACCAACAAAGAAACATTAACTTCAAGTGATTTGAGTCAAACCACTAATGAAATCAATCTCGTTGGGGCTAGCAATCCCACTCTCAATTTTCCTCCCCTTCCACAAGACCATCAAGAGGAAGGTGTCCAAGTGTAGGACATCACCAACAATGTGCTAGGGATGACACAAGATGAAATCATTGAAATGGTTCAAAATCCCAAAACACACAAAATCATCATTGTAATGATGAAACTCAATCCCTCACAATACATGCTTGAATTAGAAAAATAAGGGGCTAAACTCCCTTTCGATTATGATGTAACCACTATTGTGGACCAACCCCTTGGGATCATGCATCCATTTTCATCCACACTCCCAATCTCGTCCACACTTCCATTCCAAAGCATCACCCAAAGCATCCCCCAAATCACGTCATCCATTGATCTAACTCAACCAATTGTAAACAAGGTGAGCACATTTCTTAATGCACTACAAACACACTCCCTGGTGAATAATCAAGATTTGGATGCAAACACCATCTTATGCCAATCTATCCCCCAAAATCCATCACCCATACATTCCACTCACCTTTCAAGACCACAATGACCCATCATCATCTTTCATGCAACACCCCTCGACACACAAATCTCTCTCCCTATGACTTCACACAGAGGAGGTGGGCTATGTGGACCAGGGGGCATCTTTGATCCCTCTTCATCATCATCATTTGATCAAGGGAACATACCACCCCTTTTTCCACCTTTTATTCCTTTTCCATTAACATCCACATAGCCTCTTGGTTTGGGGCTCCCTCCTTTACCACCACTCAGTCAAAGTCAAAACAACCCGTTGATCATCAATCAAAGAATTATACCGAATCCTCCAATCTTGCCATCGATATCATAGCAATGGATGGAAACCATCCAAGGAACCCAAGCGATCAAAACACCATCCACAAACACGGTCTCCCAAGGACAAAACATATTAGTTGCACCATCCACTACACAGATCCCTGTCACTAATACAACTACACCCTCATCGTGACAATGAACAACATTTCAAATTTTCCACTGCCACTACCACCAAGGAAAAATTTGGCCAATCAATATAGCATCACACTAAAAGTAGCACAACAGGCTTATAAAAAGGCATATGAGCAATTTCAAGTGCAACAAACCCAAAAAATGCAAGCTACACAACAAGCTGCTTAGCAAGTGCAAGCCACTCAAGGTGCTCAAGGCACGAAACAAGTGCAACAAGCACAACAAGCACAACAGGCTACTCAAGATCAAGCCTTATTAAAACAACAATAATCTCACCATACTATCCAAGCTATGCAAGAAGCTCAAGCCACTCAAGCTACTCAATCCGCACAGGCTACACAAGCCACATAGATTGTACAAGCTTCCCAACAAGAACAAGCATAGGCACAAGCTCAAGTGCAAGCCCAAGATTAGGGGCAAGCCCAATACCAAGCTCAACAAGCATAAGTACAAGCTCAATACAAAGCACAACTACAAGCAACCTAGCAACAATCATATCAACAAGCCTTGTAGCAGTATCAAGCACAACAAGAAGCAACATTATTAGCCCAACAACAAGCATTATTGTCACAAAAACAACAAGACCAACAACAAGACCAATGACAAGCGTTGTTGGTGCAACAACAACGAGACCAACAACAATCATTGTTGACAGAGCAACAAATGCAAGCCTTAATCGCACAACAAAGCTTGCACTAAACTCCCACCAACACACCGAACACTCTGCCTATCACTCAAACACCTCAACCACTTCAAAATACATCCACTCCACCCCCCGATCTACAAGATAATGTGATGGAACAAATCAAGTTGCTCTCACAGCAAGTGCTAGACCTTCAATTGGAGAAACCACCAAGATACCAAACAACTTGTGTCCCTATCCTTTTGAAGAGAGCCTTGCAATGGTACCATTCCCCAAGGGGTTTGAAATCCCTAAATTTGACAAATACCATGGGATAGGAAACACTAAAGATCACATCAAGGAATTCTAAGTGGATTGCATGCAGGTCACATATGATGATACCTATCTGATGCGACTATTTCAACGAAGTTTGGCTAGCCCTGCCATGGAGTGGTTCTCTCGCCTTCCTCCTAGCATTAAAAAGTTCCAAGAGATCATAGACACATTCATAAAAAATTATGCCTTCAATATCGGTATGGATGTTAGTCTAGAGGAACTATCGACTCTTAAACAAGCTAGGGGGAATCATTCACTTCTTGCAACAATGGCTATCCAAGGCCAATAGGAGAAAATGGGCCATGCTGGTAGAACAAGTCTACACCATCATTGCTAACCTTGACAAAACCTTGGCATTTCATCTCAAGGTGCAATGTATCAACACTTATGACCAATTTATCCCGAAGGCACTCAACATCGAATGAGCCCTTATTACACAAGGGGGAACACCTACATATCCAGAACATCAAGACAATCACCCATCCACTAGCTATAATGAGAAACCTCACACATGGGAGAGGAACAAAAATGTCACAAATGATGGTGTGGTGGATGCTAAGGTTGTAATCAGAGCTCCAAAATAGAACACCCAAACCTATCAACAACTACATAACAACAATCGAAACAACACGCAGGCTAACGTGGTCTCACAACAACCACCCAACATTCAACTCAACAACCTGAACAATCAAGGGGGACCATCCTCGCGAAACAAAAATCCCCCCAAGAGAAAGTACACTACCCTTGGGGAACCAATTGAAGTAGTCATGAATAAATTGATAAGGAAAAATCTCATCAAGATTCCCACTTATGAAAACTATTAGGAACCCCAAGTGAAACCATCGTGGTACAATGTGAATCACCTTTGTGATTTTCACAAAATCAAGGGGCACACCATTGCCAATTGCATGAGGTTGAAAAATATGATCTAAGACCTCATTGATGATAAAATCATAAAAGTTGAGAAACCAGTTGGAAATCATGACTTGAAAATATACACAAATCCGATGCCAAACCATAACCAAGGGAAAAACCATGGAAAATAAAAGTATGCCAATTTGAACCACATGTATGAGCATGTTATTGCATCTCTAGAAGAAATGGTCACCGCCATTAATATCAAGAGAAAATTTGATTATGGAGTCACCACACATGACAAAAAAGTCACCATTGTTGGACCATGACAGCCACCTAGGGCATCTACCTTGAATCCAAAATTTGTTCCTCATGGCTACAATGTCTTTGACCAGCTCAAGAGAACCCCTGCTCAGATCTCCATTATGGAGTTGCTAAATATTTCACCCACACATAGAAAAATCTTAGAGGAAGCATTGGCTTCATCCACCATCTCTACAAACCTAGATGCTAACCAATTCCAAGCTATGGTTGGAAATATCACCACCTCAAGCGTCCTAATGTTCTCCAATCAGGACTTCCCTACCTAACCATCTCACAATCGTGCACTCCACCTAGAAGTCCTGGTTCATAAAAAAAAAGTCAAAAGGGTCTTGGTGGATTTGGGTGTAGGTATCATCTATTCCTTTAAATTGATAAATAATATGGGATTCTCAGAGGATGCCATCAAAAAAGGTAAGGGAATCACAATTAGAACTTATGATGATCAAGAAAGAGTGTCTCAAGGCACTATCCAACTCCCTATTCAAGTAGGGCTAGCCATTATGGAAACAACATGCCAGGTCCTTGACCTTGATTTACCCTATAACATTCTCCTGGGGCATCCGTGGATCCATGGGATGCAAGAAGTCACTTCCACCTTCCACTAGTGTGTCAAGTTCCCATACAAAAATCAAGAGGTCACAATTCATGGTGATCCCAAGCCTTTTTCCTACTGCAAGAGCCTAGAAGAAAAATATTATAAAATCCCCCAAGTGCTCAAGAATGATGAAGGGCCCACCACTCCGTATGTAGACCTAGCTACATTAGACTCTACCTCTAAGAAAGAGACACCTACCATCCTTGACATATTTGAAATCAAGGTCATTATCCAGGAAAATGGGTGTGGGGATTATAGAATGAAGAAAAGTGCTTTTGTCATAGGGAGTTACCTCAATCTCTTAGGACTCATGGGCAACCCCAACTAGCTGAAACATCATCCTATACTTTTAAAGTATACCTCTCTAGATTCAAAAGTTGGGGGGATCTAAGTCAGGAAATAGTTGATGAAAGAGACATATCTAGTCTCCTATACCAAGATGAAAGGCTTGTGCTTGATCTTCCAATGGATGAAAGTAGCAAAGGGCTCCAAATGATGCTTAGCATGGGTTACAATAAAAATAAGAAAGTTGGTTAGAACAACAATGGTCTCCTAGTACCTCTCATTCCTAAGACGTGTTTAAGAAATATTGGCCTCAGATGTACCCCTCTGAAGGTGACCATACTTGGAAAAGTGGCCTTGGTTAAGGTCAAAACTCCCCCTCAACAATCAACATCTGCCCTTGAATTACTTGTATCCATTGGTCGAGTCATAGACAACTTTACCTTTGACATAACTGATGTGTGTATTAGTGATTAGGATCCCATAATAGACTTTCCTATGCTTTTCAAAGATTCCTCCCTACTCATGATTAGTACCTTGTCTTTTGAGACCAACGACTATCAAACCCATGAAATAAACCTAGTCTACCCCTAGCTCATTGATTACAACCAACGAGGACACCAATTCTGGACACTTTCAAAAATGATGAGGCACTCTCAGAATTCATGGGACTATAGGAAACAATACCATATGGAGATCACAAGGCTGGGTTTGACATCATATTGGAGACAAGATTATTACGGGGAAACAATTGAATCCTTCAATCGTAAAAGTAAAAATCTGAGAATAATCTATAGGTGTTTGAGTGAAAACCACATTGTGGCACTCTTTCAGCCAAAAATAGTAAAAATAAAGGATGTATCCAATGGTGAAAAATCTCTGAGGCACTAGAGGATGAAGGATTCAATCTTCCTCTTAGTGCAATTCATCAAGAGAAGTCAATAGTATTGGCCAAAAAGTGCAATAAAGTTAACTTGGGAATAGAAGAACTACCACACATAACATTCTATGTAGAGTCACTTCTCACAGAAGAACAAGAACTTCTAGCAACATTCCTAAAAGAAAGAAACATAAAATTTTCATGGACCTATTTCGACATTCCTAGGATTGATATGAAGGTTTTGGTTCATCACCTAGCTATATACCCTGAAGCAAAGCTCGTAAATAAAAAGCTTAGAAATATGCATCCCCATATAGCATTATTGGTCAAAATGTGATTACAAAAGCTCGTATATGCAGGGTTCATACGATCAATCAATTATCTAGAGTGGGTCTCAAGCCTTGTACTTGTTTTAAAGCCTATTGGGGGCATCCATATCTGCATAGACTTTAGGGATCTAAACAAAGCATGTCCCAAGGATGACTTTCCACTTCCAAACATTGATATGATTGTGTATATGATGGAAAAACATGAGATGTTATCATTGATGGATAGATTCTTAGGCTACAACCAGATCATGATAGCAAAAGATGACCAACATAAGACAACCTTCACTTTCCCATGGGGGACATATTGCTAGAATATGATGTTCAGATTGAAGAATGCAAGAGCAACTTATCAGAGGGCCATGATACTAATCTTTCATAACATGATCCACAAGACTATGGAAGATTATGTGGATGATATATTGGCCAAGTTAAAGAAAAGATGAGATCACATAGTTGCATTGGGCTCCATCTTTGATATGTTAGAGGAATACAAAGTCAAACTCAATCCAAAGAAGGTTGTCTTCAGAGTAAGTTAGGGAAGCTCCTTGGATATATCATGTAAATGAGAGGAATTGAAATAGATCCTGCTAAGGTCAAGGCCATTCTCGAAATGGAGGCACCAAAAACATTGAAACAACTCAGAGGCCTACAAGGAAGACTCTAGTCCATCTGTCAATTCATAGCACGACTAGCAGACAAGGTTGTCCGCTACTCTCACCTACTCCACAAGTGAGTAGCATACAAGTGGGATGAGAAGAGTGATCAGGCCTTCAAAAATCTCAAGGAATACTTACTCATGCCTATAAGGAAAACTAGGGAGCGTATCTAGTGAAAACTCCATGCAGTAGTGCCTTTGGTAACTTTAATTTCGGTTAGGTTGCCTCAAAGACACGTACAACTATGTCCAGATGCGCAATAGACATAGTTCATTACCCACATTGATCTTTTTGAGAGAAACACAAATAAATTCAATAGCAAGCATTAATGGATTCTACTACACGAACCAACAGACATGAAAGATGAAACAAAAAACCATAACACAAAGATTTACGTGGGGAAAATCCTTTTGCATAAAAAACCCCACACTCCAAAGATTGAGCCATTGTATTATTTAACAACAAAACAATTACAATACAATTTCAAGCTCTTAGCCTTTTCAAATATTACATCTTCTTCATTCTAGATACAACTGGTAACATACTATCCTTGAGAGATCAAACATGGCATTCATGATTAGGAGATATTCTAGTAGCATAACTCTACCTCCCTCACTCTCTGCCTCGGCCTCATGGCTTCAGCGTGTCATCTAGCCACTCAGCCTTTCTCTATTGATCTCTCTTTGACTCTCGGCTCTTCAACACCGGCCTCAGAATGTACAAAGCATACCTATATACATTTGTTCTCTATAGGATCTATAGAATCATTCTTTTCCAACTGTCGGATCATAACTCACAAGTCATCCAACCCAGCATCATCAGATGTTTCCACTTCCTCATGCTTTAGTTTTCCAACTTCCACATAGAAATGGTTCAACAAACGATTCACTTCTACTTTCTTGGATTGGTCCACATCGCACCACGTCAGATAACCTTCACTCAGTCAACATCGATCAACTTGTTTCATATGTCGGTGAGACACAAGAAGTGTCTCCCCGATGCCACAAGACCCATTTACATGTTGTCACCAAGAGTCATCTCCATCGGTAAGAGGTTCCACTGAGCTTACAAGTCACATCGACCTCAACATGCACATCGGTGAGACTATCGCTATCGCTAGGAGATCATATCAAGTCTTCAAGTCATGCCAAAACCCATTGTATTCCTATCATAATCCATCTATCAACAAGAGTCACTTCATCGGCATGATTGGCGAGACCTCTCACCGACCTTCAGTTCAACTCACCGCCAATGCTATCACTAAGACATTCAACTATCACCAGGAGGTTTCATCGAGGTCTTCAAGTCACGTAGACATGAATTTTCTCATCAGCAAGACTATCTTCTTTCACCGAGACCTCACACCGACCTTCATGTTATCCCGATCTTCGAACAACAGTCGACAAGAGATACACCGAAGTTAGGATTCCATCGGCAAGACTATCTTCTTTCACCAAGACCTCACACCGACTTTCATGTTATATGGATCTCCGAACAACAGTCGCCAAGAGTTACACCGAAGTCAGGATTCCATCAGCAAGACTACCATCTTTCGCTGAGACCTCACACCGAGCTTCATGTTATACTGAGTGCATACACCAGTCGGCAAGACTCATCACTTTCACTAGGAGAACATACCAAGGTTCCAAATTCATATCGAAATGTGCTTCCATTGGCAAGACCAACACCCGTCGCTAAGACTTCACCCTGCAAGTTCCAAGTTACCCTGAGTCAATCCTATCGGCCAAACATCCATGTTCGCCAAGAATTCATGTCGATAGGAACAAGTCATACCAATTTCTTTATCGACGAGACAAATTGAAGGTCATTTCGATATCGGCAAGACTTCTTATCATTGCTGAGACTTCTCACCAAGACCCTTGAGTTAGCCTGACTATATACCGTCGGTGAGACATTCCTTAGTCACCAAGAGATCTTCCCGAGAGTTCAAGTCACCTCAAACCTGCTTATCGGTGAGACTTCTCCCAGTTGTGATGACTTCCTACCAAATCAATTTGTTATCCCGAAGACTCTAAGTCACCATGAGTCTCCCCGAAGCCTGATAACAAACCATTATGTGACTGAGACATTCCAATTGGTAGGAGATTACAGCAAAGGCCACAAGTCATAGCGATAGGCTTCTTCGGCAAGATAAAAGCATTGTCTTGGTGACATGAGCAAAACACAAGGTAAACTACCAGTCGACTAGAGAACATAAATGTCACAATGACTAATCTTTCTTAGAGGTTTAATCCTACGAGATTGGGGCATATTTTCCAACAATCTCCCACTTGACAAAGATCACACAGGAACCTCCAAAGCAACTAGAAACTAAGATCACTCTAGCTCCATCAGTTCAAACCCTGCAACACTCAAGACACTCGATCAACATGATTCCACAAATAATAGTCCATTAGACAATCTGTAACAAAGACTAGGCATCCAACCTCAACTCATTGTCCAACAAAGCAACCAATCACATCCATCCAGGAAACCACATAGACCTCAAAAATTCTCTCATGGTCCATCAAGAATTCAGCTCCAACATCCAAGATGTCCACCATACAAGCAACAATCCTATCATCTTCCAACATGCCACCTATGGAAGAAGGATACAATGCCAAGGTATATAAGCACCACTCCAATGAACAAAAGTAAAAGATCCCAGTGATATCACCAACAAGATACTGCTACCACTTCACTGTGCTCAAATGCTATACAAAATCAATATCAACTTCAAAGCTTCAAATAGAACACACCAGTGAAGTCATATCCAGAAACAAGAAACTAAACATTAGTTAGAACAAAAATTAGACTGACTTCTCCCATCCAACTGATAACCCACGCGACTGAAAATAGCACCCACAGCTCATGCTATACCATCCAATCTTACATACCTCACATGTATCACCTTTAGTAAACTTCTACCAATCCATTAACAACAAATACAAGTTCTAGTGTCAACCAGTCGAAGAAGACAAGACACATACAAGAACTCCCACTACTTGAGAAATTCAAATCTAAAAGATCAGAAGGCATCACAAGCCTACCAATACTAGCACAAAGAAAATGTAACCCTATAGTACCAAAGAAAAAATCCACAATGATATGTACAACCTGCCACAAGAAACATTTCTCTCACCACAAACCTTCACGGCCACAAAGAGAAACACTACACATCATCTTCTATAGAACATCCTCCTACATACACTTCTAACAGCCAGCCATGTCAAGAATGATCTTCTTCACATCCCAAAAGAAAGCCTTAACAACATCCATCTGTTCAATCACCAAGATCAAACCAACTTCTAATATCATGTAATCAATATGGATGTAAGATTCTTAAAGAAGATCAAGCTAAATCGTTTCCCATTTCAATAAATTAGCCCATACATCATCTCCTATGAATACTCATCAGTAAATGACATAACACAAAGGATGAAGGAGATACAACAAACTGTACAACTTCCACTATGAATCCTCCATAACCAAATGTTAAACAATAATTCAAGGTCCATATCATGAAAGTGAACTTAATAAAACACATTTGAAAATTATAACAGGCCAAATACCTTTTAGATCAACTGTCGAGTAGACCAAGTCTAATCCAAGAGCAATCTCCTCATAGGTCTCCTATTGAACTCATGTTCAACCAAGGTGTAGGCTTCTCAGACTTTCTGCTAATAAACCTTAACAAGAGTAACAAGCAGAAACACATCTCTCATAAGAGAAGAAAAACCTCACCTTATTCTTCATGTATCCATGAGTACTAGGAACCGATCATCTCATGCTAAAATCCATCTGCATTACTGCACTATCATGAAGTATCAAGCAAATAATCAAAGCACCCAATACACAAAGAAATTACCAGACCATTGTCAAAGCTCCAATCATCTGAATCAGGAACTTATCATGACACCATGATCTACACATCCCCATAGGAGATACCATGCTTCAAGTGACCTCGCCATTGTCTCAAGTACAATGGACAATGCCAAAACTCCAGTGAACAAGCAAGAGTATACCATGACATAAAGCAAATATACTTAAAACAAACATCACTTGTCAAGCACCACCAACACTTTATCCAAAGACTCCAAGCATCCTCCATGGTTCCAAGATGTTGCACATCTTCAAATAATGTCCATGCAAAAGGAAAAGAACCCTTCTGCAATACTAAAGAAGACCATTCACCACCATGTGATGAATCCACAGTCACTGCTAGAGCTCCCACTAAAATGTGACACCCGAGCTCTCCAAGCATTATGACCACCTGCTACAGGTTCCCTTAATTGACTATTCAGGTACTCAAGAATATCCATCCTCTCATCTAAAAAATAGTCACACCAATGCACAAGTGACCAACGACAAGGCCAGCTAACAAATCTGCACCATCAATGAATCAACCTTGTGGATAAAGATAGTCCACATCCAAGTTATCTCACTATAGCCAATGGGTAGCTAATCCATCAACCACATAACTAGTAGATCACAACCATTGAACATGCAAAACCCGTTATCACATTAAAAACTGCAACACTGAGATATCAAAGAGAATAACCACGTAGACAACATGACTCAAACACCAGTTCACGCATTCTAATTTTCCAATCATGTCCACAATGAGCACCATAATCAAGGAACTTACAAGTACCACCATAGGAATGTTGAGTGATAGATCAAGTACCAACACTCCCATGCAGAGAAGAAATCACACCTTCTCAAACCATGCATAAAGCATGCATGCAGAACTACAACTATCTCATCCAGCAACACCCCAAAAGTCAAGCTCTAGAAAATAGCTTATCAACAACTCCAAATTAACCACAAGTTTTTCTTAACCATGTAAAACCTACAAAACCACAAAGCCATGCAAGTACAAATCATCCTTAAAAAAGGAAACAATAGTACAAAAAAATCCAGGCCCCTTTCAGGCCAAATCTAAACCACCAACATGTACATGCATTTGAGAAAGAGAGAAGAGGCTATTTTAGAAGCTTGCAAATCATCCGATGATTAAATCCATAGCCTTTATGTATTCAAGGTTAATAGGAATCCGTGCCTTACAACACCAAGAAACCCCACCTAGCATAAGCACTCTCTTCCATGACTGAGAAACAACCTAGGCTTCTCCATATCACCCAAGAGCCTGACACACAGACACCCAATATGAAAGCTTTGCTGCTACACAGTCACAGAGCAAAGAAAACCACTTCATACTCCAAGATTAAACCTCTACCAACCAGGAGACATAGATCACAACATGATCAACTCCCTTTTCCATCTTGACCATCCTTCAAGCTACATGCTGTCTCAGAATACCACAAGGCTTCCACTCATCAAAGGATCAATACATCAGTCCATTCCTCCAGATTTCTCCTAGCCTTTGAAGCTAACAAATCTTCATAGGAGAAATATACAGAACCAACTAGAAGAAGGCTCTGATACCACTTGTAAGGAAAACTAGGGAGCGTATCTAGTGAAAAATCCATGCAGTAGTGCCTTCGGTAACTTTAATTTCAATTAGGTTGCCTCAAAGACACGTACAACTATGTCCAAATGCAAAACAGACACAGTTCATTTCCCACATTGATCTTTCTGAGAGAAACACAAGTAAATTCAACATCAAGCATTAACAGATTCTACTACACGAACCAAAAGACATGAAAGATGAAACAAAAAACCAAAATACAAAGATTTACGTGGGGAAAATCCTTTCAGATAAAAAACCCCACACTCTAAAGATTGAGCCATTCTATTATTCAGTAACAAAATGGTTACAATACAATTTCAGGTTCTTAGCCTTTTCAGATATTACATCTTGTTCACTCTAGATACAACTGGTAACATACTATCCTTGAGAGATCAAACATGGCATTCATGATCAGGAGAGATTCCAGCAGCATAACTCTGTCTCTCTCACTCTCTGCCTCGGCCTCATGGCTTCGGCCTGCTAGCTAGCCACTCGGCCTTTCTCTATCGATCTCTCACTAACTCTCGGCTCTTCACCATCAGCCTCAGAACGTCCAATGCATACCTATATACATTTGTTCTTTGCAAGCTCTATAGAATCATTCTTTTCCAACTGTCAGATCAAAACTCACAAGTCATCCAACCCAGCATCATTAGATGTTTCCACTTCCTCGTGCTTTAGTTTTCCAACTTCCACATAGAAATGGTTCAGCAAATGGTTCACTTCTGCTTTCTCGGATTGTCCACATTGCACCACGTCAGATAGCCTTCACTCGGTCAACATCGATCAATTTGTGTCGCATTTTAGTGAGACACAAGAAGTGTCTCCCCATGCCACAAGACCTATTTACATGTTGTTGCCAAGAGTCGTCTCCATTGGAAAGAGGTTCCACTGAGCTTACAAGTCACATCGACCTCAACATGCACATTGGTGAGACTATCGCTATCGCCAGGAGATCATATCAAGTCTTCAAGTCATGCCAAAACCCATTGTATTCCTATCAACATCCATCTATCGGCAAGAGTCACTTCATCGGCATGATTGGCGAGACCTCTCACCGACCTTCAATTGAACTCATCCACCAATGCTATCGCTAAGAAATTCAACTATCACCAAGAGATTTCATCGAGGTTTTCAAGTCATGTAGACATGAATGTTGTCATCAACAAGACTATCTTCTTTTGTCGAGACCTCACACTGACCTTCATGTTATACCGATCTCCGAAAAATAGTTTCCAAGAGTTACACCGAAGTCAAGATTCCATCAGCAAGACTATCTTCTTTCGCCGAGACCTCACATTGACCTTCACGTTATATCGATTTCCGAACAACAGTCAGCAAGAGTTACACCAAAGTCAGGATTCCATCGTCAAGACTATCGTCTTTCGCGAAGACCTCACACCGAGCTTCATGTTATACCGAGTGCATACACCAGTTGGCGAGACTCATCGCTTTCGCTAGGAGAACATACCGAGGTTCCGAAGTCATATCAAAATGTGCTTCCATTAGTAAGACCAACACCTATCACTAAGAGTTCACCCCACAAGTTCCAAGTTACCCCGAGTCAATCCTGTCAGCTAGACATCCACATTCGCCAAGACTTCATGCCGACAGGAACAAGTCATACTGATTTCTTCATCGTCCAGACAGACTGAAGGTCATGTTGATATAGGAAAGACTTCCTATCATCACTGAGACTTCTCACCGAGACCCTTGAGTTTTCCCAAGTGTATATCATCGGTGAGACATTCCTTAGTTGCCAAGAGATCTTCCTGAGAGTGCAAGTCACCCCAAACCTGCTTATTGGTGAGACTTCTCCCGGTTGCCATTTCCTTCTGAATCCATTTGTTATCCCAAAGACTCTAAGCTACCATGAGTCTCCTTGAAGATCGATAACAAACCCTTATGTTGCCGAGACATTCCACTCAGTAGGAGATTACAGCAAAGGCCACAAGTCACAGCGATAGGCTTCTTCAGCAAGACAAAATCATTGTCTTGGCGACATGAGCGAAACACAAGGTAAACTACGAGTCAGCCAAACAACATAAATGTCACAACGACTAAGCTTTCTCAAAGGTTTTAGCCTATGAGATTGAGGCATATTTTCCAACAATGCCATCTGTCCTCATGCCGCCAATCCTAGGCATACCCTTGATCTTATACATATCAGGAATAGTGACATCCCTCAATTCTCTCAGCATAACACGATGAAAATGGAAAAGATAGAGCTATCTATTATATCAACAGAACTATGGTGGGCCATGAACTTAACTATACATACATTGAGAAAGGATTTCTAGTAGTTGTATTTGAAGCAAAAAAATTTAGGCATTACATGCTAGCCCATCAAATAAAGCTTATTGCAAAGATAAACCCCCTTAAGTACTTGCTCTCCAAAGCAATGCTTATAGGGTAGACAAAAAAATGGGTTGTGATCCTCACAGAACATGACATTGAGTATGTGGAACATAAAGCCATCAAAGGAAAAGCAATTACAAATCAAGTAGTGGAGGCACTGATCTACTCAGAGAACCCACTTGTCTGAAAATTCCTCAACAAATAAATTTTCAACTTAAGTGTAGTAGATCACTGTAAAATGTACTTTGATGGATCCTACACACAACACGGGTCAAGAACAGGGATCTTCTTCATCACCCCACAAGGGGATTGCATTCCAAAAATCATACAAGTTGCTCCCTTGCACAAATAACATCGTAGAGTATGAGGCTCTTTTCATAGGGCTAAGAATTGTGGTGCAATGGCGGATAGTGGCACTTAAGGTCTATGGAGATTCATAACTCATAATCAACCAAGTCAACAATGACTATCAAACAAAGGACAACAAGATAACTCCATACAAGAAATTGGTGGAAACTCTCAAGGAGTCCTTCATTTATATCACATTTGAGCAGCTACCAAGAGAAAACGATAGAGCAGTAGATACAATGGCTACAATCAGATCAATCCTAGAAATCCCATGCGACATCCCAAAGCAAGAATTCCTCATAGAGCAACTTCTCATGCTTGCATTCGAGGTACCAAAGTCTGAATTTGTGTGCAAAATTGTTGGTCCCGGTGATCCCTAGTACCATGATATATACACTTATCTAAGAATAAGAGTCCTCCCAACCGACATAACCATGAACCTCAAGAGAGCCTTTATCAAAAAAGCATCTCGTTTTGTCATCCTAGGAGATACCCTTTACCGTAGAAGCATTGAAGGAACCCTATTATGTGGCTTAAATGTTGAGGAGGTGTTGGCTACCTTAATTGAGGTACATAATGAAATTTGTGGTTCGCATTCAAGCGATATGACCTTGGCCAAAAAACTATTGAGGATGGGGTACTATTGGCCTACAATGGAAAGACAAGCACACAACTATGTTAGAAGGTGTTTGTAGTGTTAGTAGTATGGGGATCTCATCCATCCACCAGCTCAAGAGCTTCACTCAATTGTCACACCTTGGTCCTTTTCATAGTGGGGGCTCAATCTTGTTGGAAAAATTACCTGCACCTCATCTAGTGGACATAAATTCATCATCACTGCCACTGAGTACTTCACAAAGTGGGTAGAAGCCATTCCCATGACTTACATCATAGGAAAGTAGATCTCAAAGTTCATCCTAAACTACTTAATTTTCTGTTACAGTGTCCCTCAAGCCATTATCTCAGATAATAGGACACCCTTCAAGAATTAAGATGTTCATGACCTATGCCACAAGTTTAAAATCCAGAATCATTTTTCCACTTTGTACTATCCCCAAGAAAATGGCCAACCTGAGGCTACAAATAAGACCATCCTCAAAATCCTCAACAAAGTAGTCAATGATGGAAAGTGCCTTGGGCCTACCGAACAAGTACCCGCACACCAACAGGTTCCACCTTCTTCTCCCTACTCTACAGATTAGAGGCCATATTACGCATTGAGATTAAGCTCCTGTCACTAAGAATTTCACTATAGAATCTCATCATAGATGAGGAATATCAGGTGTCAAGATTAAATGAGCTAGAATTACTAGATGAGTGGCACATGGATGCCTTAAACCATTTAAAAGTGTATCAGAACCAGCTCAAGTGGAGTTATAATAAGATCATAAGTCAAACCTTCCAAGTAGGAGAACTAGTGCTAAAGGAGAATCAAAAGAATGTTCCAAATCTAGATGGCAAGGGAAAATTTCAGCCCAATTGGTTGGGACCATTCATCATCATAGTGAGCTATAAGTTAGGGGAATATTAGTTATCAACACCAGAAGGGGAACACTTGTAGGAGCCCATGAAAAACTCCCATCTCAAAATTTTTTATGCCTAATCTTTCAAGGTATGAAACCAAAAATACAAAAAAATAAAAAAAATACAAAAATCAAAAAAATCAAAAAAAGGATCAGAAATAGCAAAGAGAAAAAATGCCCTCTAGTGAAAACCACTTTAGTGGCGCTTTGGGCAAGTACCTTGGTGAAAACCTCAAAAATAGGCGCCTTGCATAAATAAGCACTTTCCATGATTCCACTAGGATCTCCACGGCTTGTTCTGCATCATCCATCCATTACGCTTCCATCATCCATCACATTCCATATCACCTTTCATCACCCACCTGTGTCCACATTGCAGCTTGATCCTGTGTTCATGTCATGATCCCTCCTAGTACTACTTGGCCCATTCTTAAGGATAGTTTGTCCTGCATTTATCAGGGTAGTCTACTGCTCAATGTTGGGGGCATGGTCTCATTGGATTAGATTTTTTTATATTATGAAAGTCTTCCCAAAATTAGAAAATCCAAAAACGTTCATAAAATAAAAAAACATTCAAAATGCATTAAAGTCCCCAAAATAGGTCAAAAGGTTAGTTAAAAAGTCAAAAACAGAGTTGGCTTGTCGAACTACGTCATCTTTGAGTTTTAAATGTAGGCAAGGTTGATCTTTGATCATCCCCCAAGACACTTAGGTCAGTTCTTTAGGAGTCCATCATACTAAATTGGCAATCCATTTGTTTATATCTCATCAATAATTGAGTCTATGTTAGTCGAACTACGTGGTCTCTGCATGTAGAATGTAGGCAATGCTAATCTATTTGATCAGCCCTTGAGGCCCCTAGGATAAGTCTTTAGGCTAGTCTTTTGGTCAAAAATCTTAGAAAACCCCAAAACATTTGCAAAACATTTTGAAAATACCAAAAATAACCTCAAAAAATTTCAAAAAGCTCCAAAAACATCCAAAAATTTGAAAAAAAATCCATTCGTCCCATCTCCCTTTCACCCGCAATAAACATCACTCACAATAAATCAATCATCATCCTCAACCTTCAATGAAGTAGTCGGAAACAAGTCTAGCAATGTACAAGTGAAAAATCAATTGTCAAGGTCTCAAGTCTAGGTCACTAAGTAAACAAGTTGGTCAACTCTTTGTGTCAATAGCCTATCATCTAGTCAATCCAAAATCAATCATCTGATAACATCATGTCCTAGAATGCATCCTTCCTAAAATGGACATGAACATTAGGCAACAATGCAGTTTAGTCTTGGCTAGCGGTATTGAAGAACATTAGCTTGGTTGTTTACTTTATCTTTGTCTTTTGACTTATCTTTTTGTGCTCATTTTGATGACCTCTCGATGATGTCCCAAACAAGGGATTTAAAGAGAAATAAATGAGGCAATGATCATTATCTTCTTATTTTCTATGCTTGTTGGATATTCTTGTAATATAACCTTGGTTATATGTGCTTTGTTTGGGTGTAGGGAGGGTGTTTTAGGTATCTTGTTGACCACATAGGAAGGCTTTCCTTTCTATGTATTGGTCTGAGATATTTGGAATATTTGAATTGCATTTTGAACAAGGTTTCATGTGTCAGGTGTGAACAAGAGTACTCCTATCTGAGTGTCAAGTCAAAGTCCATCACACTAGGTACAATGCCATCTCTATTCTCTATACTTGGATGCATCATGCCTATGTGTATTATCAAACATAAGGTAAATGGCCCTTTTAAATTCCCAATTCCTGGTAAGAAAATATTCATCTTCATCATCATTGTCATCATCTTTTGACTTGTTGGAGTCTCTTACTTTCTTCTATCTTCTTTCAGTGCTAACATGGTACCATGACAGTTAATCACAAATCATCGCCATTGCATCTATCCTGCATCCACAAATCATCAACATAATGCATATCATATCATGACATATAGGAAACACTGACCATCTCACATGCATTGCATTTCATCATTGCATAATATAGATTGGTTATTCTAAGCATCTCACAAACCATACATTTGCATTCATTACGTAAGCATAAAAGAATCATCACATAGGAATTATTAACTCATATCATATACATCATCCATCCATTGCATCATCACATATACCTCATAATATAACTCATTTGCGCCCATTACATAATCATATTTAACATCAAATACATATCATCCATTTATAAACATTTTCATCCATGAGCATCATATCATGACATACAAATCATTACATAGGAATTAAATGCATCATCACAAAGGGGTCATAATAAAAGAATTATCACATCACATCATGTGCATCATCATGACATCCATAAATGCATCACCATATCATACATGAGAAACATAATGAAAAAAAGAGAAAGAGATTACATCTCATACAATTTTATCATCATCATCCATTAAGCATCATTATATAGATATGTTAGTCTAAGCATTTGCATATCATAACATTTCTATACATCATATCAAAAGTGCATAAAGAAAAGATAATGAAAAAAGAAATGCATCCATAAATAACTGCATCACATCATAACATCACATAGAATCATCTTATTGCATCATATAAAATAAAGTCATACATGCATCACATAAAATAGAATCCATCCATGATGCATAAATAGAATAGAACACATCATACATTGGATCAAATCATCTCATCTCATATATCTCATCAAAATAATATACACTATCATGGTACAAAATCGAGATCAAGTGTAGAAATCAATATATAGTATAATCACCCATGGGGCTATAAAAAATGAGCCTGTGGATCTCAAAAAGAATAATGTCTAAGGTGAACGAGCTAGCCCTACTGGCTACTCTCCTCACCACCCTGTCTCTCCTCAAGACCCTCTGGGGGCTTGTAGCCAGTTTGTTGAGAATAGTCTAGGACCTATGTTGCTTGAGGTATGACCTAGTGATAATGAACTTGATAGTACTCTGTCTCTTAATGACCTCTCTATATGCTCACATAGATACTATGCTCTGGGAGGAGGATGCAACCATACTCTCTAATTGTTATCTCTGACCGATCTCCTATGCAACCTGTAGCTCAAAAGCTTGCCGCTACTGAATGGCCTAATATCTCTCTACTATAAGGGTCAAGACCTATTTTCTCACTTGGTCTCTCTCTATAGTCAACACCTGTATCTATTCTTGTAGTTGTAATATCTATCCATCCCCAGGGTCTGGATATAGTGGTGGCTGGATGGGTGGCTGGTCCTAGTGACCATCTCTGGGTGGGGTCCTTTGCCTATCCTCGTCTTGGTGACCATCCATGGGATGATCTTGATGCTTGTCACCATCCCTTTGTTCCCTATCCTACTTTGGCTTCCATGAAGGTTTGCCATCTCCCCCTCTACCTCATCCTCTACCACCATTGTTTTTAAGTGCGGTGCACTTTGACGCCTGAACCCCAATTCTAAACAGAGTCATTGTGGTGCAACTCTCATCAACGATGTAGTTTATGCCCATGCAGTGTTGATTTGAGCTTTTCAGTGGCACTATATAGCAGTGCTTGAATTCGTTGATCCCTAGACCCTAATAAATGCACCCAAAAATCAAAAAATGAAGTCAAGGCAAGATGACTTGTCATTGGTCCTATACTGGGAAGCCTCTAGTACACTCACACATGCTCAAAAATGTGACATGGAAGCACGCATTGCACCATCTCGATCAGTGCATAAAACTCAAATCACAAGAATTCTAAAGGCTATGTGTGTAAATGAATTGGAAGTGGTGCCTCGAGGCCTATTTAAGCCTAAAAGTTAGGGTTTTTTGACCCTATTTAGCCATCTAGGTAGGGTTTTGGACCCCCAGTCTCATTCTTTCCCAACCAAGGGCTATTTTGCAATTTTTTTCATAACTTTTCATGTTTTTAGCATTCCAAATCCTTTTTGGACCCATCAAGCACCTTGTCCTTTCTTTTGCGAGATCACCCAAAAATCAAAATTTTCGTCTAATCTTTCGAGGGGGAAGTATAGCAGCATGCTTCTTCTTGTTGGGGTAGTAGTGGGGCATTTAAACAATCAATTTTTTTTGAATTTTGATTGTCACAATTTATTCTTTGAACCAATGTAGCAAGTAATTTGCTTCAATTAAGAGGGGAAAAATGTAGACATGGAAAATGTATCAATCACACTTAATCCCGATTACTAACATCATTTCATCCTAAATCATTGTCTTTGCTAGTCATTTAATTAAATAATTCTTATTTGATTAAATTCATCACCTTTCATCCCTTAATTAAATAAATCAAATTTATCTAATTAAGTCATCATCTCCTATTAATTAAATGAACCAATTTTATTTAATTAACCCTATGGTCTCTATTTAATTAAATAATTCATTTTATTTAATGTAATCTCTAAAGTAATTCTATTAAATTTAATCAATGTTTATTTAATTTAATCTAACATCATCCCTCTTTAATTAAATAAATCAAATCTTTATTTAATTAAGTCTAAATCATATTCCTCTCATTTTGATTTAAATCAATCCTCAAATCTAATTCAAAATGGTCAAATCAACTA
This sequence comes from Sequoia sempervirens, assembly GCA_007258455.2. Taxonomy (NCBI): domain Eukaryota; kingdom Viridiplantae; phylum Streptophyta; class Pinopsida; order Cupressales; family Cupressaceae; genus Sequoia; species Sequoia sempervirens. The sequence continues at coordinate 344,015,781 of VDFB02000008.1, forward strand.
ATCTCCTTTTAAATTAATCAAATCTTGATTAGTTTAAGTCTTAATCACCTAAATCCTTTGCAACTTTTTCAATAAAACAATTTATTTGATTTATTAAATCCTCAGTTACTTTCAAAAAGACATCAAAAGGGAATATTCCTCCAAGTTTGAAAATCCCTCCAAATGGACTTGTACATCCAACAAAGCATTTAACCCTCTTACATGTCCTTTTTGCCTTGATCCAAGTAGCATTTAACCCTCTTACATGTCCTTTTTTCCTTGAGAGAAGTGGCATTAACTTCATTCCTTTCTCCCTCCAACATGTCATTTCACCAGTTTTGAATTTCCACCTAATTGCATTTAATTGCACAATGACCAAAATGTGCTCCACCTTTTTCCACTCACATGTTGACAAGTGGCACTTGGTCATTGGTTGGTGTTTCATCCCACATTCATCCATTTTTCCTCATTCTTCAACATTATCATCTATAAATGAGAGGCTCACATTTAAGTTTTGGATGATCCAAAACTTCATTGCAAAATCACTATCTTCATATTTAGAGCTAATTTAATCCACTTCATCAAGTGTTCATAGTTTTTGTGGTTTCATAGCTAGGTTATGCCAAAATTTCATCAAGGAGCTTCCATCATCAACAAATCTTCATCAAGTTTACAAGGGATTGGGAAGGGGCCATTTTCCACATCAAAATGACATGAATTCCCCCATGGGATTAAGAGTTTCCATGCATTATAAGATAGGATTTAATTGTTTTCATTTTTTTTCTTCATTTCCATTTCCTATTTTGTGTATTTCAAATGGATTTCATGGGGAATGTTGATTTAACTTGCATATGAATCTAATTGTGTGATTGTTTGTTGTGTTTGTGTAGGTCTATAATCAACATTCATAGCTCTTGTGAACTCTTGATTATTTGTTAAATTGCTAGGTGAAAATATGAGTGAAAGAACCTTGTATTTATACTCAATTATGCAAGAATTCCCAAAATTACAACACTACAAGTTGACATCAGATCTAGGAGAATAAAATACCGCCAAAAATTTGAATTAATTTTAATTTTGGGCCACACAACTCATTCGACCAAGGTAGCGAATGAGTCCCATCAGGGATAATGTATGGGACCACAAATTAAAAGTTCTTAGAAATGTGTAAAACAAGCTCAAAACCCAAAAATCTAGGTGGGACCCATTCACCCAAGGTGGCGAATGAGTCCCAAATCACTAAATCTAGGTCAAACAAGCTAGAAACACCTAAATTATGATTGAATAATGATTGGTGTCAGGATTTCCTTAAAAATATGTAATAAATGAGGCTTGTGGATGCAAAATAGGGCCAATTAAAGCATTATAAATCCCAATTATTAATGAAAATATTGGAAAAGTGTGAAAGTGTGTTACAACACTTCATAACACTTTAAACAAGGCAAGATTAATGTTTATTATGATTAAAAATAGGTTTATTATGTTCAGTTAATTAATAAAACCTTAGTAAAGTGTGAAAGTGTGTTACAACACTTCACAAAACTTTAGCAAGATACCATTTAAATCAATTAGTTCACAAGGGCCCAAGACCTAATGTGAATATGTTAGGCATATTACAACACTAAATGAAGGCCAAGTTAAGGGGACCTTTTTCCGTCATTGCATCTAGCTCCCACTTTCGTGAGAGGAGGAACTTGCTTCCAACTCATGTCAAATTATACCAAATGCGTCAACGACCAAGGGGGGTTCAAATGAACCAATGTTTGCAAGATAAGACAACCATGACCAAGGGGGTTACACAAGCCCCCTAGGCCAAAGTATTTGGAAGACCAACATAAGCACAAAAGAACACACATGAAAGTGGTAAAGAGCAACAACAAAGCACAAGCATGCACTATTAAAGGAAAAAAGGAGATGAAATGACATGAAAAGGAAAAGGGTGGAAGATCAAGCTTTGACCATTTGTACAACATGATGTATATTAGATCTAGGTTATTTATCTAAAAATGCATACTTACTCTAAGGCAATGAAACTCCTGGCTGTCTACTAAGTGAGAAGTCCATAAAGGGTGAGAAACATACACTCATGGATGGTAAGTACACACACACATGTGAGTGGCTATGGGGAAAGTCATGCCTCAGTCAAGCTTCCCACTCAAACCATACCAAAGTTATACCTCCTGATAACTTTAATAAGGTGCCATACAAAAATTATTTTTGAGCTTCATGAGACAAGAAAAAATTCATATGCTTAGAACTCATGAAAAAATAAGATGGCTCCATAGGAATGCAAGTTGTGTTATGTAAGGTGGCCATATAACTACAAGATGCAAAATGTAAAGTGTAAGTAATATTCAAAAGAGTCTTTTTTATTTCATGCGAGGTATTTAACTTAGGGAACATTGTGCCTAATGTCTCCAAGAGAGGACAAATCAAAGAATAGAAAATTCACAACTTAGGGGATGCAATGTGTCACATCAAGGCACTAAGAGGAATGTAATATGCTAAGAGAGATCATGCTCTTGAAGTACATCACACCCAATGTCATCCATAAAGCGACAAACACATTGTATGAAATAAGAAAACTACACCATGAACCATGAAAAGGAAAAAAATACAAAAGAATAATGTCAAGGTATGCCCCCACTTTAAAGGAATTGCTAAACACCATACTATGAGAAATTAATTTAAAGTAGAAAATTATAATAAATTCAAAAAAATAAGAAAACATGAGAGCCCACTTGGAAAGCCCTATGCCAAGTCATATGTTTCCCCATGAAGCTACGCGATGTAAGGGGAAAAAAAAGAGAGAGGTTTCCCCCAAAATGAAAACACCAAACACATAATGGATCTATGGATTTGGGGTCAGTATGTTCTTGCTGCAATATTTTTAGAGAGTTCAGAACTCTCATCATTCCCTAAATACACATAGAACTAGAAGAATGAAACAAAGAGAGCGAAAACAAAGGAAAATTCCTTTTGTGTCAACATGGAAGAGATATGAGTATCTCAATGCCTTGCATCATCCCCAAAATGAAAACACAAGACAAATGAAAAGATAAAGAAAAATATTTTGAGTCAACATGGAAGAGACATGAATGTTTCAATGCCTTGCATCATCCCCAAAAGAAAAATACAAGAAAAATGAAAAGATAAAGAATTTTTTTTTGCATCAACATGGAAGAGACATGAATGTATCAACACCTTGCATCATCCCCAAAAGGAAAACAAAAGATAAATGAAAAGATAAAGAAAAATATTTTGGGTCAACATGGAAGAGACATGAATGTCTTGATGCTTTGTGTCATCCCCAAAAGGAAAACACAAGATAAATGAAAAATATAAAAAGTGAAAAGATGTACAACATAGAGAAGAATGAAGGTACAAACATAGAAATGTTACAAAGAGAGAGAAAATCAAACATAACATCATGGGGGATTGCATTACACACATGCAATCACACAAAAGAAAATGAAAAAGAAAGAAATAATGCAAAATAATAGTAAGGCACATGCAAGTCAACCTAAAGCAGGTCATCTACCTCCTAATCATGTTTGTTGTATACTGAAGGTGGGAAACTATCCAAATGGACAAGAGCAAGTGCCAAACTAGGAGAAGCACAAGGTCCAACAGTCTTTGTAGGGGATTTGTCATTTAAGCTCATGGAAGAGGAAAACAATGTGTTCAATTCTTTATGCACCTCTTTGTAAATTATAGCAACCTTTTCATCATCATCCAAGTTAATTACAATAGGAGGTCGAATGATAATTTCCATAGAAGAGGTAAACTCTTGTTGTGATTGTTGTATTGGATTATTTTCTTTTGAGGTAGGGGTAGAATCGTCATGCATTGATTTATTCAAGTTTGGATCTAGATTTTCTTTTTTTAATTCTTCATGTAAGTTGCGAGCAAGGGCATGACATCTACGCCTACACTCTCTAGCACCTCCGTTTCTTTTAGTTTTTTTTTCAAGTTGTGTTTGTGTAGGAGTGGGTTGATCAACCATGGGTTTCTATTCTTATCCAAGGGGAGGAATGGAAGGAACCACATGAGGTTTTTCAACCACATTCTCTTTGACCTTTTAAACATGATTTATTCTAGGAGGTGTGGTGGGGTTGTTTTCATTATCTTTGGTTTTTTATAGGAGGTAGGTGAAGGTTCTATCTTAGGTTGGTTTTGGTTGTTTGGAATTTATTTAGGCTAAATAATGGTTTTGTCTAGGATGGTAGGTTCGATGGTGGGTGGGGACATGTTTCAAAGGGATAGTTATGCTATCTTGTTTTCCTTGAACTTTTGATAGGACAAGAAAAAGAAATCTTCTTGTGGTTTAATAGGTTCCATGGTCTTCAGAAAAAAGAAATCTAAGGAAAATTTTGCATAGGTAGACAAAGGGTTAAAGTCACTATGGTGGATAGTGAATACTTCATTGTCAAAGGGAAACTTTAAGCATTTATGCACAACCAGAGGGACAACTTTCATGTAGTGAAGCCATGGATGGCCTAGCTTCACATGAAATCGGTCCAACTATGGGATGATAGAGAATGAGACATCTAATGTTTTCAGTCCTAATTGCAAGGGAAGAGTGATCGATCCCATTGTAGGGAAAGAAAAACCATTGTGTGTCTTGATCCATGCTTTCAGTTAATCATATATATCTTGATAGAGCTCATGCAAAAGTAGAAATTTCTTAGTGATCACATTCTCTCCATAGGTGGGATCTATTAGTATCCCATTAGTGGGATTGCAATAGATTCAACCAGCTATGTAAAGAGGACCATTAGGTGCATGTTTAAGTATATACTTAGAGGAGAAAGTAATGTCAAGGGGATTCTTAGTTTGGATCTTATGAGGAATGACATCTATCACTCCTACCATGTCATCCAAAGGATCATTATCTATAGAATTATTGTTATCATCATTTGTGTCAACATTCATCACATTATTCTTTGTAGTTTTGCTAGCTTTGACAAATGACATATTATGTTTTGGCATGGGGTTGGTGAAGATTTGCAAGTTTTGGTTAGGTGGGGAAACAAAGTTATTTCCTTGATCACTCACACCTCCAATGGAAATACATCCAAAATCAATGAGGTCTTGCACAAGATGTTTAAGATGCTTGCAATGTTCCATATCATTTCCACTTTGTTGGTGATAGTGACAATAAACATTTGATCTAAAGGTCGGGGGTAAAGGCTTATTAGGATTGGGTGTTTTGACAAGAGGAAAGATAATAATTTACTGTTCTAAAAGTTGGGACATTGTGTTATGAAGGATGATAGAGCTCCCAAAATTCTTGCAAAATGCTGAGAAAAATCATGACTTGAATCATGATTATCAAGTTCCATGTCCAAGGATGGGCTAAAGGTTTTGGTTTGTGAACCCTTACCTTATAAGAATTCTATCTTAAAACCCTTTAGTTTTATAATTTTGTAGTGAAATATTCTCACTGGTTACCGGTCAAGTTAGTCATCACCTAAGCCTTTGAATGCATCTATTTACTGGCCCCTTTAGTATAGGAGAAACGGTCACCTCGTGCATTTTCCTGCGCCAATTTTTTGTAAAGTTGGGTGAAATATTTCATTTTTTAGGGACTTAAGTCATTTTCCTCAAGTGTTTCATTGCTATCAACCTAGTCATGGCCTCAACTTAAAACTAACATTCAGTATGTGTAGGAACATGGCCCATTGGATTCAAAGATTCAATCCTCGCTGCCCATCGCACACCACACAAGCATTAATGGACAACCGTCATAAGACATGCATGCGAGTTCTACAAAATTATGATGCGTGTCCTTTCCGTGTGGGTGTTGACCCTTATATAAGCACCCGATGACTGATAATGGGAAGATTGGCAAATGTTGTGCAAAATTAGATTTCAATTTGAGTCATTCATCACACACCTCATGTCATTTAATTAATTCCTACTTAAAATATTATGAGGTATGTGTAAGGATGACGTGTGGAATTTCTCAACCACTATGAAAAGTGTGGAGGAGCCCGTGGAATGAATGGCGTGGTTCCCAGTTAGTGGATTCTTGTTGGCTAGAGGCTGCCGAGCTATGGTATTGGTTTTTCAAACCCAATTTGATGACATCTTGGCTGCTTGATTTTCCATCTCATTCTGAGATCAACGACCGACATTCAAAAACCAAAAATGCTTATGTGTTAGCTATTTTTCTCTACAACTAGTTGACATTAATGGCATGATCTCTTTAGGAGTGATCAATTGGGTCTTGGTGAGTGTGAGAAATTAATTCTCAGCTATTATGAGGAATGATACACAAATCTCCAAGTACTTGGGTGATTAACGGTGATGAAATTGATGCCAGTGATTAATTTATTCCTCGAGCGTGTGACACCAAAATTGATGATCAAGCATTATCAAACTTGATTGATAAATACAGATGGAGTGATTGCCATTTTCACCATTGCAATCAATAGTTATCTTTTTTTTTTTTTAATTTCAAAGAGTGAGGAGTGTTCCACTGTGAATTTGAGAAGTTACTAGGCAAAGAAGATGAGCAAGCCAGTCACTTCTGCAATACTAGTAAGGAAGTCTCCAAGATTCAACATGTAGAAACTTCCAAATAATGTCTTTGAATGTAAGCACAATGTACCTAAAAAAATTCCAATCCTAGAGCAGAAAGCCCCTAGTGAGAAGTCTTTGCGTGCTCCCACCAGATGTAGCAAATGGTTGAGAAACCAAGGTTTTGTTACTCATTAATTTGGGCATTCATCTTAGGGATTCTTGATTATAGGAGTTGGATACTATTTAGAGAGTTCTAAGGGTGTACTGGAAAAAAGCACCAACAAAATGGCAACTCTGCTGAGGATAATCTCCACTCTCTAGAAATAGATCTTTATATCACAAAGTGAAATAGTGAGTTAATGCTAAAAATATTGTTTAGATATTGATAAATTCTTGAACCTAATAGAATATTTGATTGCAACAAAGTTGGGAGGATCTAAAATTGACTCTGATGTGGAAGCCAACCCATAATATGTTCTATTTTTGAAGAAACTTTGTCTCATTTAAAGTTTAATCCTCCATAATAGGAGGCGGTGAGTCTAACACAAAGAAAACTTGATAAAATGTATATCAAAGCTCCATATTTGTAGATTTGAAGACAAAGGATAGGTGGCTGCTACAAAATTCTAGGTATTCTCATAAAATTGAAGATAATTTGATCATGTTTGTAAGAAAATTATGATAAATTTTTCAGTGCTCAAGATGTAAATGATTCCCGATTAAGTGAATTAGCAATAGATAAGGGAATAATGGTGAAAATTTAGAATTCCTTTTGAATGTGAGTTGAAATTAGTCCATTATCATAAATAAGAATGCTATATTGTAAGATCTTAAGCAAAATTCATTGGAGATGTGCATTGTAAAGTCTTAAGGTCGTAATTGTTGAAAAGAACTGACGTAGCATTGTATAATTGCAAAGAAAATTTATAATCTTTTTTCGAGGAGTGAAAATGCATACACAAGATGTACATTTTGGTGTAGACATGAATGCCACCATGTATGATGGAAAACCTTTGTTGGGTCAAAGGAATTTCATTTTTGAGAGATAGAGAGATTTTTTTGACAACATTTGTGGTTATCCAAATGTTGTACCACCTAAGATCAGGGATACGATACCAAAGTTCAATGGTGCAAAAGCTAAATTAGCAAGAAAACATCTACAAGAGTTTGTTGATATGATGGGAGCTTATGAATTGGACTTTGAAGATGTTGTCATGAAATTATTTGTTCAGTCCTTGAGAGGAGATGCAAGAGATTGGTTCTCTTATTTTCCAGCTTCCTACATACATTCATGGGAGGAGTTTAAAGTAATATTCATGGAATAGTTTGGAGAAAGGATTGATCCAATCCTAGCTAGACAAAAAATCATGAGTATGGAAAAGGAAGAGGATGAGTTGGTTCCTTCTTTCATTCTCAGATTCTCAAAGATAATAAGGGAGATCCCTGCAAGCATAAGATCGAATGATGCTGAATGTTTGGTGGTGTACTTAGGTGCATTTGACAAAAAGATGATTTACGTTGTATGAGACAAAGAGCCTACTGCATTGCATGAAACATACCAAATTTCCATAAACATTGAAAATAATTTGAAGTATTCAATGATGAAGGGATACACAACCACTAATGTTGGTAATCTTAATACCTCTCATGCCAATGCAATTGGTAAGTCAATTAGTAAAGATGCATGCTAAGATGACAAGGATTCTATGGTACCGATTTCTCCATCACCACAATGTGAGAATTATGGTAAGACTCAAGTGAAAAGCTTACAGGATCAAGGTAAAGGGTCAAGCCACAATAGTGGTTTACAATTTGATGGAGGAAAGAAAATTTGAGAAAAAATGACCCCATGACAAAAAAATTGGTTTTAGGGGTTCGAATGAACCTACAAGTTTGACCAAACCCAAAAGGGGTTCGCTTGAACTAGGGTTCAAGTGAACCTATTAATTACTAGGCTCACATTTCCCACCCAATATAACAAAAGGAAATGCATATTGACCTGGTGGTTCTCTTGAACCATGGTTCGGGAAAACCTTGGTTCAAGTGTACCCTTAGGGGTTCGTACAAACCCCCCTTATTCCTCATTATCCCCCTGAAACACAAAAAATACCTAAATTTTTATGCTTCGAAGCTTGGGTTGAGGATGAAAATGGAGGAATATTCACAAGCCCAACTGGAATTAGGTAGTCGTCAGAATGAGCTATCCAATGAATATAATTGTAATATGTTTTGGTTTATTGTGTATTTTTTTTTAGTTTTATTAAACATAGGTTTTTCATCGAAAATTAAGGTCTTTGTTTTGCACATGTGGAAAAGTAGCAGATTATAAATAAAAATTTGAAAAATATGAGTGCACTAGATATTGAAGTCCTTGATCCAACAAAAAAATAAATTGAATTTTGATATATTAAAAAAAGGTTACGCATTATATGGTCGTGCTATGTCTGAATTGTAATTGGTTTGACTTTGAAACTTGATTAAAGAAAGAACATTCAATAAAAAAATATCTAACCAAGTGGAAGCACTAGATATTAGAGTTACAAATCTAAATTCGAAATAATTAGAATTTTATCTTTCATGGAAAAAGAGTTATGCATTATACGATGTGTGTCACTTTTTAAAAATGTTATTTTATGAAAAAAACCAGTTTTCATGGGAGATGGAAAAAGAAGTGCAATTTGATTCTAAAAATTTTGAAAAAAATATTCTTAGAATCTATAGACAAAATGTGACGAGACTCTAGTTTGCATCATCTTCAAATTCCTCATGGTTTAGTTGCTATAGGTGCTCGAATATGAAGATTTAGTTAAAAATAATAATTTCAGTGTCCAGTTTGGCCAAAAATTCTAAACCACTATTGTGGGATCACCCTAAAGTGGATCAAGTATTCTCATTTAAGAGCTTCCATGAGATGAAAAGGTATAAAGGGGAATCACCCTATGATATGTTCTCTAGGTTTGTGGACACCTTATTAGAGTTACCTAAAAATTTTAGACCAAAAGACCTAATGTGCATTGATTTGTTTTGTGACATGTATCAATCAGGATTGAGTACTTTACCAAAGGAATCGAAGCCTCACAATTTGAGCCAAGTAATTGATTGGATAAGGGTTGTAAAGTAGGCTAAGGATGAATATACATAACAAGTATTATCTCAAAGTGTTACCAGTGGTTATCATGATGAGAAAAAACAAAGGTCTATACTAGTTGATCAAGGGGATGTATCAGAATGTGAACAACCAGTTGATGACTGTTGTCATTTTACAAGCACTATAGATATAGATCCATATACCAATGATTTGGATGAAGATACACAATATGAGGACAAGGAATTGGTGCAGGATGCTCATCCTTGGGATGTCCTAGATTGTGAGAAAGCATAAGGGTTGTAGGGGGAAGCCCCACATCTTGGTTTAATCAAGGATAATGATACACAAATCAATGGCCAAGGTGATGAAGTTGAACTTGGCCAGTCTTTTGTTGAGTATACTTATGAAATTGAAGTGGAATCTCTTGCTTCAAGTAGAGGACATATTGATAGCCTTGAAAGGGTGCATTTACTTGGTAGTGAACAATTTTCTTAATGTGAAAAGCCCTTAGAATGTGAATCAATAATTTTGAATAAAAATGATGAAGAGGATGCTAACAATGTTTCTCTCTATTATTCAAGTGATTACATTGATTTTGAATGCATTGATGATCTTAGGGACTGGGACCCTCATATTGAAAAGGCAGGGGTATATATGACAACCATGAAAGTGTGGAAAAATCCCTTATTTGATGAGCCCTCAATAGTAGGTGAGGTCATAAATGATGACCCTTACTAGTGTAGGAGTAATCCACTCTTTGTTGAAGATCCTGATGAGTTTTTAGCAAGTATTATTCATGAATATGTTGGAGATGGTACAAATGAGACAAAAAGAAATGAAGACTATATTGAAAATAAGGTTTGTGACTTTATCCTTGAGGATGGAAACCTTGATTCAAACATCTTCCCAGTCACATGAAAGGTGTAATGCCACAAGTATTGGTGAAGTAGATTTCCCACCAGTGAACAAGTAGATTGTATCGGATGAGCACCAAGAGTGTGATTCAGGTTTGTTGATAATTGAATGTGATAGTTGTTCATAGGGTGAAGAATCTGAAGATAAGGATGGAATTGTCTATGGTAATAGTCCTAAGTACAGTGTTGGTATTGAGAGAGATGTAGATGAAAATTCTCATGCTCATATGTTACATGATTGCATATTTGAAACAAAGGCTAAATTGTCAACTATACATGATAATGGAGATGACATATGCATGGACGAAGGGAGAGACCTATTATAGAATAATCAAGTTGTGAATTTGGATGGGTATATTAGTCTTGAAGCAGTATTACTACATATTAATAAGGAGGAACAGTTTGATGATTCTTTAGATTATGTTAACATTGCAAGATTGTTTGATCCATGCGAAGAGGAACTTAGGGGTGCAAATAGAATGAAATGTAATGCTAATCAATATGAGTGTACACTTGAATTCTTTGTAGATGCCCCATATCTTATGGACCTTATTATGGAATTGTTTCCATCTTATGAGGACAACACTAATGTCAACCATAATGAAGATGCTATTGAGTACGAATCTTTTCACTTTGATACTCCAAGAGCTTGGCCCAACATACAACAAAGTGTCTGTGAAGGGTTTCCATTTGATGTACAAGATGGATGTGAAGGTAAAATGCATGATCAGTTGGAGTATGAATGTTTTAATCTTCCATCTCTATTTGATAAGTATATGCTGGATCAAATTGATGAACATGATAGTTTCATAGCAAGTAGTGTTGGTGATATCAATCATGATGATGTTGGTTGCTTGGAAATGCATAATACTCATGTTGATCCACTACAAGTAGAACAAGAGAAAGTCTTTGACAAAGGAAGAACTAGTCATGAGTTTTGGTGGCCATGGGCCTCCAATTTGATGATTGAAGCTAACTAAAATAGAAGAGGATTTTGAAAGACAAACTGCATTGTAAAGTTTTGTGAATAATGTATATAGCCTTGGTTTGGTATGTCCTCTGGTTGTGTTTTCTTTCCCTATCCTGGAAATATCCTGGTTTTTTTGTTTCTACCCTGGTTTTCTTCAACCTAAGATTTGAATTCTCACTATATGCACTGGGGGTATACATCCCCAAGCATGAGCCACTAATAGAGCTCCCAGACTTCTTGCAAAATTATGAGAAAAATCATGACTTGGATCATGATTATCAAGTTTTGTGTCCAAGGATGGGCTAAAGGTTTTAGTTTGTGAACCCTTACCTTATAAGCATTCTATCCTAAAACCCTTTAGTGTTATAATTTTACAGTGACCTGTTCCAATCAGTTTTTAGTCGATTTAGTCATCACCTAAGCTTTTGAATGCATCTGTTTACTGAACCCTTAAGTATAGGAGAGACAGTCACCCCATGCATTGTACTTTGCCAAAGTTTTGTAAAGTTGGGTGAAATATTTCTTAGGGACTTAAGTCATTATCCTCAAGGGCTTCATCACCATTGGCCTAGTCATGGCCCCGTCTTAAAACTAACATTCAAGATGTGTAGGAACATGGCCCATTGGATTCCAAGATTCAATTCCTACTGCTCATCACACACTGCATGAGCATTAATGGATAGCCATCATAAGACATACAAGGTATGCAACATTATGAAAAGTGTCCTTGCCATGTGGGGCTCAACCCTTGTACAAGTACCTAGTGACCGATAATGGGAAGATCAATGGATATTGTGCAAAATCAGATTTCAATCTGAGCCATTCATCGCACACCTCATGAAATTTAACTAATGCATGCTTAAAATCTTGTGAGGTATGGGAAAAGATGATGCATATAATTTCTTGACCACTATGCAGAGTGTGGCAGAGCTTGTGGAATGAATTATGTGGCTTCAAGTCAGTGGATTCTTATTGGCTAGAGGATGAAAAGTTGTGGTATTGGGTTTTCAAACTTGATTTGATCAAATCTTGGTTGCTCAATTTTCCATCTCATTCTGAGATTGATGACCGACATTCAAAAACCACAAATGTTCATGTGTTAGCCATTTTTCTTTGCAACCAGTGAGCATTAATGGCATGAGCTCTTTAGGAGTGATCAATTGGATCCCGGTGCATGCGATAAATGAATTCTTGTCTATTATGAGGAAATATATGCAAATCTCCAAGTACCTGGGTGATTAACAGTGATGAAATTGACGCTAGTGATTAATTGCTTCCTCAAGCATGTGCCACCAAAATTGATGATCAAGCACTATCAAACTTTCTTGATAAATATAGATGGAGTGGTTTCCATTTTCGCCATTGCAATCAATAGTTAGCATTTTTTTGAATTTGTGCAGAGAGTGAGGAGTGTTCCATTGTGAGTTTGAGAAGCTGCTAGGAAAAGAAGATGAGCAAGCCAGTCACTTTTGCAGTACCAGTAAGGAGGTCTCCAAGACTCAATGTGTAGAAAATTCTAGATAATGTCTTTGAATGTAAGCACAATGTACCTGAAGAGATTCTAATCCTGGAGGAGAAATCCCCTGGTGAGAAGTCTTCATGTGCTCCCACCAAATGTACTAGATGGTTGAGGAACTAGGGTGTCGCTACAGAGAAGGTGGAAGAAAAAGGAAAAGAGCCTACATCATTCGTACCAGGAGTATGTAGAAAGATAAGGTATGTATGAAACTTCGATGGAAGACAGATCTGCCCAATTTCCATCACATATAACCCTTTGGGCAGTGCAACAAAGATAGACTCGAGCTATCAACAATACCTTATCATGTTGAATCAAGTTGTAGCCCTGGGAATGGAAGTGTTATCGGTTCCACCGATATCTATGAAAACTCTGAGTGGGTGTGATGGCTCTATGCCTGGTAAAGGAAAAGAAGAGGAGGTAGCATAATTTTCTTCCCCACCTCTTGCAAGGATGAAAAGTAGGCGTATGTACCATGGGTCAGGTTTTGGTGTTGGTACTTCTTATGGTTAAGAGAATTGGTGTTTGGGTGTTCAATTTTTGTGTTGATTGATAAATTTCATGTGGTGTTTGCTTTTGTTCCTTTCATGTGTTGTTGGTTTTTTATTTTTCAAGTTGACTGTGGACACTCGAGGTGATGTGCACATGGAATGTGAGGCCTAGCTGGTGGGTAAAGGAAAGTTTTGGCAACATTTTCATTTTCCTTTTGATTGTGGTTATCAATTTTTCCTCATATTGAAAAAATGATTGCAAATGACCATGTGGGGAATTTTGAAATGAAATTCAAATTGGTGCTGAAATGAAACATTCTATAAATGTAATTGCATTTGAGCTAGATGCTTGTTGCTCCCTTATACTATAAAAGGGATTTCATGACTCATTGTAGAGGGTTTTGAAATTTTGAGTTCTGTAAATGGTCCGCATAGAAATTATGTGTAGAAAGGGATGCCAATGAATAGAACAGTTGGATTGTCTTGGTTTTGAATCATATATGTACTAATCTTAAATTAGTTTTACAGAAATTACTAATATCAAAACAAATCTTGTATCCTAAGCATTTACTCTCCTATTGTAAATCTTTGCAAGTTATGAATGAAATATGAATGGTATCTTTGTTTATCGCCAAATGCTTATTTGAATGTGTGTCCTTGTTTTTGTCTTGACTCAAAGAGTTATTAAATATTTTAGTAGGGTTATAGATTTGTGAAAATTATCAAAGGATTTGATAAGAATTCATGTCTTAGGAATTGCGAGTTTTCATGATGTAAGTCATTGTGAAAATAGTCCATTATTATCAGAGTTAATGAATTTTTGTATTACTGATTATTATATGTTTGACTCCATTGCCTAAGTGATGAAGCACTGGTCTATTTTCTAAAGAAATTTACAATTGAAATATGTTGATGGTTTACCCAATCATGGACTTAGAATCAAAGCATAATTCATTTAAAATTTGTTAACCACGAGGCATGTACTTGAAGTACTTTCTTGTTCCTAGTGAATAAATGATTATTTGCTCAAAGATTAGCCAATCTTTTAGTGGATTATGTTTATTTACCCTTCATAGGAACCCATCTATGCATTGAAGTGTTCTCAACCAAATAGATCAAAATTAACACAATTAGGAACACCCTCCTAGGTCCCATAGAGCTTGAAGTGAAGGAGTTAAGTCCTTAAAGCTCTCTACTTGTTAAGTTGGCCATTGGTCTTAGGGATTCCTGATTATAGGAGTTGGCTACTATTTAGAGAGTTCTAAGGGTGTACTAGAAAGAACACCAACAAAGTGTATTGGGTAAGGGAGTGAATTGTCTTTTTGGGTCCCCATAGCTAAAGGGTATCATGGCTATAACAATAGCTACTTGGTTATTGAAATTTTGAGTTGTTTTTTGAGGGGGATTAAATTTAAGGAACCCTTTATTCTATTTTCTAAAAGGTTGGGAATTTTTTTAGTTTACGGGCTCAGATTTCTTAGTTTGGTTAGGAGTGGAATTTGTATCTTGACTACTAACTAAATTTTGATAATCATGGAGGGTGGTACACAAGTGCATGAAGGATGGGAATTTCATCATGCTGATCTTGTCTTGGTTCTTGTTTTACAATTTTTCTATGAACATCTTTTGAAAATGAGGGTCAGGGACCTTGGCATCAATTTGGGAATAAAGTGATTAATAGTGTGAGATAATGTAAGTGATCTTTTCTTCTTCTTTTTTCTTACATCTCATCAAATCATCCAAGGTCATCTTAGGAGCCATATGCACTTGGAAATGGTTTATAAATTCCTCAACAAGTTCATTGAAAGAACAAATTGAGTTGTTCCATAAATAAGAGAACCATTGCAAGGCAGTAAATTGCAAGGATCTAGGAAAAAGTTTAGCTAGGTGTTTATCATTGAGGATGAGTCACTACATAATTATATGCATTAACATGGTTAGAAGGATCTCCCTTCCCTCCGTATTTTTTTGAATCTAGGCACCTCTACACCTTGTGGAATCGGTGTTCACAATATCTCCAAGGAAAATGGAATTCTTTTGACATTATATTTAGGTGGGCCATTTTGATTTTGGTTGATGGTGGAAACTTGATTTTGGAGGGATGAAATGGTTTGGAAGAGTTGATTAATGAGAGGGTCATTGCTTGTGTTATGAGATGGAAGTGACAAAGGTGAAGGGGTGTATGTGTTCATAGGACAAGTGAATGGAATGCTTATAGGTGGTAAAGTGGTAGGATATATAATGTGTGATCCCAGATAGAAACTAGGTGTGGTAGCAAGAATACCCAAGGAAGGAATCACATGACTGGTTTGTTGCATTGTTGTTGTGACTTGAGGGTTGGTATAGGTAGGTATTGAGGTTATTGTTGTGGGAGAAGGAATTTGAGTTCCTCCTTAGTTTGTGACATTGTTTGTAGGTATAGGACAACTAGTGGTTGGGGGGAGGTGTTTTCCAAAGATTTGAACTATGTTTCTCACAAGGTCAAGCCCATCTTCACTTTCAAGCATTTGGTGAATGTTATCTATAGTAGGGACGGTAGTAGTTGAAATGTTGTCATTTTGCACTTGATGTTGTAAGTTTGCTAGGTCCTCATGAATGTGAACTATGTTTTCTTGTAGGATACTATCATTCCTTGTTTCAACTTGCATACTAATTGAAGGAAAAGAGTTGTTAAGGGTATTTTCCATATCTAGTGTACTAGTGTCAATACTAGGAGTGAAATATCTAGACAACCCAAGATCCACAATGATTGTGTTATAGTAGGATGACATGAGTCTCAAACTTTTTCTCACTCTAGTATTAGAAATAGGACACCAAATACTCATACAAGGGCTACTAAATGCAACCTAAATGCAAATGCAATGTAAGCTAAGAACAATAAAATGCTTATAATAGAAATTATAGAACTTGAATTAGAAAGGGAATAAAAAAAATGAACTTTAAATGCCAGGAAATGCAATGTAGAATATGCAAAAGGATTGATTCACCCAAGGTGGCGAATGGGTCCTAGTGAGGATTTTTTTTTTAAATTTTTCAATTGAATTTTATGATTTTAATGTGTAATGATTTGTATCTGAGATGCAAATGCATATTTTGAATGATTTGAAATGAAATTAAATGAAAAAATAAAAGCTATATGAACTTTCACTAATGCAAAATTTGAAAACCCTAGAATGCAAATCCTAATGCAATGTTAATGCACACCATATCTAGGATGATAAGGCACTCTAAATGAAAATTTCAATGTTCTAAATGCAGGTTCACCAAAATGAAATGATTAAAATGTGGGATGGATACTATCATATGGTTTAAAACATAAAGAACACTCACACTTCCAATTTCATCCAAGGGTAACCCTAAATATCTCAGTGCCAAAGAGAAAGAAATCTTGTAATAGGTTTGTCATAGGGGATGAATATAATCTAATGAGGGGTTCGACACCAAATTTTAACTTGGAACATACAATGAAATGCAAAACCCTAATTGAATGGAAACTAACACTAAATGACCTAGAAAAGTGATTGGAACAACACAAAAAACTACAAAATAGAATGTGTGCACCTGGAAATTTGGAAGTGGCTAGATGGAGGTTCGAAACACCAAAAATTCAAAATTTATTGCTAACTAGGACTCATTCATCAATCTGGGTGAATTAGTCCAGTTTTTGGAAAATTGTGTAGGAACAAGAATCTGCTAAAAGGGTATTTGAATCTGCAAAAACTTAAAATATGACTAGAACTGGGACTCATTCGGAAAAAGTGGTGAATCAATCTAGTTGGTATTTTTTGAAACTTCAAAGGTTGATCCCGCTCTTCTCTATGTGCTCTATCCTTCCTGATTGGTTTTCAGATCTAAATCTCTAATTTGCAACCTATAAGTCCTCTCCAAGGTTCTCCAAAGCTTGATGAAAACTTTGAAGAATTTTCAAATTTTCTCTAATCTTCCTTATTGGAAAATTTGTAGCCTAGCCTGCAAATCACACATAAAGGAGAGGGACAAAAGTTGCATTAGTGGATAGGGGTTTTCCTTGGTCAAACCCCATTTTGGAAATCAATCCTTGAAATTAAATCAAATAAGAATAGAGAATGATGAATGAAAAAATAACAATGTTTCAACTCACCAAACTCTAGCAATAAAGTGCTGCAAATATGCTTGATATGGTTGCAATGGATATAGATCTTGAATCTTGCTTGAATTTAATAGATCTTGAATGAAACATTTGCTTGAATCATAAATCATACATCACAATTGTTAGCACAAAAATAAACATGATGTATGAAATCCATGACATAATGGTTGATGGTCTAAAATGCTTGATAATCTTCCCTTGAATGCTCTTGAATGCTCTTGTGAATGCTTGAATGATCTTGTGAACTCTTGAGTACTTGTTAATTTGCTAGGTGAAAATGTGAGTGAAAGAACCTTGTATTTATACTCAATTATGCAATAATTCCTGAAATTACAACACTACAAGCCAACATCAGATCTAGGAGAATAAAATCCTGCCAAAAAATTGAATTAATTTTAATTTTGGGCCACACGAGACTCATTTGCCCAAGATGGTGAATGAGTCCCATCAAGCATTATTGGCAAGAGACATTGCACAAGTCATATGGTGTTGTCATTGATGGAAACCCTAGTCATTAATCCCATCCACACCTTAGTATTTTCTTATACTGAAAGTCAGATTGAAGATATGTGTTAACTGTTAAAGCTAAAACAGGGCATCTGACAAAGTTGTGTAAATTGACTCGTATCTAATTTCCTGTTATCATTTTGTATTGTGGATATCAAAGAAGTTCTTTTGATGTAGGAACTATCTTATCTTTGAATCATAAGGCTTCACATTGATTGGTGTGCAAGTTAGAAGATCCGACTTATTGATTTTTAGTCTAACAATGCATAAAGGCCGACTAGATGAGTATAGCATGTTGTGGATCTTTGAGGCATAATTATTTAAGGTGTTTTGTGTTTGAGACATGTTTTTTTTGGGTCCTTACTATGTTTGGCCAAAATTGTTTGGTCTGCATTGATAATTGTTTATGGATTGAGCTGACAGTTTGTACACATTTCATATTTTGTTAAAGTCAACATGCAGTTGTTTTAATCTCTAGTTACAAATATATATAATCCATTATTCATATCATTTTGATATATGATGTGAGAGTTAGAAGGATTATAGATCGATTGTGCATAGGTTCACTTGAGTAGAACCAAGATTGGTGATTCAAATTAAAGTAGATAGAGTTTCAAGAGTAGAATTAGACAAAATGTGAAGAATGTGATCAATGTGCTTAATCAGAACTATAATCAGGAATTAGAAAATGCTATCTCATAGTTCATCCACTTCAATTGTCTTTTGAATGTAATTGTAAGATAGTGAATCTTATTTTGGGCAATAAGCCTTTTGTATTTGAGCAGTGTGCTCTAGGAAGTGTGGTTGAATGCATGTGCATTCCCCATTTGTAATAATTTTAACAGAGTATAATCTTGTGGATTAACCTCCACTGTGGTTTTTCCCTTAATAGGGTTTCCACATAAAATCCTTGTGCTATGGTGTTGTGGTTGATTTCCTTGTGTTCTTGCATCTTTCTTTTGGTTCAATGCTATAAATGGTTTAAAGATCAAGTTAATAAAGTTAAATTTTGTAGAACATTGATTCACCCCCCTATTAGTGTTCCTTCATTCCAACAATTGGTATCAGAGACTAGTTCCTTAGAATAAGTTTAATAGCTTGGGGAAGATTCGAGAAGGTGATTCAATGGATTTTGATAGTCTTCATCAACAAATTTTGGTGGCACTAGATGATCTTGATCAGTCCAAATATGAAGTTTTGGAATTGCAAGCAAGCCTCATGAATGCTGAGAAATTCATTCAATCATTGAAAGATAAAATGAATAAGTTCAGGGAAAAGAGAAAGGATCTCTGTGACTAGCTCAAGCAGAAAGAGAGTAAAAGCATGGAAGATGAACACCTAAGTCAAGCCTTGAAGGAAAATATAGAAGAATGTGAAAATATCACCAGAGATAATGTTGTCCTAAATCATGAGATGGAATCTATTGTGATGAAGATGACCAAGGAGATTGAAGAGAAAAAGAAGAATGAAGAGAATCTTACTTAGTCCTTGAAAGAAATATTTGATGAATGCAACGTAATTAATGGTGGATTCAATCAACTGGAGCTTGAATTGCAACAATCCAAAAAAAATGAAGAAGAGCTTGAAAGATAGATTGTTATTGTTAGGGATGAACTTGCTACTGCAAATGAATACAAGGAGAAGTTCAATATTAGCTCAGCTAAGCTTGATGAACTGATTCAAAGTTAGAAGATTGGAAGTGACAAGCAAGGTCTTTGATATGAGAATGGAAAAAGTTTTGGATCTAATCAAAGGAAATTTAGGCCAAGAAATCAGATGAGCAAAGGTAGAAGGTATCTAGTAAGACAACCCAATGCTCAAAGTTTAATGGATACTATTTTATTTCCAATAAATTTGGTCATATGGATGCTTAATGTAGAAGTAGAATGAATCTAAGTGGTCTATCATTCTTTAGTCAGTGTTTCAATTGCAATAAGTATGGTCATAAGTCAATTGAATGCAAAAATATGAAAAACAACTCTTTCAATAGAAATGTCAAATGTTATGTCTACAATAGATTTGGCCATATTGCTAACTAGTGCAGATCGGGAGAAAATAAATGGAATAACTAGTTTGGACAAAGAAATTTCATGTGATATAATTGTAACAAATCTAATCACATTGCTGTAAGGAAAGCTAGATGTGGAAACAACTCTCCTAACATCAAAACCTCAAAGAAGAATGTAGATATACTTATAATTTTTCCAAATTCAATTCAATTCAGATGCACTATGAAGTAGATAGCAAAAATAGAGTATTTGAAAATAACACATGAACACCAGATATACGTGGGAAAACCCTTATGGGAGAAAAATCCAATCACATTGCTGTAAGGAAAGCTAGATGCGGAAACAACTCTCCTAACATCAAAACCTCAAAGAAGAATGTAGATATATTTATAATTTTTCCAAATTCAATTCAATTGAGATGCACTATGAAGTAGATAATAGAAATAGAGTATTTGATAATCATACATGAACACTAGATATACATGGGAAAACCCTTACGGGAGAAAAACCCACCACACCAAGAGAAATCACTTTGTATTACAGTAATGGAGATTACATACAAATGTAAGACTTATCTTTCTGGTGTCTGTATACAACATTCACCATGAAAAATCTTGTACAGGAACCTTCAAATTACAATCATTACAGATTAGATTACATTTACTGATCATACAACCACCCATCAATCCATCGATCCAACCAACTGATTACAATATGCAATCACAGAGTATAACCATGTCGTTCGATGTTCGTCGAGCTTCCTCACAGCTGTGTCACAACAAACTATCTTCCAACTGTTCAGATTCAACTCCTCTAATTGGCTGAAAACTAGCCACATAGATAGTCATCACTTGGTCAGAAGAAAAAAACTTTGTTGGCATCTCGGTGAGACACTAATAGTGTCTTGCCGATGCCACAAATTCTTCAGATCGATGTCACCAAGATTCATTTCCATTGGAAATATGTTTCACCGAGCTTACAACTTGTATCAGCTTTAATTTTCCTTTCGGTAAGACTATCGCTCTTGCCAAGACATCCCAACGAGACTTCTTGTGTTACACTGAGCTTAGGAGACTATCACTAAGACTTCCTTATGTCGCCAGGACCTCACACCGACATTCTCCACATGTATCTCTATCGCCCAGACTCATCGCTTTCGATGAGACGTCATACAAAAGCTTCATGTGTCACATAGACTTAAGTTTCCCATCAATCCAACAGTCGAATTTTGTCGAGACATCATACCAAGGGTTGAAAGTTACTCCAAAGTAATTAGTAGTCGGCAAGACTCTACCTCTATCATTAAGATGTTACTCCAAAAACTTTAAGTCATATCAAGCAACAAGCAACAGTCAGCAAGATAAATGTTTATCACTGAGAGATCTTCCCAAGATCCTTTTTGTTACTCTGATGACTAACACTTGAACCTCCATTGGTGAGACATTTGCACATCGGTAACACTTCTTACCGATATAATATAAGATACGCCAAAGACCACAACATGTAACATACTGTTGGTGAGACTTTAATATCTCGATAAGACTTCTCACTGAGCCACCGTAGGTTATTCTGATATGTGATAGAATGGCCTATCAGCTAGGGATCTCCACGAGTGGTGAGAGGTTTCAATGAATACTCTATGTCACAACGATAAAATCCATAGTGAAAGCGTTTGGCGAGACAGAGGCTAGGTCATAGCGACCTGTACAAATCACAATGTATCAAAGATGCTAGTCAACCAGACATGATAGATGTCATACCGGCTTTGCTCCAGTAGAGGTTATATCCTATGATGATTGAGGCATATATTTCCAACAATCTCCCACTTGACGAAGATCACACAGGCACCTCCAGAGTACAATCAAACTTATTGAAAATCATGGGAACTAAGGCCCATCGAACTGGCACACCACCTAAACTTTCATGTGCTCACTAGCTTCATTAATGAATCTACAACATTATCTAGAGTATCAACCTTTTCCAAACTGAACTTTCCATCCTCCACCATATCTCATACAAAGTGGTACTGTACATCAATATGTTTCATCCTGGCATGGAAAGTTAAATTATTTGCCAGCAAAATTACACTCTGACTATCATAGAAAATAGTTATCTCCCCTACATCAAAACCAATGTTAGAACACAAATGTTTCAACCAAACTACTTCTTTATAGGCATGAGTAGCTACCATGTATTCAGCCTCCATGGTGGACAAAGCGATTATAGCCTACCGCTTGCTCATCCAACTCACTGCACCACCATTCAAAATGAAAATGTATCCACTAGTAGACCTCCTACTATCATTGTCCCCTTCCCAATTAGAATCTACATATCCACAAATGTTGAGAGTCCTCTGTGACTTAACCAAGTTCCCATGGTAACACACAACATATTCTGAAGTCCCCTTCAAATATCTAAACACTCTCTTCACAACATCCCAATGTGTTCTTCCTGGATTAGCCATAAAATGACTAAGAACTCCCACTGCTTGGGCAATGTATGGCCTTGTATAGATCATTGCATACATAAGACTGCCTACTGCACTAGCATAGGGTACACTGGTCATGTCCTCCATCTTAGTAGGAGATTTTGGATAGTCTTCAATAGATAGCTTTGTTCCCTGCAAGACTAGAACAACTAACTCCTTGCAATCATTCATGCAAAATATCTCTATAAAAATCTTGATATACTTACTCTGACTGAGCCAAAGCTTTCTACTATTCCTATCCTTGGTTATCTCCATCCCTAGAATATACCTTGATGCACCAAGATTTTTCATTTCAAACTTAGCAGACAAGTGAGACTTAAGATCAGAAATCATTTTCTTACTATTGCGTATGAACAACATATCATCAACATAAAGAGCAATAACAAGAACTTGATCACCTTCAGCTTTATAATAGACTTAATGATCAAATTTTGATCTCACAAATCCAAAAGACAATACAAAAGTATCAAATTTTTGGTACCACATTCTAGGTGATTGCTTTAACCCATACAAAGACTTCTTTAATTTGCAAACCAATTTCTCTTTACCTTTCTCAACAAAGTGCTTAGGTTGGGACATGTAAATCTCTTCTTCAAGATCACCATGATGAAATTTTGTCTTTATATCCATTTGTTCGACCTCTAAGTCATACGCTGCTACAAGTGACAAAAGAAATCTTATAGATGTCAGCTTAGCTACAAGAGAAAAAATCTCCCCATAATCAATTCCTTCTACCTGGGAATAACCCTTTGCAACCAATCTAGCCTTGTACTTTTCCACACTACCATCCAGACCAATCTTCTTCTTAAATACCCATTTGCAGCCAACAACTTTTCTGCCTTTAGGCAAGGGCACCAAACTCCAAGTTTCATTTTTCTCTAATGATGCCATTTCTTCATTCATGGCTTCCAACCAAGAGTCTGAATCAGACATTCTAAATGCCTCTTTCACAGTCCTAGGCTCATTAGTGCTAGAAATTAAAGCATAGGCACAAGTAGAATCAATCAAAGAGAACCCATACCTATCTGGTTATTTTCTTTCATGAGTTGACCTCCTCACTTGCTGAGGCTGAGGTTCTTCTTCTTCAGAACTTTCAAAATTGCTTGAGCTCTCCTCATTTTTAGGTACATTTTGAATTTTGAATTCCTCTTTCTCTAGTGTAGGAGGAATTAATGCTACATCCTTATTGTTTTTTGACTTTATATCTGACTGCAGATCCAAAGTGGAAGGTTTCAGCTCACGAAAGATTACACTTCTACTGTATACAACCTTTTCTGTATCAGGATTCCAAAGCTTGCATCCTTTTGTGACAACACTATAGCCAATAAAAATACATTTGACAACCTTGTTCTCCAGTTTAGATCATTTCAAATCTGACACATGAGCATTTTCCTCACAGCCAAAAACACAAACATGTCTAAGAGAGGGCTTCTTACTAGACCACACTTCCAAAGGTCTTTTCTCAACAAGAGAAGAATTTGGAGAACAATTTCTTAGGTAACATGCAGTAGATACAACCTCAACCCAAAATTTCTCCTTCAAGCCAACACTACTGAGCATACTTTTTGTTCTCTCCATTACTATCCTATTGAATCTTTTTGTAACTCCATTCTATTGTGGAGTATAAGGTGTAGTCTTGTGTCTTTTAATTCCATGGTCTTTACAGTATCTTTCAAATTCATCAAAACATAATTCACCGCCATTATCAGTCCTTAAGCATTTTATTTTTCTACTAGTCTAATTTTCAACTAGATTTTTAAATTCTTTAAATCGACTGAATACTTCTGATTTACTTTTCAAAAAATATACAAATGCTCTTCTTGAGTAATCATCAATAAACGACACATAGTATCTTGACTTAGACAAAGAAGGAACATCCACTGAACCAAATACATCTGAATGAATATAATCTAGCAAACTAGAAGATTTATGGGGACTGGAATAAAATGAAACATAGTGCTACTTTCCATATATACAATGCTCACATAATTCAAATTCAAGATTACAATCTTCAAGCCCCTCAACCAAGTTTTTGTTCTTCAAGGTTTTTAAACCTTTTTCTCCTATGCAGCCTAATCTATGATGCCATAGCGTAGTCTTCTCTACTGGAAGTTTTACTTCCATAGAGTTTACATAATTAGGGATATTTCCCTCTTTACCTCCATGAGTAGCTTTCAGTGACTTTCTAGAGACACTGTTACATTGAACAACATGTGCATCTAGCTTGTACAGGGTACCAATTTGAGCACCTCTAGCTAGCACCATTGAACCTCTAGTCATCTTGCAACCATTTCCAAAGAACGTGACTTGTACTCCAATATCATTCAGCTTACTGAGAGATAGTAAATTTCAAGCTATACCTAGTATGTGCATAACATCATTAATTCCCTTTACTCTGCCATCAGGAAATTGTATTCTGACTCTTCCACAACCAACTATCTCCAAAGTTGAACCACTTTCCAAGTACACCTTTCCACCATCGTATTGTTCATACTCTGTAAACCACTCTCTATGAGATGTCATGTGGAAAGATGCACTAGAATCAATCATCCAGACATCATCTAATGCCTGAGTAGCCAAGGCTCCAATGAAGGCATCACCATCACTATGAGAAGAACCATTATTAGAAGAGCCCTTCTTCTTCTTTTTCTCTTCTTTACAATCCTTCCAGACATGACCAGGTTGCCCACAGTTCTAGCACTTCACCTTGGACTTCTTGCCAAGAGACTTTGATCTCCCCTCTGATTTCGATTTGGACTTCTTGTCCTTCTTCTTTCCTTTCTCTTTTGACCTTCCTCTAACAGCAAGAGCTTCCTTCACCATCTCAGAAGATTTCCTTCTCATCTCTTCTAACAACAAAGAACCAACAACATCTTCCATCTTGAAACTAGATGTTGTACTCCTAATAGCCATCACTGGATGATCCCAAGAGTCTAGCAAAGAGCACAATAATAGCATACAACGATCCTCTTCATCAATTTTTACACCAACATATGTCAATTGAGCAATCAACATATTAAATGCATTCAAATGATCAGCCACAGACCCTCCTTCCTACATTCTCAAAGAATACAACTTCTTCCTCAGGAACAATTTATTCACCAAGGACTTCCCTTGATAAATAGACGCCAGTCTTTTCCACAAATAACATGCGGTCTTCTCCTCATGCACATTCAAAAGAACCGAGTCTTCCAAACAGAGCCTTATTAGCCCCTTAGACTTCCTATCTGCAAGGTCCCAATCTTCTTGCTTCATTCCTGTAGGTTTAGTTCCAGACACTGCAGGCCACAAATCATGATCAACTAGAAGATCCTCCATCTTGAGTTTCCACAACTCAAAGTTACTATTGTTGAACTTCTCTATTTCAATCTTTCCAGACGTGCTAGCCATCTCAACCTATAAGCAAAAATAACAAAATCTACAAGACTCCCACTAAATAGAATTGACTCAAAAAAACCCAATGTACCCACAAGGATAAAACAACTAGCCAGGCTCTGATACCACTTGTAAGGAAAAATAGATGTGGAATCAACTCTCCTAATGTCAAAAACTCAGAGAAGAATGTAACATACTGTCGGCAAGACTTTAATATCTCGATAAGACTTCTCACCGAGTCACCGTAGGTTATTCCGATATGTGATAGAATGGCCTGTCGGCCAGGGATCTCCATGAGCGGTGAGAGGTTTCAATGACTACTCTATGTCACAGTGATAGACTCCATAGTGAAAGCATTCAGCGAGACAGAGGCTAGGTCACAGTGACCTATACAAATCACAATGTATCAAAGCTGCTAGTCAGCCAGACATGATAGATGTCATACCAACTTTGCTCCATTAGAGGTTAAAGCCTATGATGATTGAGGCATATATTTCCAACAATTACAAGATTCTGTAGAACTAGGAAGGGTCTAGTAAACAAAGGGAAAAAATATGCAAAAGGATGATAAGGGAAAAGGAAAAGTTACTACAGATGAGATTAGGAGTCAAATGAGGAAGACATGGGTGAAGAAGAGTGTTTTTGATGCAGGAAATGAATTTGCACCAAAATATGGTGCTAGAAATTCCTCTAGGAATTAGTTTAAGGCCTCTGGCCTAGGGGGAGCTCTCAAGAATATTTTCTACCCCCTGCCGATAGTTGGTACTAGAATGTGGAAAATTGCAATAGTTGCATTAATGATCTACAGATGTGTTGGGAATACTTGTGGAGAAAATTTATGCAAAATTGAAGGTTCGCAGAAGAATTTTCTTCCAAAAACTATGAAAACAGGGTATCTGGAAGACCCAGGGAAAAATAATTTATTGTGATAAAAAGTTGGATGTGCGAATGATAAAAGGTTACTTCTATTCCTCATTCGTCACATTAAATTTTGAGAAAAAGAAGTTTGGAGAGCTTTGCAAGTGAATTTTGGTGAGATACAAGTGTAAAGGTGATTTGGTGAACAAACCCAAACCTAGCGAAAGGTATTTATCTGCAAAAATTGTGAACTTGAAATTTTTGGAAATGGCCGCTACATTAATTATTGATATTAAGGATAGACCCCGCCCAAAATTCAAATGACACCCATTCAAATCCATTGAGATAAAACCATTAGGTGCATTTTATTTTGTTTTGTATGGTGTTTTGCACATTGAAGATATTAGGGCATATATTCATGCAAATGTTGAGGAGTTAGGAAGCTCCCAGTTGTTAAATTTGTACACAAATCACATTGTGGGAGAAGATCTCCATGTAAGGCTTGAATTTAAGACTTTGGAGGAGAATACGTTCATACAAATTGTGAAGTTTCCCATGTTCAACAAAAATGAATGGGTTTGGTACATACTAAGTTGAGTGCATGCCAAGTTCGTGTGGTTAAATTATCCCTTCAAGATCACAAGAGAAGCTATAATCATTGTTATTGCTCTGATTTCATGTGGTGGGTTTCCCACATTGGAATATGTGAAGAACCAAATAGTCACTAAGGCAACTGGTCTCACTTTCAACAAAAGAGCCATGATAATTAATGACATCATTGAGTTGGATGTAAAATTTTCTTCTATGGTTAATGGATATAAAATCTATCACTCCAACCAAGATAACTCTATATCTGGTACTACAATCTATGCAGCTTATCAAATGATCAAGAAAAATGCAGAATATGACTTATGTGAGTTACTCTAGGGCCAACTAATTGAAAATCTTTGTAAAATCAAGAAGGACAAGAACTCTTTCAAGTATGGCAATTTTCTATTATGTCTATTCTTCTACTTCATGAATGCAGTTCTGAGAGTTGGTAAAGTGCAATGGGAAGGTGATAGTATGATAGCTATTCAAATTAGAGGAATCTTATATAGAATTGGTGATATAAAAACAAGAATTTATGGTTGAAGAAAATAAGGCCAAGGCAATGGAGGTTGCTATGGAAGAAAGAGACACTGCAAATGAAGTAAAGAATTTATTAGAAGAACAAAAGGAGGTATTTGATCCTGAATTGGTTGAAGGTCCTATCAACTTGGCCACTCTATCTCCTATTCAAAAGTTGAAGGTAGCATCATTTGCTCAAGCCAATGCAAGGGAGGAGATTTTGAGATCTCACATTGAGGACAATGAGCTGCTAAGTCTTACATTCAATATCTTAAAGAAGATCATTCCTACACATGTCAATGACTCATCTGATTCTCCCTCCAGTTAGAAAAATAAACTTATCAACTTTGTAAGTACTCACTTTGAGTCTCTTGAAAATTTAGCTGAGGATAAGGTCGAGAAAGAATTTGATGCAAACAGGTTCAATAGATTGAAGTGTATGATTGGTAATGATAAATCCTTATTAGCTATCTATGAATAGAACATTCAAGGTGCATTATCTAAGGGTGGAAATATATACAAGTCATGCTTATCCTTGTCAAAATTCACTAAGGTCATTGAGAAGAAAATTAAGGAATATGAGAAATAGTTAGCAGATATTTCTAAAAACTTTGATCCTCTAACCGTTTCTGTGGGTAAGTAAGAAGGTCAAGTCATATCCCTACTTGAAAATATTAAAAGTTTGAAGCATGAAAAATATAGAATTTTGGAAAGGGCATGTGAGCTTAGAGGACTAATTGGTCGTAAAATGGAGACAATGCTTAGTGCATTGAAAGAAGCACATGATGCTATGGTTTTCAGTGATCCGACAAATATTGAGTCAGTAGATATGCAAACCTACCTGTTATGTGGTCATATCACTATTTTGGAGAGTCTCAAAAAGGGTTGGGACACTAGTTTAAACCCGTTGAAGAACAATTTTGCAGACATACTCAAGTCCATGTAAGTTAGAAAAGAATGTTTGTACATATACAATTTTTTCATAGAAATTTTGAATGTTTTTTGGTATGAAGATTCTCATCTTTGCCATTGATGTCAAAGGGGGAGTGTGGGAAAATTTTTGTATTCATCTTAGGGTGAGTTGTGATTAATTTTTTTTTTAAGTTTTGAGGATCACAATGTATTCACATTGGTATTAATTCTAACACTTAGTCATTTTTCACTAAGTGTTGCCATCAATTCCAAAGGGGAAGATTGTTGGAAAGAGACATTGCACAAGTCATATGCTATTTCCATTGATGGAAACACTAGTCACTAATCCCATCCACACCTGAGTAATTGCTTATACTGAAAGTTAGATTAAAGATATGTGTTAACTGTCAAAGCTAAAATAGGGCATCCGACAGAGTTGTGTACATTGAATCATTTGTAATTTCTTTTTATCATTTTATGTTGTGGATCTTAGGGAAGGTCTTTTGATGTATGAACTATCTTATCTTTGAATCATAGGGCTTCACATTGATTGGTGTGTAATTTAGAAGATCCGGCTAATTGATTTTCAGTCTAACAGTGTAGAAAGGCTGACTAGATGAGTATAGTGTGTTGCAAATCTTTGAGGAATAATTGTTTAAGGTGTTTCATGTTTGAGACATGTTGTTTTGGGTTGTTACTATGTTTTGGCTGAGATTGTTTAGTCTACATTGATAATTGTTTATGGATTGGGCTGACAATTTGTACATGTTTCATATTTTGTTAAAGCTGACATGTAGTTGTTCTAATATCTAGTTGTGGATATATATAATCAATTATTCATATCATTTTGACATATGATGTGAGAGTTAGAAGGATTATAGATAGATTGTGCATAGTTTCACTTGATCAAAACAAAGATTGGTGATTCAAATTAAAGTAGATAGAGTTTCAAGAGAAGAATTAGATACAATGTTAAGAATGCAACAAATGTGCTTAGCCAAAACTATAGTTAGGCATTAGCAGATGCTATCTCATAGTTCATCCACTCCAGTTGTCTTTTGAATGTAACTATAAGCCAATGAGTCTTATTTTGGTCAATAATCCTTTTTTATTTGAGCAATGTGCTTTGGGCAGTGTGCTTGAATGCATGTGCATTCCCCATTTGTAATAATTTTAATAGAGTATAATCTTGTGGATTAACCTCCACTGTCATTTTTCCCTAACATGATTTCCACGTAAAAGTCTTTGTGTTATGGTGTTGTGGTTGATTTCCTTCTATTCTTGCATCTTTCTTTTGGTTCAATACTATAAGGGGTTTAAATATCAAGTTAATAAAGTTAAATTTTGCAGAACATTGATTCACCCCCCCTCTGAATGTTCCTTTATTCAAACATGCATAATGTATGGGACCAAATATAAAAATTGCTTAGAAATGTGTGAAAATAGGCTTGGGACCAAAAAATCTAGGTGGGACCCATTGACCCAAGGTGGCGAATGAGTCCCAGATCACTAAATCTAGGTCACACAAGCCAAAAAATCTTAAATTATGATTGGATAATGATTGGTGTCGAGATTATCCTCAAAAAGATTTATTAAATGAGGCTTGTGGATGCAAAATAGGGCCAATTAAAGCATAAAAAATACCAATTATTAATGACAAGCCTAGAAAAGTGTGAAAGTGTGTTACAACACTTCACAACACTTTAAACAAGGCAATATTAATGTTTATTTTGAGTAAAAATGTTGAATGCCCAGGATACTGAGAGGGGGGTTGAATCAGTATCTTCTCAACCTTATTGAAAAAACATCTTCCAATTATACCAATGCATATAACAGTAAAAATGAGCAAGAGCATTAATAGATCATATAAGCACACAACACATGAACACCGAGATTTTTACATGGAAAACCCAAAATGGGAAAAACCATAGTGAGGATTAGCTCACAATATAGTATAACCAATTATAAGATATTACAAAGGGTGGCTCATTGCCAGGACTCACTGTCTGAAATGGGAGGCTCACTACCTACAAAATTTACAATAAAAAATGGCTTACAACCAAAAAATGAACTGATAAAGTTACACCTAACAAGTGTTGATTTAGTTCCTTTGATGCTCAGTAAACTAACTTAACACAATTCATCTTTTTCGTATACTTGTATTCTTCTATGTCTCAAATTTGCATTCACAAACTCAAAACTATCCAATGTATACATCTAACTCATCTGCAAGAATCAATTAGGTCATCCTAATTAGATGCAACCCTTATTCACCAAAAATATTGATAGTCAACTTCAAGCTTGTACAGAACCCATCCAAAAGAAAATCAATCATGTAGCATGCTAAAACATGTTGGCATGGACCTAAGATAGGTCTCACATACATCTGCAATGCTAAATTAATCCATTACAAAATCAACAATACATCAGGTTGGCCAGAGATAGACCTAATAACAAAATGCAATCAACAAAATAATTCCAACTCACCATATGAGAACTTGAGCACATGAGATTATGAGCTTACAAGCTTCCAACATATAAAAAATAATTCTCAAAACCATAAGCAATGATAATCATCAATAGAGGATTACAGACCAAAATACTGGAGGATAATAACTACATACAGTTTAGAATACTAGATTAAGCTTGCACTTAAACTTGCAGTTGCAACTCATATAGCATGGTGACATCAATGAAAACACAAACGCTGCAAAATGAGATATTCTTCTTCATTCATCCAACAATCTACCCCTTTGTCATTGATGGAAACATGTGCCAAAATAGTTTACAACCATCCTAAGTACAATACTTCTCCTTTTCTCTTCATGACCTTCACTCCCCCTTTGACATCAAGGACAAAGGGTGGTCCACAAAATATGAAATCCAAAAAACACATTACCTAGAAGAAGGTGAGCCTTGAATCTCCTTGAGAATACCTTGCCAAGCTTCCTTACCATTCTCCCAACTGTTCTTAGCAGATGTCAGCATTTTATTTAGAGATTCTAATTCCATCAAAATTTCTTCTGCATCATCCAAAGTACTTGGAGTTAGATTGATCTTCTCTAATTTCTTTTCATTTTACAAAGCATTGGAAATTAGAGTGTACTCCATTCTCACAAGGTCACCTAATTGATTGAATCTTCTAATGATATCCTCCTTCTACTTCTATTAAATATAAAATTTCTCTCTGTGAGCAGAGATAACATTTTTGGTTGACCTGTCTCTTTCCTTAGATGCATTGTAAGTGATAGAAACAACTAAAAACTAGGACTTAATGGAGTCCATGAGATCCTTAATATTCTGGGTGGCATCCGACCACTTTATGTAGTAAGAAAATACAATATTTTCTTCAGAATCACGAGCTTGCACAATTTCCAAGCTCTTTTTCACATTGGTGTGTGCCAAAGCACACTTATCATGAAGTGATAAAATCCTTTTCTCTACTATTTTCTCTTCAACCTCTTTCCTTGCCTTCTCACCAAGTCTAGAGGAATACTCCTTAAAGGAGTCCAATTGAAGTTTTAGATTCTCTATTGGAGTAAGAGATGTATCCATTGATGTATCGAGGGTGGCCTCCTACAAAGCTTTGAGAGCATTATCAATAAGCTTTTTCCCCTCTTGGTGTGTTTCCATAATTTCTCTTCTTCTGGATGCATACAATGCATCCCCTAACATCAACTTATGAATAGGAGAAATCTTATCCAAGACCACAATGCCTTGAATCATGGGGAGTTGCAAATTTTTTGGAGGAATCATCAACAGTAACCTAATCTTCTTGGATAACAAGCCTTTCAATACATCATCGCCAGAGGAGGATTCTCTAGGGGACCTTTGAGAATCTACAACCTACCTTTGATCTTCTTCATTCTTCCAAGAAGATTCCCCATTTCTTTTTTCTTCCTATACTCTTTCTTATTCCCTTACTTTATCTTCTTCTTCTACTTTCTCTTCTTATTTTCCATCTTCTTCTTTCTCAACTTTGTCTCTATTTCCTTCTTCTTCATTCACTTCACCTTCATGTCTTTATCTTTTTTTTCTTCAACTTTATTTTTTTCAGCTTCATCTAGCTCCAGAGGGACAACATCATGCTTCTCTAGTTTAGGTTCTTCAACATTTTGCTTCTCTATCCTCAGAGGATCATTTGTAGCACATGTATCTAGAGGGATATTTGTATCATTTATTTATGGAGGAATGTCTTTATCACATGTACTAGAAGGAATTTCTTCCTTAACCTCTGCGGAAACTTCTTCTCCTAATTTAGGTGCAAAACCAGATGAGAGTGCAACAAACATGCCATATTTCTCAGCCATACCCCTGATGGCTTCTATAGTCTCTTTCCTTATTTTCTTCTTTCCATTTGACATCAAAGTATTCACTCTTTTATTCATCTAGAACATCTTTGAACATACCTTATTCAAGGTTTCCAAATAATTTGGGATCAAAGAGGACCCAATTTTCTCAAATGCATCATTTTTTATCTTCTCTTCCAATTCAATAGCCTCTGATCTTCTTTTCATCCGAGCTTCCCACAATTTCTTAGGAAAATTTTTCTTGACATAATCCCAACTAACTTTCAAAGTAGTGACATATTGAATAATGGTCAAAATTAATGTTTTATGTACTCTCTACCAACTTGATCATAAATTTCTATTGTAGGCTGCAAAATATCTTGAAAACGTATCAATCTATCAAAAAATGCCTCTAATCTAAGAGGGGAACCAAGTCTTACTGGAGAGGCCTTTTGTTCTTCCTAGTCCAGAGATACCTCTTCTGACACTTTTTCTTTCTTTGATTCTTGTTTGGTGTGCACATGAACACCAAAATATTGTTCTTCATCTTCTTCAGAGCATGATACATAATGCAATATTTAAGAACCAAGACTTTCTTCTTGTGAAGCACCTTCACTAGAGGACATGCTTCCTCTCTTCTTTCTTACCAATTTTACTACAAGGTCTTCCTCCCATTCCTCTTGTTCTTCAATGATGTTGAGGTTTTTCTCCCTTGTTTCCTTTTCTTTCTTTCCTCTCTTAACTGGTGCCACCAGAGGAGTCTCGTTCCTTTTTCCAAATTTGGTATTGGGTCCAAAAGGGGTTGGGCCTTCTCCTTTACTAGTATCATTTGGATCAACCTTCACTATAGGGGTTGTGATAGGTTTTGAAGGAGTAGTCCTATCGGATCTCCTTGGTCCTGATGATTCTCCCACCATCTGCTCTCCCATGGCTCTTCCTTGTGCAATCTTCTCATCAGTGAAGCCAAAAATTTTAAGCATTTCATCTACCTACTTTCTTATCACAGGCTTGTTATGCTCCAAGTGAACTTCCATAGATTTTTCTGCATAAGTGCCCATTCTAGGTTTAGTGGTATCTTTTAGAATTTTCAACAAAAATTTTACATATCCTTCGGCTTCATCCTTTGCAATCTCATAACCCAATGGTTGAATCCAGATAGTTCAGGGTTCAACAACTTCAATCATGCACTCATAAGAGGAGACATGAAATATGATATCATTCTTATACTTCTCAACAATTTTCTTTGGAATCATTTCTCTTTCATTCATGTTGCTCTTCAACAAAACAAAGAATGTTGTTAGAGCATTATCTTGACTCTTCAAATCATCCAAATTATGCATATAGTCAAAAATTTGATGTGAAACTAGTCTAGATGTATCCCAAATCACCCCATCATCTCTTCTGGGAAGCCTTCTAAGAAAGTAGAGAAAAAAAAGCACAATCAGGGAGCCAAACTTAAAGGCATATTTCTTCTCCCTTGACATATTCAAGTTTTCAAAAAACTACTGTCGAAGAAGTTCACACAAATCATACTCAACACCATTTGCTGCCATGTCGTATCTAGTGTAAATTGTTGTAGAAAAAACATAATTCTCCCTATTCATGAAGTAGATCTTGTGTCTAACCATTATAGTTGCATACTTCATAGCAAGATTGGTAATAAGATTTGTAGCAAGAGACCTATCAAATGTTGCACCAGTGAATTCCATCACCACTTCATTCTTCACAGACTTCAACACCAGTACCGATACAGTATCACAGAGTCTAGTAATTTACCTTAATTTCTTCTTTAGTTATAAGGTGTACTGTCAGTCCACAAGAACTTATCATGCATTCTGTTGAGAGATGGTTTTACATATTTATCATCAATAGTGGAGCTAAAGTTAGGAAAGTAATTCCATTGATCCAACTTCTTTGCAACAATATTTGACTACTTGGTTTTTATCAAGAAATCATCTCTAGTGAGCTCATTCTACTTGATATCTATCAATTTTTTGTGATTGTATTCCTTAGTCTTAACTCGAATGTACATCCTAGTGTCTTTAGCAGGCATAACACCACAAAGAATCAATAAGAAGGTGCCCATAGGGTCTTCTTTGAAAACATTCATAGAATATTTCTAATAGGAAGGTCTAGGTCTTTCTAACACATTTACAACTATAAGAGTTTCCATTTCTCCACAAATCATGCTTTAATGATTTCAAAAAGTAGATAAACACAAAACCACAACAATTTAGAAGAGAAAAAAAATATCTTTTTCTTCACGAAAACTAGAACTAGGGTTTGCACAACTCACTCTTCAAATTGCCTCAAGAAGCTCCAAATACCTCTGCACTTTCTTCAAATTCACAAGTGATCAAAATGTCTTACAAATTCAGTTTATAAACCAATGATCTTTCCTAACTCACATTAAATGTGGTAGATTTCAAAAAGCTGATAAAAACCCTCTTCACTACACTAAAAGTCCCTAATTTACTTTGCAAATGATCATTCCTACAACTTTTCTTCCATTTCCTTTTGTATAACCTCTATTTATCCATTCTTTACAATATATCTTCACGCCAAAGGCTAGCACACCAGATATCTAGGGGGTTCAAACAATTTTTTGTTAATTCTCCCCCTGAGACAATGCTAGGTCTAATTACCAGAGGAATTGTCTGCACTAGATGAGGTCACAGATGATAGAAAACCAAGATCTGATTGCAAACCAAAATAGACCTTCCACAGAAGAGGAAAACAAAAAAAGCAGAAGCTTTGCATAAAAACATGCAATTTGATATATTTGAAAAGACAATTAATTACAAGAGATAATTTGCTTTATAAAAGAAAAGATTCCTAAACCTAATCTTATCTTGAGCAACAAGATAGCTCGATAAGATAAAGATAAGATCCTATATCTTAGGAATTAAATAAATCCTAAGTAAACTTATGCTAAGTGTAATTAATAATTAATTACACCAACACCCCCCATAAGTGCAACTTAGTGAGAAGCAGATTATTATGCAAATATGAGTCCTGACAACAAGGCTTGATGAGGTACTCATGTACAAATGTAAAGAGAGAGAAACCACCCTCAGTGAGATGAACTGTTGTGAAGAATCACTGGAAGAACTTTGATGAAGCAACACTTGAACCCCAAATCTGGCAAGCAAGGAAAGATAGTTCTGTTTGCAAAATACCAATCGGAATCACAAATGCAACAATAGACCCGATGCAAAGGAACACTAGAAACTCACATACTAGATCAACTCTAGAATCTGTAAGCAACAGTAGATGAGATGATGACATAATCTGGAAACCATGTATCTCGATGTCGATGCCAAAATGTGACTGAAACTCTTCCATGGGAAGGAGTACCAAAAATAGACTCTGGAACAATAACCACAAAAACATGGCCCTCAAACTGAGAAGAATCTAAACCAATGAGGATCAAGAAACATAATCTCCCAACTGAAGTGTGAACCAATGAATCTGACATGTGTCAAGTCATAGGAATAATGTGGCCAAAAGAACAAGGAGCCCAAATAACCCATGCGAGTTGCCAACAAATCAAGATGAATGCAAGAACCCCCCTTAATGGAACTTTATATTAGTTCATTTATTACAATAACCCAATGATTGTAAAAGGAGAGAATCCTAAATGTGCATAAACAGAAAATATGATGAAGTGGTACTGAAATGAAGTACAAATGTTCAATTTTCACCTTTCCAATTGCCAAAACATCCAAGTAATCTCCAAAACACCCATCGGGACAAATCTAGAATAATGAAAAACTTGGGATAGATAGAGAAAAAAGTGAATGGATAGCAAGATAGAGCTCCTCAATACCTTTCCAATGCTTCAAACGAGGTGAAAAACAGAGATTATGGCAAAAAGTTATGAGCTCGAAAGTTCAAAAAAAACATCTGACTTCAAACAGAAATAAATTCAAGAAAATAGAAAAATACTATAAAATAAACAACACCACTGGAAAGTGCTTGGAACCAGCTTTCCGGAGATATCTCGTTTGCCCAATTTCGATACCGTATGCCCAAGTTATGGCCAAAAGAAAAAAAACTGCTCTTTTAGAAAAAACTAGGGTTATGAGGGGCAAAGAGGGCCATATGGCCGCTGACGTCATGCTGACGTCACCCGTTCATGAGGTTAAAATTGATGGCAGTCTAGCCGTCACCGCAAAAAATCAGCCCCCCTGTAAAATGAAAAAAAAGTTGGTCCCTGGTCCTGTGGGTGACCAGAGGCTGGCGGGCGGTGGGCTGGTGCAGGGGCGGAGCCCTTGGTTTGCCATGTGGCCAAGGGCTGAGCGCAGGGGCCTATGGGGGCTGCACAGACAGGTGGAGGAGTTGGTGGAAGGCGGCAGATGGGTGGCCGCCGGGTGGCGGAACCCTTTTGTACTGGAGGCGCCAGCGCAGAAACTGAGCAACCTCAGTTTTTTAATTTTTTTTAATTTTCGTGCATCGAAAGGCATGCTGGGGAGGCCGTATGGCCCCTCAGTCAAATTTTTTTTGCCTCCCAAATCAACTGCTCAAAAATTGACGAAACGAAGTGCATTTTTAGGGTTTTTGGCCGCTACAAATGCAATGGTGACCTCCGTTTCTGCTCAAACTTCTCCAAAAATTCGGCTACCCCCAGATCTTGCAAAAAATCTCTGAACTTCTGACCCTCGTAGATCTGGAAAATGGTGATGAAAATCAATGAAATAAAAGTCAAATATGACATTTTTTAGCGCTCTGAATCCAATGGAAAACCCTGATCTAATCCAAGATGCTCCAGAAATATGCTCAAGGATTGAAACCCTCAAGGGACCTCAAATGAGCTCTACACTATGTTCCTCCGAAAATGCTGAGAAGGGGCTGTGAATTGAGGCTCTGATACCATGTTAGAATAGCCAAGATCTGATTGCAAACCAGAATATACCTTCCATAGAAGAGGAAAATGAAAAAGCAAAGATTGCATAAAAACATGCAAATTGATATATTCGAAAAGACAATTAATTACAAGAGATAATTTGCTTTATAAAAGCAAAGATGCCTAAACCTAATCTTATCTTGAGCAAGAAGATAGCTCAATAGAATAAAGATAAGATCCTATATCTTAGGAATTAAATAAGTCCTAAGTAAACTTATGCTAAGTGTAATTAATAATTAATTACACCAACAATAGACACATTTGATTTTTCTGGATCTTCTGTCATCTTCCATATCTTGTTCGTTTCTTGCTTAACCTCATTCTTTTCAATTGTCTTCACTGGTTCATTCTTCTTTACTGGATCAGATTGTTTTCCCTCTCTACTTCTGCATACTCTTGAAATGTATCCAGGTTTATTATAGTTGTAGCAAACAACATTTTTCTAATTTTTTTTACCTCCATTAACCCTTGATTTGCACTAATTTTCTTTGTGTCCAAACTTATTACATGTATAGTAGTAGCCAACAAAAGATTGATTCATTCTACCTCCATTAAACAAATTCATCATCTAAGTTTTGCATTCACTAGCTATATGTCCAAATTTCTTGCTTGCAAAATATTATCTAGAGAAGAGACTAGCATACTGGTTTATTCTACTTCTACATTCCATTGCCCTGTGACCAAATTTATTGCATGAAAATAAAACACCATTGAAACATGGGTACCTTTGAGCATTTGGCTATCTAATTAGTGGTCTTCTAGAAAAGCTTCTTGGATTTCTTGTTTGTTTCCCTTTATTTTTAGTCTTTTGATAATCCATTGTGTTTGGGGGTCTATATAGCCTTTGAGATTTCACCTCCTTCCATTTCCAAACCACCTTTATCTTTAGTTGGTTTCTCCCTGCAATCAACTCATCAAGCTTGGTGGAGCTTGTCTTGAACTTATCTTCATAAATTTTTGCATTCTCCAAATCTACTTTCAAGTTCACCACTTCTTGTTCAAGCCTTGTGCATTCATCAGAATTTCTTTGCACTATTGTATTAAGGCAATCTTCAATTCTCTTCTTTTCCTTGATTTCCACCTTTAATCCGGTAATCTCTTCATTTGCTTGTTTTAATTGCTCACTTACTTCTCTGTGTCTTTCTTTGAATTTCTTCAATTGGTCTTTCCATTTTTAGACACATTCATTTGCCTCATCAAGATTTTCTTTCTAATCTCTATTTTTTCATTTTCAGCCTTGTCAAGATCTTCAAGAGCAGCCCAAAGTTCTTCTTTATCATCCATTTGTTCAATCTTCAAGATCTTCCTCAAGTTGTTACGCTTCTTCAGAGGAACCAAGCTCTGATACCAATTGTTGAATGCCCAAGATATCGAGAGAGGGGGGTGAATCAACATCTTCTCAAATTTATTGAACAAACATCATCTAATTATACCAATCCATATAACAGTAAAAATGAGTAGGACCATTAACAAATCATAAAATCACACAACACATGAAGACCAAAATTTTTATATGGAAAACCAAAAATGGGAAAAACCACAGTGAGGATTAGCTCACAATATAGTATAATCGGTTATAAGATATTACAAAGGGTGGCTCACTACCAGGACTCATTGTCTGAAATGGGAGGCTCATTGCCTACAAAAGTTACAATAAAAAATGGCTTACAACTAGAAAATGAACTAATAAAGCTACACCTAACAAGTGTTGATTCAGTTCCTTTGATGCTCAGTAAACTAACTTAACACACTTCATCATTTTCACATAATTTTCTTCTTCTCTATCTCAACTTCATATTCACAATATCAAAACTATCCAAGGTATATATCTAATTTATCCACAAGCATCAATTAGGTCAGCCTAATTAGATGCAAGCCTTATTTACCAAAAATATTCACTTTCGGCTTCAAGCTTCTACAAAAACTTTTCATAAAAAAACCAAGCATGTAGCATGATAAAACATGTTGGTATGGACCTAAGATAGGTCACACATACATTTGCAACACAAAATTAATCTATTACAACATCAACAATACACTAGGTTGGCTAGAGATAGACCTAATAACAAAATGCAATCAAAACAAAATTCCAACTCGCCATACAAGCGCCTGAGCACACGAGATTATAAACTTACAAGCTTCCAACATCCAAAAACCATTTCTTAAAACTGCAAGCAATGATAATCATCATTAGAGGATTGCAGACCAAAATACCAGAGGATAATAACTGCATACTGATTCAGATACTGGTTCAGAATATTGGATTAAGTTTGCACTTAAAATTGTAGTTGTAACTCATATACCATGGTGACATCAATGAAAACACAAAGGATGTAAAATGAGATATTCTTCTTCATTCTTCCAACAAAAAAAAAGGTTTATTAGGTTCAGTTAATTAATAAAACCTTAAAAAAGTGTGAAAGTGTGTTACAACAATCACAACACTTTAGTAAGGTACCATTTAAATCCATTAGTACACAAGGGCCCAAGACCTAATGTGAATATTTTAGGCATATTACAACACTAAATCAAGGCCAAATTAAGGGGTTCTTTTTTTGTCATTAAAAATCCAAACATGTTACTGTGGGAGCAAGAATGGAACCCCAAAAGTTTTGAAAACTAGAATGAATCAGTAACACCTATGAGAGTCTATCCTTTTTAGAAAAACTAGGCACCAAAATAAAAAAAATATTTAGACCAATACATAGAGCACAAAATTCTACACAAAATGATTTTTTTTTTTGGAAAAAGAAGTCCATATGACCAAGTTATGGTTTGCAAATTTACCTATAAAATAAAAATTGCATTGGAAAGGTGGGGAGGAATTTCCTTAGGGCCTACTAATGCATCGATGACATCAATAGTTGGTGTGACTAAAATTGATGTTGAAGGGGATATCATAGGTCGAATATTCCTCTTGGATGGAAAATTCCTTTCAAATGAAATATGTGTAGAATATTATTCTTTTGCCCCAATCAAGGAATATTTTAGATGTGTGAAATATTCCTTGTTTGATTAGCTGAATGGTGGGTAGAATCTTCAGTGGAATATTAGAATATTTCATTTTATATTCACCAATGGAAATTGTTGGTTTTTTTCGTCCGTGAAGATGAGGGTCTACGTGGTGGGCTACAACCATGCCACATGGTGCTCATATAAGCATGAGTACCCTAAGTTGGTGCAAAGGTACCTATAACATTAAATTCTGCATAAAACCTTATTTT
Organism: Sequoia sempervirens; assembly: GCA_007258455.2. Lineage (NCBI taxonomy): Eukaryota > Viridiplantae > Streptophyta > Pinopsida > Cupressales > Cupressaceae > Sequoia > Sequoia sempervirens. Next base: position 344,057,074 of record VDFB02000008.1, read on the forward strand.
TTACCCCTTTTTATTTCAATTATTTTTTTGAGAAAATACTTTATAAACAAAAAAATATTTATTAAAATTTTCACCTCAGCAACTGAAATATTTTCCTACATACGATGACGATTTATCTTTGTAGTTACCATACGAATTGTATGGATGATCGTAAGACGGTAAGAGGGGAGAATTTTTCTGAGGTGTTAGGGAAAGTACTCAATTTTTCATGATTTGTAGTTGATTTTTGGGTTTTTGGGTCTTCCAGATGTAGCAGCAAGGGTGATTTTGGCCCAAAGTGCTCTAAAAAATCAGCTATCTCATGGATCTAGTAACCCTTTCACAACTTAAAACTCTTGTAAATTAGAGAATATATGATAAAATTTTGATGAAACAAAATAAAAAATTGACTTTCTCTAACATCCTAGACTCAATGGAAAGGTCTTAAAAACCCTAACTCACACCCAACAAAAATTTCATACCACTATAGGTCTCTTAGATCTAGGAAGAAGTCTACAACATTGAAGCTTTGATACCATCTAGGAGTTTATGGTGAACTCCTCAACACTCCAGGGTCACTTGCAACAAAAAATAGCTTCCACAAGAATGAAATGACAAAAAAATCTTGCTATGATTATGGATGAAAGATTAATAGTGTAGAATAGATTTTTGGCATCCTAATCGTTTCTAGCACTTCTAGGGTTTTTCACCTAAAAGGAGAAAGGAGGGCCAAAATGCTTAGGTCTACATTCAAAGTCAATGCAATATGGATGGAGTATAGATGAAATGTACCTAGATGCAATGTTTGAATGCAAGAAACTAATAATATTAATTGATTGATGAATGAAAACTAGGGAAACAAAGAATGTTTGAAAACACATTCTGTAATGCAAAAACATCTAGAAATGAATGCAAAACTAAATAGAAATGAACCAAACTAAAAGTGTGCACCTATAATGTGGATGAAGACTGGAAATGGATTTTGGAATGCTATTGATGTTGATTTTAAGGCCTAGTGGGACTCATTCACCATTCTGGGTGAATTAGTCCCAATTCTGCAAAATTGAGTCGGAACCCGTTTCAGACAAAAGGGTATCTAAAAATGAAGAAAACCTAAAAATGGCCCTATAGTGGGACTCATTCACCACCCATGGTGAATGAGTCCACTTTTGAATTTTTGAATATTCAAAGGTGGAATCCAAAGCTCTCAATTTCCACTTTGATTCTCTACATGTGTCCACTTTCGAAACTTTGATTTATGGGTCTGAAGGTGACTTTTGATGGAGATTTTTCCTTAAAAAATGAGAAGAAGACCTAAAAATTTTGGAATTCCATCTTCAATGATTTCCCAGCTTCTAAGAGACCTAAATCTACAAACAAACAATACAAGAGAGAAAAATATTGAATGTTAAGGCATGGGGTTTGCCTTAGTCAAACCCCATATAGGTAATTAAACCAAAATGATGAAAGAATAGAATGAACATTCAATAATGGAGTTTATTACCTTGTCATGATGATTGATCTTTAATTTCTATAGCAAAGCATGAAGAATCTTCCCTTGAATGTCTAAAAATTAATATCTTGGTGACTTGAAATGATGAAACCCTAGGTTGCTTGACTTGAGATAGAAGAATGATGGATGGATAATGAAGAATGGATGTGAATGAGTTGGGAGATGTAAGTGAGGTTTTAGAGGGCTGATTTAATAGGAAATTCACCTTATCGGCCTGAAAATTAGATCCCTAAGGTTGACATGTGAAAATAATAAACTTAAATTTCAACTTTACCCCCTCAAAGGTCAAAAATTAGTCAAATGGGACTCATTCATCACACATGGACAATGCATCCCCCCTAGATGGGATGATTCACCATGGATGGCGAATGGGTCCCATAGGGGGCATTTTGATAGCTAGGATACCAGGAGATAAGGAAATAAGGTTTAAATTGTAACTTTTTTGAGTATTTCATTAGATAGTGCCTCGGGATGCACAATATGGGTTAATAGGGACCTATTAGTGATGATGTGAATGAAAATTAGGGCTTGGGACACATAAACCAATGTGAAAGTGTGATTAAATACACTTTACAAAACTAAAATGAGGTTCACATAGCCTAGGAAGGTACAAGAACCAATGTGAATGTGCAAGACACATTACAACACTAGTTTAATTCAAAAGCCTTATAAATTGATGCGATAATGTATTTAAATACATTTTATAATGTTGAATTAGGAAGAAATGATTTCATTAATTCTAGAAAAGTGTGAAATTCCTTTACAACACTTTACAACACCTTTACAAGACATCAATAAAAGCATGCTAAGGGTCCAAGACCTAGTGTGGATGCATAAAATTCCTCACAACACTTGAATCAAGGCCTCATTAAGTCCAATTTATCATGAATTACTCCCATGTCAAGTAAGAGGTAATTTTCTCTATGCCACATTTAACCCCCACTTTACAGAGAGGATGAACTTGCTTCAAACTCACACGAAATTAGACATTCAAGAGAGATCCATGTGTATAGATGTAGATGAAAAAGTATGAAAAAGATCAAAGGAGGTTGTGCAATCCACTAGGATCCAAGTTCCTAAGTCAAACCATCAAGATACATAATCATGCAATGGAAAGAACTAGGAAGAAAAGAACGATGTAAATAAGGTGGATCACAACTAGTTGTGGATCAGATCTAGGCTGTTTGTTCAGAAAAATAAATGTGTACTCACTCTGAGGTGACACAATTCTTGGTTGTCTGTCAGGTGAAAAGCCAAAAAGGTGAGGAAAAAAAACTAGTTGGTATGTGCTTAGAAACACATAGGTGGCTATAGGGAAAGTCATGCCACTAAATGGGCTTCCCGCTCAAGCATACGAAAGTTACACCTCCTGATAAGTTTAATAAGGTGCCACAAAGAAGATGATGTTGTTTCAAGCTCTATGAAGTAAGCAAAAATTAATATGCTTGACACTCATAGACATTGTTAATGCAAAATAGTGTAAGGATTGTTCAAAGGGATTTTTCTTAGTTCTTGTAAGGTATCATCTTAGGAAACATTGTGCTTAATGTCTCCAAAAGAGTATGTTTCAAAAGAAGTATCATGCTCTTGGAGGGAATCAAGCCCAATGACTCCACCAAGAAAAGGACACATCACAAGAAGAAATAAATTGCACAATGAAATGTGAGTGGTGATGTATGCCCCCACTTTAAAGTGGTTGTGAACACCAGTACTATGAGCAATCACTTTAAAGTAGAAGAAGAGGTCATGAGAGCTTACTTGGAAAGCCCTATGCCAGGTCATTTTTTTTGGAGAAGCTACATCATGAAAAGGGGAGTATGTCACATGTGAGCCAACTGAAGGAACATTTTCCACATCCCAATCTTGCTCTTATATGTTCATGAAAGGATAATAGCTAGCCAAAGGAGGCAACGACAAGTGACATATGAGGACAAGGCTACATAACCCCTTGCCCCCACATAGTGCAGGACAAGGATGAGCCGAAGTGATTAATGAATATCATGCAAGAGTGAAAATCAATAGCAATTAGGGGAATTATATGCCCACATATAGCGAAGCATACCAAACTCCTAAAAATGTTGGATTTTACAACTCAAAGCATTACATTCATTAGCGGAGTGACCATGAACTCTATGATAGGAACAAAACGAAGTCTTGTAAGAGAATTTCTTTTGAGTTCTAGGGGAAGGGTGATCAAGTGACCTTGGAGGATTCTCAAAAAGATACCCTCTCGATCTATGGTAGAAGGTGGTCTTATGGCTTGCAACAAAGATACATCTTTCTTAGTAGTAGATGTCATACTTACACAAGTTTCTCTAGATTGCGAGATCTTGTTCTCACTCTTATAGGAGGGAAAATCTATCAGATGTGAATCTTTAGTGTCTTGCAAGATGACATTACATTAAGCAAAGGTGTAGTTGTTTGTTTTATGTTTGGTAAAGTATGATGTTCAAGACCACTAGTATTGAGGTGTTTAGGATGGATGAGTGTTAATGATGATTTAGGAGTGTGTTGCGTGAGATTGTTGATGTTGGGTGAAGGTTTGAAAATTTATATTATAGGACAATAACTAAGACCATGAGTTGTTTATTGCATGAAAGGGTCGATAGGGTTGCAGATGCCTTGTTCATTAGCACCACATCCTTTTCCACTACATCCAAATTGTTTCATGAGTTCATAACCTTTTCCATAAAGCCTCTTCATCTCTTTTGGATCAGGTGATGGTTATTCATTGTTGTGTTCGTCAAAGGTTGTTGTGTAGTTTGCTTCTTTGTCTAAAGTGGTTGACGTGGATGATTTCAAAAGGTCATTCAATTTTTTTGTAGGGGATGTTGATGTGTTTAAGGAATTTACTTTGTTTTTCTCAAGTTGTAAGACACTATCAGGTTTAGGATCACCGTCAAGTGTGTGGACTGTGTTATTGTAGATATATTTCATTTTGTGATGAAGAGTGGAAGGCACACCTTTCATGGCATGAATCCACTATCTTCCTAAGATAAGATTGCATGAAATTTCATAAGGAATAACATGGATTGGTGTATTCATGGTGACCATTCCAATGGTAAGAGGCATAATGATTACTCTGAGTGGTTTCTTTTCGACATTGAAAAATCCCTTAATAGAGAAAGGATCAAGTCAAATGGTTGATTGATCAATGCCAAGCCTATCCAAAAGGGTCACACTACACACATTAAATTCAAAACTAGTATCTGGGTATGTGCAGGATCATGATGGGCCAAAAAGTGGCAATATGATGGGTATGCGGTTGACGACTATTTTTTTACCCAAAATTGTTGAAATGAAAAGGGTTTTTAAAAGAGATTCTCAGATTTCCAACAATATAAACTATGCTTTACTTTGAATTTAATAAGTAATTATTATTCATTTTCTTTTCAAATTGCATCTAAAGTCCTGATTGATAGGATGATTGAAAAACATCTATAGCTTTCAAACAATGTCACATTTTTTGAATCCAAAACATATGTCACATTCTATGCTTCGCATACTATAGGATTAAAAAAAGAAAATTTGAATTTCATGAAGTTTTGACCAAGTTAAGGTGGTCAAACATATGAGCTTTTATATGTTTTAAAAAGTTGTAATAAAAAAATCATAATTAATTATTTACTTGGAAAAAAATTACAACAAAATATGCCTCACATTGGGGCATGAGTCCTCTACTTATATCTTAAATCTTATAAAAAAATATTATCATTTTATTGTGGTTAGGATGGTTAGACAGATACCTACTTCTTATTTTTTCCTTGAAATTTAAGTACCATTGCATTGAAATTTCAAATTTTCACCAAATAGATTTGATTTTTTTTTTAAAACAAAACTAGTAGTTTAGAAACTACATTCAATTTTCTACAGATTCTATTCTTACATATTTTTGAAATAATATAGATAACTTATTCAAATTTTTACGTCAAGTTTCCTAACTCTTATTTTTTTGAATTTTTTTGCCACTTAAGGGCCTATTTTTTCCATGATGATCCTGCACATACCCATCTACAAGAGTTATATTTATCCCTTTTGTTTTGTATTGTGCTATGATCATGAAAGCTTCATTTTTTTTTTAGGCGTCCAAAGAGGGGAGTTCACTTTGGTGGAAAACAATGTCAATGTTTGGTCCCTCAATCATGGATATTATGTTAGTTAGTGGCACATTAGAAGGGACAAGAAATTATTGTAAGGCTGTTTGGATCATGTTGTAATAGTGAGGGGAGGCTTGAAGAAGGTCCCACAATGATATCTTAGTAGGAGTATTCTTAAGTTGCTTGATAAGATCATACTCCTTGTTGGTTATTTTTTAAGAACCAAACTAATCTCTAGAAATACCTATGGACTTTTCCATTTCCAATTTCCAATTATCATTATTTCTAAAGGGATTGGCCAATAAATGAATAGAAGTTGAAAAAATTATGTTCCTAATCTTTTGGCTCTATGAAAGCTAGGAGGGTGATGCCACAATGTATACCTAGACACTTTGCACAATTACAATCAAATACATTGCTAGTAACAAATATCTCTCATAAAACCTTTCAATAACATGCATCAAATAAGTTGGTAGCTTATTAATCAGTGTCATATGTATTGAACATGAGAAGATGGAACTTTAACATGAAACAACAACAATAGTATCCATTTGAGAGTTTATGTTTTAAAGATTGAGTAGTTAATGAATCTACATCGAAAATGAACTACAAATACTATGCATGAACCAACGCCCTTATCCCAAGCACGAAGTCAATATCATTCCATGTGACCTGATAAAAAAATAAAAAATAGCACCTATAACCTCAAGAAACCTTGCATTACAACATTTCTCTATGACGTTCATGACTATTACTACTTAAAAAAATTCTAACACCCAATTCTTATAAGTTATTAATCTCACCCAGGCATTTACATCAATTCATTGAATCAATAGGCAAGCATGAAACCAAACATCTACCATGAAATGATACAAACAAAAAAATGAAATCTTGAATTGCTTTCACTCATAACTTATAGAACACATACAAGGAGAGAAAATAGCCATGAAACTGATATTACTCTATATTATAAATGTTGTGTTACTATTAGATCTACATGCATAGCTATGAACTCTAAAAGAAACTTAGAACACAAACTCTAAAATTGACTTCATATTGTCTTGAAAATTTCATAGTATTAACTCAAAATTTTCAACTAACTCCTGCTTCTGGACATAAATTCCTTCTTATAGAGATGAAGGAGAAAAACAAGCTTCAGGCCAAAAAGCACACATGTCAAGATTTCATTGGACTGCTCCAACAATATTCTAATTTCAGCTACACTCGAGTCTTCAGGTGAAACAAATAAACATGAGACAAAATTGAAATCAAATAATTGTAGAAAATAGGTCCCACCTCCAAATACATCATTGGTTTGTTACAACAGTTTCAACATATTCTCCATGTGCTAAAAAAATGCCAACTATGGGAAAACCGAAACAACAAAACTTACGAAGCAAGACAAGGAAAGAAGACAAAAATTAAAATTCACTTATCCATATTAGAACCACATGTAATCCATTTCAAATTGAGGAGAGAATAATATTTTACCATGTTTTATCAAAATCCTAATCTATACTATATTTAGGCTATGTATTATTCTTCTCTCATCCATTATTCATCTTACTCATTAATCCCTACATAGATTCATTATGTATATTTCTCCAACCAAGTATTATATTCTTCCTTAGAGGGAAATTTTACATTTAACAAATCCTACAACTTAGTAATGTATTGAGAATATCTAGCATTAATTAAAATCCTGGCTTCTTTAACAAATATGTCCATCTTTCTGTAGACATAGAAAATGTACTGATTAACATTGCAAATCTAATCCTGACCACTACCACCGTTTCATACTAAATCATCCCTTGATCTAGCCATATAATTGAATACCTTTATTTGATTAAATTTATCAATGTTCCTCTCTTAATTAAATAAATCATTTATCTAATTAAGTCATTCTTTCTTGATTAAATTAATCAGTTTGATCTAATTATCCCTATTTAATTAAATAATCAATTTTATTTTATTAAATCTCTAAAGTACATACATTAAATTAAATAAATTAAAACCTTATTTAGTTTAATCTAACTTCATCTCCTTGGATAAATAAAACAAAAGTCTTTATTTAATTAATCCTGAAATCATATTCTTCTCATATTTGATTTAAATCAATCCATAAATCTAAATCAATATGTCACATCATTTTGATCTCTAATTAAATTAATTAACCTTGATTTATTTAATCTCTTCTCATGTACCATCCTCTAGCTTTTGTCACTTGCACATGAAAATAGATTTAATTCATTTATTAAATCTCTATTTTCTCTCAAAATGCATAATAAAGGAATATTCCTCAAATTTGAATTCAAAATCCAAGTGGACTTTGTCCTTCCAATAAGGCATTTACTCCACCTAATAAGTCCTTTTTCCTTGAGCCAAATGGAATTCAATGCATTTTCTTTCCCTCTTACATGTCATTTCAACAATTTCAAATTTCAAATATATGCATTTATTGACACATTCTTCAAAACTTACACATCCTCCATCCATTCTCATGTTGACAAGTGGCATCTTGCCATTTGTTGATTCTTAGTCCCACATTGCTCCATTTTTGACATCTCTTCAACTTGATATTGTATAAATAAGAGGCTTTATTCCTCATTTGATCATCCACCACTTGAGTAAACTTAATATACTCAAATTCATAGCATTTTTTATCCAATTTCATCCAATCTTAGCTAGGTTATGCAGATTTTTATCTTGGAGCACATTGAACATCTTCATCAGGTGGATCACTCTTCATCATCAATAATCTTCATCACATAATTGGAGTTGGTAAAGGGTCAATTTTCACATCAAATTGGCACCAACTCCCTCAAGAGATTAAGAGTTTGCTTTGTTTTAGAATAGGATTTGATATCTTTGTTTTAAGTTTGTTGTGTTCTTCATTTCATTCCTTTTATTTTTCATTCAAATGGATATCTTGAGTAATCATGGTTCTAACCTTGCATTTAATCTAATCTATTGATTGATTGTTGCGTTTGTGCAGGTTGGGAATCTTGGTTCACATTTTCTATTTTTTTCAGATGCCCTAGTGAAAAGAAGTGTGAGAAAGATTTTTTCCTCATGCTAACATAAACAACACAATAGATAATTATTCAAGTTAGCAAAAAAATAATCAAGCTCCCTATGAAATTCTTAATCACATTAAGACAAGGAAACATGATAAAGAAACATACAAAGAAAACATAAACATGTAAACTTATCTAAAATGGATCAAACTATCATCTCATAGGGGGATTGGTGCTATTTTGATGTGGAAAATAGCCCTTTCCCAATCCCTTTTTGATAAGCCCCTAGATGATATGATGAACAAGATGATAAGTGATCAAATTACCTAAGATTGTGGAGTTGTGGAGGATTAATACAATAGAAAAACTCTCTATTTATAGAATAGAAAGATAGAAGAATGCAAAACATGGAGGATGTGGGACTAAAGATCAACCAATGACAAGATGCCACTTGTCAACATGTGAGAGGTTGAGGAATGAGCACATTTTGGTCAATGTGCCAAAGAGGGGGAGATTTGAAATTTGAATTTGATGAAAAGATGAGTTAAATGCTAAGTTTGACTTATGCAAGAGACATGTAAGAGACATGTAAGAGCTCTTAAATGCTTTGTTGGATGTACATGTCAATCTGGGGGGAGATTTGAAACTTGGAGAATATTCCTCAAAGATGCCAAGTTGAAAATAAATAAAGATTTTAATAAATCATTTAAATGCATTTTCATGTGCAAGTGGCAAAAGCTAGAGAAATTTGGATATTAGGATTAAATAAATCAAGGTTTAATTAATTTAATGAGGGATTAGGTGATTTTGAATTTTGACTTAGATTTTAGGATTAAAATAAATCAAAATGAGAAGAAAATGATTTAGATTTAATTAAATAAATATTTGATTTATTTAATCCAAGAGGATGGTGTTAGTGTTAAATCAGATAAAGATGAATTTATTTAATTTAAATGGAGGACTTTAGGAGATTAATGAAATAAACTTGATTTATTTAATTAAAGAGAGAAAATGATGATAAAAGGATGATTAAGGATGATATGAAATTAGTGAGTCAGGATCAGATGCATGTATATTTTACGTGTCTACATTTTTTCCCTCTTTGAAGCAATGTACTTGTTTCACGTTGGTTCAAAGAATAACCTTGCTAAGATCAAAGTAAAAAAAATTATGATTTTTTTGGATGCCCTGGCGAAAAGAAGTATACTGGTACATTGCCCCCTCGAGATATCGAGTGAAAGATTCAATTTGAGGCTTGATCTCACGATAAAGAGGTTCAAGATAGATGTATGGATGGTTATGATGATGATGCAAATGAGATGAACTAAAATGATGAGAATAACAAATATATATTATCCTAAACATCTTAAATGATGCTTTAATGCATGTGTGATGGATGATGTGATACACTATGATTATGAGATGTATGTATACTAAAGGTTTGTGGATGCAGGATGGATGCATTTCATGATAGCATGTTAGCGTGAAAGAGGATAGAAGAAGTGAGATGATGACAAGAGGATCCAACAAGTACATGATCCAAGAAGATTTTATTAGAGATGATGAGAGATGGATGATGTTTTGCTTATCAACATTGATATTTTAAAAGAGCTTACTTACCTTATGTTTGATAACACACGTAGATATGATGCATCAAGGTATAAGAACCAGGATGGCATTGTACATAGTGTGATGGACTTTGACTCGAGAAACAGATAGGAGTATCCTTGTTCACACCTAACATACGGAAACCTTGCTAGGATGCACTTCTAAAGTTTCAAACATCTCATACCAACACATGGAAAGGTATAACCTATCAATGCAATAGTAAACAAGTTGCCCAAAACACCTTCCATACACACCTAACAAAACAAGTATTCGCCAAGGTTATATTACAAGAATGCCCAACAAGCACAACAGACAAAAGATAATGATCGTTGCCCCATTCCTTTCTCTCTAAATCATTTCGTTTAGACATCATCGAGAGGTCATTGGAATGAGCACAATAAGATAAATAAAAAGAAAAGATCAAGTACACAAACAAGCCAATGTTCTTCATACCTCTAGCCAAAGGGATGTGTTTTGATTAGGATAAGAATCTAAAGTGATATCCAAAATGATGTCCATTGTCAGAACAATATGTCCTAGGATATGCATTGTATAGGATGATGATGGATTGATAATTTGATTGATAGGCTATTAATATAAGGTTGAGTGACATGTTTGCGAATGATCAAGAGTATGATTTTTCATTTGAAGCTTGCTTTTGCTGATTGTTGTGGTTGTTTTTGTTTGTGTTGCCAAAGGATGATAGTGACAATTAGTTTATTATGGATGATTGATTATCAAGCTGGTGAAAATGAAATGAGATGGATGGATTTTTTCAAATATTTGGATGTTTTTGATGTTTTGAAATATTTTGAGGCTATTTTTGGTATTTTTTGATATTTTTGAAATGTTTTGATTTTTGACTTTTTAAATGTTTTGGGGTTTTCTAAGATTTTGACCAAGAGACTAACTTAAGGACCTATCCCAAGGGCCTCGAGGGCTGATCAATATATTAGTCTTGCTTACATTATACATGTAGAGACCACATAGTTCGACTGATGACTTGACCAATTTACAAATAAAGACATGAATGATAAAATGCTAGTTTATTATGACGAGCTCCTAAAGGATTGACCTAAGTGTCTTGGGGGATGATCAAAGATCAACCTTTCCTACATTCAAGGCTCAAAGACCCATAGTTCAACAAGATGACTCTATTTTTGAATTTTTGACCGACTTTTTGACCTATTTTTGAGATTTTGATATGTTTTTAATGTTTTTGGATTTTTTATTTTCTAATGTTTTTGGATTTTCTAATTTTAGGACTTCAAGAATATACATGAATCCGATCCAATGAGAACATGCCCCCAACATGATGCAATAGACTACTCTAATAAAGGTAGGACAAACTGACCTTGAGTATGGGTTGAGTAATACTAAGAGGGATCATGACACAAATGCAAGTCCAAGCTATGATGCAGATGTCAAATGGATGGATGATGGATGGAGATATGCAATGTGATGGATGATGGAAGCATAATGGATGGATGATGCAGAACAAGTCATAAAGATCCTAGTGGATGGAAAGTGCTTCTTTACACAAGGTGCCTATTTTCCAGGTTCTCACCAAGGTACTTGCCAAAAGTGCCATCGGAGTGGTTTTCACTAGAGGACAATTTTTCTCTTTAGTATTTTTGATCCTTTTTCTGATTTTTTTGGATTTTTTGCTTATATATATATATATTTTTTGGTTTTTCTAAAATATTTTAAGGTCATATTGAATTTCCTTTGGTCTTGATGTAGATGCTTTTATAATAAAGTTCCATCGATATCTTGCTCGAAGAAGCTGCTTTGCCGAGATACATGCACTTGAATGCAACTTTTGAGATTCTTGATCTTCTTTGTTGATACTGGAGTTGACTTTGTCTTTGTGCACACATCGCGATAGAGTTCCTTCTAAATCCTTATGATGAAGGGTCGTTGCCAACACATGGTCAATGTGAGAATTGGATATTATGTGTGGAGGTGTGGATGGAGTGTGTTTAGGGATCAAAGATGGATTGGTTGATAGTTTGGAACCTTTGACTTTCTAAACTTGGGAAGATGAGAAATGATGGGTGGATATGAAAGTGTGCATGGAATTATGACCAACTTCTTGATACACTGTGTACATCATTTGAAAAGCCTGCTTTTGATTTTGTGGACATCTTTGATGGATACTTCTCCCTTTTTTATTTTTCCCCATAGTTTCTTTGACTAATGGAGTTTGATAGGGATAATTTTTTTTTTTTTTTTTTGGTATCCATAAGTATTTAATTTGTCTGATATGCTTCTTAGCTTCTTTTCCTTTGATGATGTTCTTCTTACTTTGATTTACATCCTTCTTTTGATCTTGGTACCAATTCATAGATGGGGTGATGGGTGGATGAAGATTCATGACGTGGTTGGTTGTAGTATTGGCATCAGTTTCATCATAAGGATTCTTAATGCTTCCTATGTTGACATTTGCTTGAGATGAAGTTTCCCCAGTATTGTGGGAGTAGTACCTTCATGCTTTGATTCTTCCTGTTCTGGGAGCTCTTGTTTAGAATGAATTCTCTAATAAATGACCACTAGATAGATGATGTTATTGGAATTTGTTGTTCCACTAACTCCAAAATATCCTATTATGTTTGACCTATTTCCTTGAGTGGATAATGTTGGATATCTTCATACATGATTTCCTCAGTCTGAATTTGGGATATATCTTATCCTGATGTTGACAACTCGGTTTGACTATAGGAATCAATAACCTACTCCTTTTGTGTAATAACGTCAGGAGTAAAGGAATCCTATTTTGAATGAAGATCATCTATGTTTCCATCCACATAAATCATCTCATAGGTAGATGGAGGATTATGTGCTATATGGATGTGACCATCATTTGTGACATCTTGCATAGATAGGAGAGTGTCCATTAGATCATTGTAGTATCTTGGGGATATGAATTCTTGATCTTGATTAATTTTGGAATTTCCTTTGACATGCTTTGGATCAAGTTCTTGACATGGGTCAGCTTCAAATGATCCTTGGATATTTTTATTAGGAATGGGAAGTGGCTCAATATCCTCTTGATCTTTGAGTGGAATTGGATCAAATGTCGAGTTGAGGATTCCTTCAGTATCTACAACCATGAGGTTGAAGGATGTCAATATGTCTTGGGAAGGACTATTGCTAGACTTTGGTGAAAGATGTTGATCATGCTTTGGAATAAATTCTTGAGATATGTCCTCTAACTCATAAGGTGATGTAGAGACATGATCATTGGTTGATAGATCATAGATTATGTCAATGGGATCAAATAATTCTAACACTCCTTGAAATAGATCACTAAAAAGTGGCTCCTATCAGTATGGTGAGTTGATCCTCAAATGGGGTAGAAACATCTTCAATGTGTTCATTAATGGAGATATCTTGAGCATTGTTTTCAATAGTGATTATCTTTTGATCAATAAGGTCTTGGATGAGATTTTTTAGTCAAATACAATCTGATATTGTGTGTCCCTTTGTTTTTTGGAAGACAAAAAAGTGCTTCTCATTATACCCTGGTGGTTTAACTAAGAGCTCTTGATAATCCTCATAAACAAGGAGTTTAATGAAATTTTCTTGTGCCAACTGTTGCATGATCAATTTGATGGGTTTCCCAAGTGGTGTGTATTTTCGTTTGTTACCTTGTGGTGATTGATTTTGGGGAAGTGGTGATTGGGTTTGTTGTTTGTGTTGTTGATCTTGATATCCAACCTCTTGACATTGGAGATATTTCTCTTGATGTTGTTGTGGACACAACTCAATGCTTTGATGACATGGTTTAACCAATGGAAGAGTGTATTGATTTTGGAGTGAAGATGTGTCTTGGCGAAATGAGTCAATTATTTTGACAAGTGAAGCAATTTGATCTTGTAAAATTTGATCTTGATTTTGATTTTGACTCCCTTGATATAGTTGATTCTTTTGTTCAAGTAGATTTGGAATGTGTACTTGTGGTGTTTGAATGGGATCATGGAAAAGTTAATTTTGGAAAATGTTATGATTTGGGATGATGTTTAGATTTGGCATGATAGGTTGGAATTGAACATTGTTATGGTTAAGAATCACATTGCCTTGATTTAGGTAACTTTCATTTTGCATGTTGTTACCTTGACTTGGATCAATACATGGAGCTGTTAACATATTGTTTGGACTTTGAACAACATTGGTGTGATTCACAAATGTATCTATGCCAAATTTTACCAAGTGTGGATTTAAAATGTTCATGTTTGGTAAACTTGATGTATTCACATTTGATATGCATGGATTTGGTGGGATGATGTTGTTTTGTGGAAGACTCATGCATTGGGTGTTTGGTTGATAGATTTGTAGGTTTCAACTTGGATTTAAATCTACCATCGGGAAAGGTGTTCCAAACTTTTGACTAGGCATACTCACATTTATTGTGTCATTGAGGTTTGTAGGAGTTAATGACCCTATGTATGGATTGTATAAATGTGAGTTTTGATAATCCCTTGGTTTTGTAAGGCTTTGATAGTTTGGTTGACTTGGATTACTCATGATGTATGGAGAAAGTTTGTATTCCATGTTCTTCTTGTGTTTTGACCTTGTTGACCTCTAAGGAATTTAGGACCAATGATGAGATGAAGGATGAAAATGGTGAATGATATGGGTGTTTCAATTTGTAGGAACTTTGGATTGATATCAGAATTAGGGTTTGATTTTGATTGGTTTGATTTGTATAATGGACTTGTAAACCCTAAGATGTTACATGTGATCTCAGGATGAACTTGTTCAAAGGGTTGCTAATTCAATTAAATGTATGAGAAAGGATGCATTCCCATACACCTAACTAAACAAGGTGATTTTGATTTTGACGATTTACCAAATCTAGAATGATGTTTCCAAAGTTCTGAAGTTGTTTGGGATGGATGGAGTGCTTGATTTTGATCCTAAGAGAATTAGAGAGACTTTGTTTACTAGACCAATATATTGAAGAACATGCTTTTTTCTAAGAGTAGTTCAAACCAAAAGACCAATGTTTTCTTGAAAGATGATAAAAAGATAAACAAGCACTTATGTGGGGTTCAATTGATTTAATATTGGTTAATGAATTGATTTTACCACATCCACACTTCTTGCTTAGATTTTAAAACTAGATGTCCAATGTCTTAATTCCTTCTCATTCCACAAGGTCCATTATGCAAAAATCAAGGTTTCGAGAGCATAGTTTCCTATTGTTGACTTTGGAATGAAAAAATCAAGATATAAGTCTCAGTGTTTAGAAGCCTTCTAGGGATAAGAACCCCTAGGGACAGGTAGTAACACGTGGAATTTTCAATGGTATTTGTTCCTCCCAAAGGGTTTGAAATTTGATGACCTTGTTGGATGTTTTTTTCAATGTTTTGGATCCAAGCACTGTGTTTTCAATTGACTCACAAGCAATATAACATCCTAGCTCAATTGGTACATTTTTCTTGGTGGGATTGCCTCATTCCCTTTGTAGTAGAAGAGATTATTTTACATGCAACCAAGGAAAAAATATAAAGGTATGTTAAGAATGAAGTCTTAACCTTCATATTTTAACCAAGATCATACATGGTAAGTAACTTCTTGGAATATAAGTTCCAATGCACCATTTTGATAAACTCATTGGATGGACTAGTTGGCTACTAAAAACAAGGTTCTTAATGACAAAAACCGTGAACATCGGAACCAACACTCACCCGCTTGGCCACTTAAGGCTCTTCAACCATTCCCGTTCCACTTAAGGTGTGGGATTAGGTGTAGTTTGTTGTTGACATAGATTGGTGCTAATTTCTCATGATTTCACACCCTTTGATATAGCCCGCCAGTAAATTTTCTTGCAAGAAATTTCCTATGAATTTCCTGTTGTGAGGTGTGTCTCATAGTAAGCCCTCTCTTAAAGGTGACTCAAAGCAATAAAATGCATTTTTAGTGTTTCTCTTGCACCCAAGATCACACGAAGTGCAAGGAGAGAGGATACACACTCAAAATGCACTAAATACAAGACTAGAAAAATCAAGCACATGTTCATTTTAGCCTCAAAGCAATGATGAGTTCATTTTTAAGCACCAAGCTAAATGTAATGTTGATTGTTCAATTTTAGAACCCAACTTGAAAAACTAGTGAGTTCTAAAGTTCTTTTTAACCAACTTTGAGAAAAAGAAAGCTTTTGTATGTTCTTTTTAAAACCAAAAAAGAAGTGAGTTGGTGTAAAACAAAAAATGATAGCAAAAAATAGAGGCTCTAAGAATTTGAAAATGCTTTGTGAATTTCAAGTCTTATGCCCAATTTTCTTCAACTCCAATTTGCTTGTTTTCTCTCGATTCCAATGCTCAATTCCAATGTAAACCATGTAATTAGTACAAAGTTATGATCACCCATGAAAGATTTTATACGCCTTAAACATAAGCTGAAAAATCAATAAAAAACAATTATCAAGAGAATAGAGAGAAAACCCACTATGCTACCCTTTGAATGCTATACCTGTGAAACCCATCACTCAATTACCTACATGTGATTAATGCCCAAGAGAGATTGTATCTTGTATGCTATTGAATGAACCTCAGTTGATTTATGTTTACTTTATTGTGCATAATGTGATCCTAGATTTCTTGACAGTAATTGCTTGATAATAAGGCTATAGTAGTATGATATAGCAAAGATTCTATGTTGATTGACTTACTCTTGTAGAATCCACTTCCATGGGATGCTCAACAAAGTTCTTTAAGATAGTGTTTAATATCCATCACTAACCCAATTTAAATAAATTTGATATTGAATTTCAAAACTAAATGCAAAAATAATCAAATGTAAAGCCTTTTGTAGTAGTTGGCTCTGAATAAAGATTGCATGCCATGAGCACAATAAAATCAAGAGTAAGTGCACCCAAATTCTAAAGTTTATTTGTACAGAGGTAAAGACTCTACTTTTCCTACCAGATGCAAGAATGGATATTTAATAGAAGAAAGGTTAATGAATACAAATTGAAGTACTTTGAGCACTGCACATAGATCGTCACATGTCATTATTGTAGCAATCCATAATGTAACTCTCCTAAATCATTTAAAAATCATATCTACCTATGTTTTAGATTTCTCAAAATCTTTGGACAAGACAAGGTGTGTGATGCTTTGAAGTTTACTTGAATAACAAGCAAAGACTATGGGACGCATTCATTTATGACTTTATTTAAACAACAAACAAGGAACTGCTAGATGGAACCTATTCACTTATTTTGAGCACAAAGACTTGAGTTGGGATATCAGTGTGGGGGCAGGTTCCATATCCTTTCACGTGGTCTGCTTCCCTCAAAGTAAAAATAAATAAATGATAAGCCTTTGATTATCAAACATGAATACACTTTTCCTTTTAAACTACCCTTTCAACAAAGAGGGTGCAACCTACAAAAGTAATACATGGCCAAAATTCAAAACCATTTAAATATTATATATGTTGAACATAAATGCTTCTAACTTGAGTGTTGATGGCAACTTAGACGGGGGTGAAATTTTCAAAGCTTTTTGATTTTCTATGATTTTAATGATCTCCATGTTGGCATTGCAGTTGCATTTTTCTTCTTTAATGTCATAAATGAAAACCAAAAATTGTTGCAGCTTACATAATAATGTGACGCCAAAACCAAAAAGAAACAGAAGATAGGTAGCAAATTTAAGATCATTTGGACATCTTAGCTTATGCGGAAACAAACTCCAATAATTTTCTTCATAGCTGGGTACTTATTTCCTTGCACAAAATATCCATATCAGGTCCTTAAAATGGAAATCCAAATTACACAAAGATTTGAAACTTTACGTTTGGAATTGATTGATATTTGAGCTGAATTGAGAGATGTGGTAAAATTTTCCAACCACAAGTTACATAGAAATTGCATCCAATATTAAGATGAAGTCAAATGAAACTCTATCCCTATGGCTATGTATCAAATCACTCTAGTCATGCTCAGCCCAAACTACATGTAGATAAAATGTTAGAAAAAAAAAGAAATAAATCTCATTTGATCGCAATAATCAAACTGGGGCAGCAATGACGGTGAATGGTTTTACTAAAATTTATTAAATCACGAGCAATACAATAAAGCATTGTTAGCTAATACTAGGGTACCAATCTTCAAAAAATCTTGATAGAACAACGTTACCTTATGCACAACCTCTATTTATTGGACCAAAAATCGTATGTTTGTTGTTCCTATGACTGGGAGCACACGTCCCTCTCACAAATCTCTTTTGAAGCTTTCAAGTTGATGCAATTCGTAGGTGTAGAGACGAACCTCAACCTTTGTGCAACATCCTCCTTGTGAAGCTTAGTGAAAGGGGATAGACATCCATCTAAACATAAAGTATACAAAATTTTTGTCAGATCCTAATAGTTGGAAATACGTGGGTGGAAGACAAGTATGCAAGATGGGGAAGCATAGATAAGCCACATGAACTCTTTGACAAAATGATTAAAAGAACCGTGGTCTCATCGAATGCCATGTATGTAAAATGTGGAAGCATAAACAAGTAACATAAACAATTTGACATAGCCCTTTCCCAATCCCTTTTTGATAAGCCCCTAGATGATATGATGAACAAGATGATAAGTGATCAAATTGCCTAAGATTGTGGAGTTGTGGAGGATTAATACAATAGAAAAACTCTCTATTTATAGAATAGAAAGATAGAAGAATGCAAAACATGGAGGATGTGGGACTAAAGATCAACCAATGACAAGATGCCACTTGTCAACATGTGAGAGGTTGAGGAATGAGCACATTTTGGCCAATGTGCCAAAGAGGGAGAGATTTGAAATTTGAATTTGACGAAAAGATGAGTTAAATGCTAAGTTTGACTTGTGCAAGAGACATGTAAGAGACATGTAAGAGATCTTAAATGCTTTGTTGGATATACATGTCAATTTGGGGGGAGATTTCAAACTTGGAGAATATTCCTCAAAGATGCCAAGTTAAAAATAAATAAAGATTTTAATAAATCATTTAAATGCATTTTCATGTGCAAGTGGCAAAAGCTAGAGAAATTTGGAGATTAGGATTAAATTAATCAAGGTTTAATTAATTTAATGAGGGATTAGGTGATTTTTACTTTTGACTTAGATTTTAGGATTAAAATAAATCAAAATGAGAAGAAAATGATTTAGATTTAATTAAATAAAGATTTGACTTATTTAACCAAAGAGGATGATGTTAGTGTTAAATCAAATAAAAATGAATTTATTTAATTTCGATGGAGGACTTGAGGAGACTAATTAAATAAACTTGAATTATTTAATTAAAGAGAGAAAATGATGATAAAAGGATGATTAAGGATGATACATAATTAATGAGTTAGGATCAGACGCATGTATATTTTATGTGTCTACACTTTATTTCAATTTCCACCATTGTATCAATATGTGAATTGAGCAAGATGTAGTTGGTGATAGTCAAGGTCATCATAGCTACTACAAGCATTCCTCCCAAATATTTCTTCCAGGTGTCAAATGGATGTAATTCACCTTTTCAACTCAATATTTGAGGCATACCACATTCCTCCATGTCTTTGAATATATTCAACTTACTATGGAGATGCATACCTAACTTTCCATGGAAAGTAGTTATCACATTTATTGAGTCAATGATTTTCAAAATGTCAAGAATATTGGTAGGTTCCTTGAGGTCCTCATTCATTTTTGGCATCATTTCTTTCAGAGCATTTACCCTAATAATCCAATTATTCCATTCATTCTTGAAGAACTCTTGTACTCGTAGATAGTTTGTATTTACCTTATGAATATTATTATAAGTGGCCCAAACATCATTGGCCTTGTAGACCAACTTGGTCACCCTATGCTTCAGTACATCCTCAATAATTTCATTTGCCACCTTGACTGTTTCAATTTTGGCCAGCTTGACATTTTCCTTCTCAACAGTTAACTTATCTTTCAAATCATCAATTTGCAAGGCCAAAGTCTCCCTATCCAGTGTAGAAAAATCAAATGAAGAAGAAGTTGGATGAGTTATTGTCTTATGAGTAGCCTGAAGAGTGGCTCTCATCTTATTTAATTCATCCAAGGCCTTATTATACTCCTTGACCAAAGAATCATATTTATTCTGAGAAATATGTGCATTATCCACACTAAGCATTGCAACATGAGTAGTTAACTCAGCTCCCTAGATAGGAGTTATATCAGTAGCTCTTTTGACCACCAAAGAACCAATAACTTCTTCAACAGGCCTAGCAACAAAATTTTTAATAGTATTGGGTGTCGTAGACTGAATTGCAAGAGTATGCAACTTTGGACTAAATCCATTACCTAACACTTTATCCTCAAATTGATCTTTAGATATTAAATCTTGAGGATCTCTTCTCAATACATCATATGGTATGGTAGCAGTGATAGTACATCTTGGTAGTAACATGATTCCACTATCCTTGACAATTTTTCTGGCCTTAGTGGGAGTAATAGCTGCAATTTCAACCCCAATTTTCTCTTCCTCTACTTTCTTAGCTTCCTCTTGATTAGAAGGTTCAACATTAGCTCAGGCTGATTCAAGTCTCTCCTTTATCTCCTTACTCCACTATTGAATCATAAAATCCTAAAATTCCTTAGAGTGCACAAAGTTATCATCAGCCAAAAATTCATCACACTCCCTAATCCTCAGATCATCATCACTTTCCTTGTCATATTGCCACTTGACAATTATGTCAAGGGGAACATATGAACTATGAGTTTCTTCAATATGAGGGGGAGGAAATTTCTGATCCACCTCCTCATTCCCTAGCACATGTTATACCATTTGTTCCTCTCTGACTTCTTGAACATCTATATGCTACTTTGGGATGTACATAGCCTGTTGTTGTCATTGTTGTTCTAAGAGAACTTGTGCTTTATTAGCAACCTCCTCTACCTTTACCTTAAACTCACCAGACTAATAATCCCTTAGCATAGTGAAGGCTCTTTCTAGGGGGTTTGCAATCACATCATATGGGCTTATGTAGAAGGAATTCCTTTTCATGATATTTTCCTCAATATTCATTATAGTTGTCCATTCCTTCTTTCTTGTCATGACAACCTTGTAACTTATCGGATTTCTTTAATACATCATCTTTATATAAAAAATTATGATGTATGATACCTAAGATTTTTTTGTCTTATTCTTCTTGCCACAAAAGCCTCTAGATCAAAAAATCTAATCTCATCAATAGGAATTTTGAGATTATTTACCATGATGCCAAATTCTTCACACCCCTCAGGGGCAGTGACTATGAAGTAAGAAAAATCACATTAGGGATTTACCACAATACCCTTGTTGGGATTTCTGAACATTTCGTAATCCATGACATCAATTTGCCACATAAGCTCCATAAAATTCAATCTATCTAAGACATATAGGGGTAGACAATGAGGTGCCACTTTATCTCCATAGGCTCTGATCAAAGTATATTTCAAATGTAAAAACCAATCTGCCCAATTGTGTGTGGCTTTTGATCCTGGTATATCTCTTGGGCGCATAATAATTCTGATCTATAGAGAGAGCCTGAATATAGGTGCTACACCCAATGTTTCTAAGATACCATATCTCACATGCTAGCAAACAACACATAATTGGAATTGGATTTTGTTGGTGTAATTAATTATTAATTACACTTAGCATAAGTTTACTTAGGATTTATTTAATTCCTAAGATATAGGATCTTATCTTTATCTTATTGAGATGTATTTTTGCTCAAGATAAGATTAGGTTTAGGCATCTTTGCTTTTATAGCAAATTATCTCTTGTAATTATTGGTCTTTTTGAATATATCAAATTGCATGTTTTTATGTAAAGCTTCTGCTTTTTCGTTTTCCTCTTCTATGGAAGGTCTATTCAGGTTTGCAATCAGATCTTAGTTTTCTAAAATGGTATCAGAGCCTCGATTCACAACCCCTTCTCAGCATTTTCAGAGGAATACAATGTAGAGCTTGTTCGAGGTCCCTCGAGGGTTTCAATCCTTGAGCATCATTATACAGTGTATTGGATCAGATCGGGGTTTTCCGTTGGATTCAGAGCGCTGGAAAAAGTTAGAAATAACTTTTATTTCATTTATTTTGCTCACCATTTTCCATATCTACAAGGGTTGTAAGATCAATGATTTTTCTGATAGATCTAGGGGTCGCGTGATTTTCAGAGCACTTTGGGCCCAAATGGACCTCGCCATTGGATTCACAGCACCCAAAAACCATCATTTTCATACAAAATTTGTCTGATTTGGACATAGTCATCCAGAAAAGAAAATTTTTTTTGCCCAAGGGCCATATGGCCCCCAGGCATAGTATAAATGGAGGCCACCACCCACCCGCCACCCGGCGGCCTCCCATCGGCCACCATCGGCCCACCGCCACCGGCGGTTCTTTCTGCCTCACCACCAACATTGCTTCAACCCTTGAGGGCTCACTTCACATAGTGTTGGGTTTTATTGGCGCCCAGGAGCTCTGCCAACTCCCTGCCCAGTGGCCACCTCCGCCCGGTCCGCCGATCCGCTAGCCCCTGAGGGCTTAACTCATCAGCAGGCGGTTCTATGGGCGACCAACGCCCACGCGCTAGCCCTTGCCGGGACCTTAAGCCCCTGCCTTGGTCACATGGGTGACTAGGGGCTCCATCGTCGTCCCCTGATCTTCAGCCCCTGGTCCGCCCAGGCGACCAAGGGCCCATTTTTTAAGCCCCTGAGGGCTTCTGGGGGCCAAATCGGACCTTTTTGGAGCACTTTCATGGAAATAGCCATATCTTGGGCATACAACGTCCTTTTTTTGCAAATAAGATATCATTGAAAACCTATTTTGACGTTCTACACAATGGTGCTGGTGATATGTTCTGGTTTTTCTTTTTTGATGCTTTTTTCTGCCTCGGAAGTCAGATGTTTCCATTTTCACTTTGGAAAGCGTATCTTTTGACTCACTTATCCGATTTTCATGATTTTTGCAGGGTTGGAAAGCTGGTTTCGGCCTCTATGAAGATATGAGGTCATTTATAGGAAATGTATAACTTATTTTATGCATGCATTCATTTTTTGTTTCATGCTTTAGGTTTTCATTCACTCATGTTTTTATAGTTTTGCATTATCTCCTTATGCAATCATTGGGTATTGTAATAAAGAACTGATATAAAGTTCCATTAAGGGGGGTTCTTGCATCCATCTTTCATTTTGGTGACAACTCGTATGAGTTTTTCTGGTTTTTGTTGTCTCCTTCTAGCTTCTTTCTTGCTTAGCTAGACACATTGTTGGTTTGCTTTGGTTCACACTTCACATTGGCATTTTACAGTTCTTGATCCGCATTGGTTCAGATCTTTCTCAGTTTGAGGGCCATGGTTTTATGGTTAATGTTCCAGAATCTTGATGGTACTTTTCCTATGGGTAGTTTTAGTTTTAGTTTGGCATTGGCTTCGAGACACAACTTCTAAATTTGTCACCATTATGGGTCCATTCATCCTTTCATTTACTCTTGCTTACAGATTCCAGAGTTGATCTAGTATGTGAGTTTCCAGTGTTCCTTGGCATTGGGTCTACTATTGCATTTGTGATTCTAATTGGTATTTTTCAAACAGAACTATCTTTCCTTGCTTACCGGATTTGGGGTTCCAGTGTTGCTTCATCAGAGTTCTTCCAGTGATTCTTCACAATAGTTCATCTCATTGAGGGGGGTTTCTCTCTCTTTGCATTTGTACATGAGTACCTCATCAGGCCTTGTTGTTGGACTCATATTTGCATAATAATCCACTTCTCCCTAAGTTACACTTATGGGGGGGTGTTGGTGTAATTAATTATTGATTACACTTAGCATAAGTTTACTTAGGATTTATTTAATTCCTAAGATATAGGATCTTATCTTTATCTTATTGAGCTGTCTTTTTGCTCAAGATAAGATTAGGTTTAAGAATCTTTGCTTTTATAGAAAATTATCTCTTGTAATTATTGGTCTTTTTGAATATATCAAATTGCATGTTTTTATGCAAAGTTTCTGCTTTTTTGTTTTCTTCTTCTGTGGAAGGTCTATTCAGGTTTGCAATAAGATCTTGGTTTTCTAATAGATTTCTCCTTATCCCAAATGTATGTCCACATCTATACTGGTAGAATATTATTTTTGGTATCCCTAAGTTTGGGATCTAATTTTCTCTTCCATTCATAATCACCCTCCCATAAGAGCATATGCATCAACAAAGAGTAATGAGGAAAACATAAAGGGAACACCTCCTTTTTTAGATTGAGAAAATCATCATGCATCCGTTTAACAACAAAGTTGGCATAATCAAAATTAGTGTTTTGATTATGACCTTGTATATTTGCCACCATTACCAATAAGTCAGGGGCTATCCTAACATCATAGTCCTGAGCCAATACTTAATTTAAGCAATAATAACTATTGAAGTAATCTTCAAAATTTTCACACTCAAAAGGCTTGACATCCTTAGCAGTGAATTTCTCCTTGCTCCTTCTATGTTGCACAAGTAGTCTTTCTTTGTATGCAAATTTTCTCTTCTCATATTCAACATATAACTCAGCATGCCTAAAATTTACAGTGTAATTGGGATTTAACCCAAATACATCTATCATGTTATCCTTTGTTACCTCCAAAATTATATCACCATTTCTACTTTTGATTGTCCTATCAATAGCATTATAGTGTTTAGCCAATTCCATCATTAAGTCCACTTCTACAAATGCATTTGGGGCCACCAACTTTTCAAGGTTCAGCCCCCATAGATAACATGTGGGCCTGCTTGAATGCCGCCTATTGAAAGCATACCCGAACAATTTCCATATGCTCTGAGGTTTGGGCTTTTCACCAATTTCACCAACACTATCAATCAACCTAGTGGTCATGACAACTTGACTTGTGGGTCTTTTACCAATTCATGACCCTCCTTTTACATCTCTAGAGGCCTCTTGCATAATTTTTTTTCTTTCTTTTCACTTTTTGACCTAGTGGACATTGTAGGAGTACTTGGTGAAGGGTTGGACACTGCTAGTGGATTAGACTTAACCTTAGCCAAAACATCCTAAGTTTTAAGTCATTTAACCCTCTTCTATTTTAGTTTTCTCTCTAGTCTAATAATTGATTCACTAGGCTCTCGGTCACTCATGTTTGCAATGCAATAGAACTAGGGTTTACAATTTCTTATAGTCAAAAGAAAACCCTTCACAATTATGATAGCACAAAGTACTACTATTGAACAAGACACTCTACTCAAAATCTATTCAGTACTTAATCACCAAATTGAAGCTATCAATAGTGAACAAATAGACAATTCCCCAATTTCTTATCAGCTCTTTAAGTTATTCACCTCAATACTTCAACTAGAAGGAGATATCAATTTTTCTTACCCATGTGAATGCTATGCCACATTTTTGGGTAATTTTTGAAGCTTCCCTCACAATTTCTTCAGCTTCTAGTATCCCTTCCACTAGCTAATGAGTTTGAGTGCATGATCAACTAGGTATCTACTTTTTGTTACGACCAAGAGAGAGAGGCATGCCACCATTAATACTTGATAGTAAATTTTCACAAGAGAACTAAGAATTATCCATTCATGTTTAAACCCTAATTTTTGATCATTCAACTTTAAAACTACATCAATGGTTATCATTTCATCTCACCACCTTCCTCTTTTCTTTATGTGAGGTCCTCAGGATTTCACCATGTTGCCTCTTCATGTAGTAGTTGTTGCTTATCATTGATATATCTCATCCTTACCTAACTCCACTAGCGATGCAAGTGTTTTATGCAATGAATTCTCAACCCTTGGATCTGTGGCCCGTTCCTTGCTCACGTTCATTTTCATCGCTCCTTGCTAATACAACTTTGCACCTAGGCTCATATCAGTGACATGAGATATAGTGAAAGCATCATATTTAGACATGTACACCTACAATAAAATCAATGGAACAAATGTATCACAAATAAGATGTACTCAAATTAGCCAAAGAAACCTTTTTTTAAAATATGGAACTTTATCGCTCATCACTAATCGGAATTAAGGCTTTAGAATGGATCAACAATAAATGATAAAATACAACAGGCCATCGCTCATTGCTAATTCTCCTCATAAGGTTTGTAAGCAATTAGTGATGGGAGATTATCATAGTGCCATTACATATCACATATCGCTAATATAGAACTTAACACTTAAAGAAAATTTGTGAGATGTGATACAAAGGAAACCCATCCCATCCCTCGTCACTGATATGAATTTATCATTTCATAATATATCATGATAAGTGATAATATCATAAGGTTGGGGGGGAATCGCTTATCGCTATTACAACATTGAAGGATCAAAAGAAATTGGCAATAAGCAATCCCTCATTAATACAAAGGACATCACTTATCATGCATTCAATTTAAGAGTTCCACAACTATTCACAATGAGCGATATCAAAGAGATACCACCTCATCACTCATCGTCGATTTGGAACATACACTTCAAAAGAAATCAGTGATGAGCGATAAAGATAGAAGGAAAAAAAACTTATGTGAAAGTCTTTAGGAACATGCTCATAAGTTGTTGTAATGGAGGGGACCCTCTAGGATGATACAATAGAAAGGACTCAAAAAAACCTAAGCCATTATAATACAAAGGATGTAAAATCCAAACAGGCCTTTAACTTAACCTTATAACAATTGAGATTCTTGGAGTTAGGATTGGGGAAATAGTTACCAGATGATAATGATAGACACAAGAGGTTTTATGATGACTAACAATGGGTAGTAGGGAGTCAACAAAAAAAAATATATTACATGCATATATGAAAAATGAATCCTAAACCCTCATATATCAGTCCTACTTCCAAATGTGACAGGGGTTTAAGATGGAACAATTTTTTTTTGCAGGTTCCATCAATGGCTCTAACTAGGGATGTGTTGCAAGTATGAGCTAGTCTGGTGGTGTTTTCATTAATTTTGTCATTGATGTCAACACAATTCAATATGTTGCTGATTGTACATGTATGGTTTAGATGCTGGTGAGATATTGTGAGTAAATAGATCTATCTTTATGGTGTTGCAAATATGTTGGTTTGATGAGTTTCCAAGTGCTTTTGAGAAAATTAATGAATAAAAGAAATCAGAGTGTTGGAAGTGTTCAGTTTGTGCTCCAGGGTGATCCCACAATAGTGGTTTACAATTTTTGGCCAAACTGGACACTAAAATATTTTTTTTTAACTAAATCTTCACTTTCGGGCACCTATAGTGGCTAAACCATGAGGAATTGAAGATGATGCAAACTAGAGTTTCATGACATTTTTTTTGTAGATTCTTAATATATTTTTTTCAAAATTTTTGGAATCAGATTGCACTTCTTTTTCCATCTCCCTCTAAAACTAGTTTTTTTTCAAAAAACAACATTTTAAAAAAGTGACTCACTGTATAATGCATAACTTTTTTCCCATGAAGGATAAAATT
Organism: Sequoia sempervirens; assembly: GCA_007258455.2. Lineage (NCBI taxonomy): Eukaryota > Viridiplantae > Streptophyta > Pinopsida > Cupressales > Cupressaceae > Sequoia > Sequoia sempervirens. Next base: position 344,084,718 of record VDFB02000008.1, read on the forward strand.
CTAATTATTTTGAATTTAGATTTTTAACTCTAATATCTAGTGCTTCCACTTGGTTAGATAGTTTTTTATTGAATATTTTTTTTTCTTTAATCAAGTTTCAAAGTCAAACCAATTACAATTCAAACATAGTGCGACCGTATAACGCGTAAATTTTTTTGTACGTATCAAAATTCACTTTTTTTTGTTGGATCAAGGACTTAAATATCTAGTGCACTCATATTTTTCAAATTTCTTTTGATAATCTGTTATTTTTCTACATGTGTAGAATGAATAGCTTGATTTTCGGTGAAAAACCTATGTTTAATAAAACTAAAAACATAATAATAATTAAAAATATATATATTAAAATTATATTTGTTGGATAGCTTGTTCCAAGGACTAGCTAATTCCAGTTGGGTCTGTGAAGTATCCACCTTTTTCATGTGTTCAAACCGAGCTCTGGAGTGCAAAAATTTAGGTTTTTTGTGAAGATGGTAAAAATTAGAGAAATGGGCGGTTTGCTCGAACTAGGGGATTCGAGTGAACCCCTTGGGGTTTGAGCGAACCAAGGTTCATTCAAACCCCCTCCAATAAAGTTTTTTCCATTTAAATTTTGTCTGTGCATGCATTTAATGGGTTCACTCAAACCCTGGTTTGGGTGAACACTTTTTTGGTTCCCTCAAACCATCTAGTTTGTACAAACCCCCAGAATATAAATTTTTTCCATGGGGTCATTTTTTACAATTTTTCCTTCCTCATTCGAATTGTAAACAACTTTTATGGGTTTACCCTCTAGTATGTGCTCGACATTTCTTTTGTATTGATACTCTGATCATACGATTCTGAAGATTTCATTATAGTATTCTCATGGTGATAAATGTTGAGTTTCAGCTTCTGGTGAGATGGTATGTGAAAGTTGTTTCCACTCATATCTGTGTTCTACAGGTAGAGTCTGTGTTCTGTGGACTGGGAGAAATATGTTTTCTCCACAATCCTTTGCTATTTCATTTAAGATCTTGTGGATCTAGGATATGTCTTGTGAAGGTCTTTCTTATGCTCTGGTGAAGAGGTTTGGATTTTGGTAATCAGGGAGCCATGTTTCTATATTTCTATATGGGTTTGCATAGTCTAGATAGACTGGTGAAAGAAATTTATTTATTGAAGCCTATTGTTTTTTCTATGGATGTATCTAGAAGGTTCTGAGATGTATTCTCATACATAATGAAGCATGTGCATCAATTTCTATTTGTGTTTTTCATTAGGTTTGGGCAACCTAGTGTTTACACTTCATTTGAAGAATAAAATTTAATTCAGGAAGCATGCAGAATATTTGAACAATAAAATAATTTTATTGGTCCAATTTTATTCCTTTCCACCGTAGGAATTTAGAGTTGCTGACCTAATTTAAATTTATGAAATGGTGCTTTCTGGCCAACCTTGGTAAATGTCTCTAAGGTTGAAAATAGTATAAAAGCAAGTTGAATTGTGAAGAGTTTGTGTAAGGGCGATGCAAAGTGATGAAAGTGTGCCACAAATCATAAGAGAAGAAGTGTGTGGGTATGTGCAGGATCATAATGGGCCAAAAAGTGGCAATATGATGGGTATATGGTACGACAACTTTTTTTACCCAAAATTGATGAAATGAAAAAGGGTTTTAAAGGAGATTCTCAACTTTCCACCAATATAAATTATGCTTTATTTTATTTTTATTTTTTTTTTATTTTTTTATTTTATTTTTATTTTTTTTAATTTTTTATTAGACTTGAGGTCAGTTAGAAAATATGCTTTATTTTTGAATTTAATAAGTAATTATTATTTATTTTCTATTCAAATGATGACTAAAGTCCTAACGATAGACTAATTGAAAAAATCTATAGCTCAAAATATAATATTTTTTGAATCCAAACATGCATCACATTCTATGCTTCGTATAATATAGGATTAAAAAAAAAAAATTGAATTTCATGAAGTTTTGACCAAGTTAAGGTGGTTAGACATATGAGTTTTTTATATTTTTTAAAAGTTGTAATAAACAAATCATAATTAATTATTTACTTGAAAAAAAATTACAAAAAAATATACATCCCACATCTAGACATGAGTCCTCTACTTATATCTAAAATCTTATAAAAAATTATCATTTTATTGTGGTTAGGGTGGTCAGACAGACACGTACTTCTTATTTTTTCCTTGAAATTTAACTACTACTGCATTGAAATTTCAAATTTTCACCAACTAGATTTTTATTTTTTTTAAACAAACCTACTATTTTAGAAACTATATTCAATTTTCTATAGATTCTATTCTTACATATTTTTGAAATAATATAGATAAATTATTCAAATTTTTACGTCAAGTTTCCTAACTCTGATTTTTCTGATTTTTTTGCCACTTAAGGACTTGTTTTTTCCATGATGATCCTACACATACCCGTGTGTTAGTTGTGATAGTAGTTTTTCAATGTGTTGAAGGTTTCTGTAATCTTTGGAATGTGCTTTAATTGCAGTGGTCGATCTTTTGTTCTCTTTTGTGTCTATAGGAAGTGAGCCTCATTGTTGGATAGTGAGTACTTTGTAGGTAGTGATCCTTTGTATTTGGATAGTGAGTCCTCTTTTGGGTAGTGAGCCCTTGGTAGTGAGCCTCTATATTTAGTTTTATAATCTTTATATTGTGAGCTAACCCTCACCGTGGTTTTTCCCTTAGTGGGTTTTCCATGTGAAAATCTGGTGTTCATTGTGTTGATTTACTTTTTGTTATTTATATTCCATGCTCATATTTAATAATAGAATGGTGTGGTTGAAGATTTGATAAGTGATAAAGTTTTAAGTTTGAATTTTTGTGACAACTAATTCACCGCCCCCCTCTCAATTGTCCTTTGCATGTTTAACAATTGATATCAGAGATTTGGTTCCTTACAATAGAGCTTAAACCACTTAAGGAAGATCTGATGGCACACAAGTTGCAATCCCTTTGTTTGATGGAACTAACTACAAATATTGGAAGGGGAAAATGAGGGAGATATATTATCTCTCTTGGCTTCAAGACCTGGAAGGCTGTTGAGAATAAGTATACACTCTCGTCTGATGGTGTTAATTCTACAGATGAGATCTCTGCTTATGAATAAAATGAGAAGGTGAAGTATGTGATTTGTAATGGTCTATCTAAAAGTGAGAAAATTAAGGTTAATTCTTTGGATATTGCATATGGTGTCTGGAAGAAGTTTGAATACATGTATGAAGGAAATGAAAAGGTGAAATTGACAAAGAGACTAGTGGCATAGATTTGTGAACTTTAAAAATGGAAGATGGTGAAGAATTTACAAGCTTCTTTCACAAGGCTAAACATACTACAAATGAAGTTAGAAATTAAGGAGGAAAGCTAGTAGATGAAGAAAAAATTGATAAGACCCTGATAACCCTACCGAAAAGCTACAACGATAAGATCTCGGTGATTGAAGAATTATATGATCTTAAGAAGTATACCTTGGAACACTTGTTCGATAGCTTGCAAGCGTTTGAATTGAGAAATTTTTGGAAAGATGACAAGATAGAAGAAAAGACAGACAAAATTTAAGGCAATGAAGATTGAGGAGGAACTGAATAGCGATGGTGTTGATGAGTTGGAAGCTAACTTCACTAGGAAGTTGAAGAAATGTACCAAAAAGTATAAAGGTATGCTACCCTTTAAATGCTTTAGTTGTGGTAATATTGGTCATTATGCTTCAAGATGTCTGAATAGGGTTGCACATTAAAAGAACAAGGATTATAAGGATAAGGATAGGAAGGATAAGAAATATAAGAACTTGTTGTACTATGTTAAGGAAGAGGTGGGTATTTCTAATGATGAATCTAAAAATGAGGTTGATGATCTAGTGAATGCTTATTCTTAGCTTTGGAAAGTAAATCTGTATCCACTAACCTTGGAAAATGTGTAAGCAAGAAGATCCCAGAGGTTAAGAAGAATAGGATGGAATGAACTTTGATTATTGCTTTTCATGCATGACAAGATGAAGACTACTGGTTAATTGATAGTGGATGTTCAAATCACATGACCAAAGATAAGAGTAAGTCCACTAAACTTGAGAGGTATGATGGTGGTTTACTTATGTTCAGTGATGATTCAGGCTCTAATATATGTGGTAAAGGTTCAATTATTTTTGATGGAGTAAATAGTTTTGATGATGTATATTATGTGAAGGGTTTGAGGCAAAATCTTCTTAGTGTTGGTCAGATGTGTAGCAATGACTTTAAACTTTTGTTTCAGAACAACACTTGTGAAATCAAAAAAGGATCCATAAATGGAGATATAATTGTTGCTGGAAGAACTCATGGAAACATCTATCAATTGAAAGGAGTTAATGGTCATTGTCTTGTATCTCAGATCAATGAAAGTTGGTTATGGAACCATAGAATGGGACATGTGAACTTTGATAACCTAGTCAAGATCAGTGCAAAGGATATTGTTCAAAGACTGCCTAGAATCATAAGACCTAATAATTCTATTTGTAGAATTTTTCAATTAGGGAAGTAGACAAGATGTAGCTTCAAGAGAAAGGAACATTCGACTAACAAAATGCTGGAATTAGTACATACTGATCTATGTGGTTTGACTTAGATTGGAATCCTAAATGGTGACAAATATTTCATGTTGCTTATTGATGATTATACGCAAATGACATGGGTTTCTTTTCTTAGAGAAAAGAATCAGGCCCCAGATAGGTTTAAGGTATTCCAAGGAAGAGTGGAGAATGAAGTAAATCTAAGAATAAAGTGTTTAAGATCAGATAGAGGTGGTGAATTCATTTCTGGTGAATTTAATACATTCTATGAGAAGGATAGCATTAAAAGACAATTTTATGCTCTGAGAACCCCACAACAAAATAAAGTAGTTGAAAGGAAAAACATGATAGTTTAGGAAGCTACTAGAACTATGATGAAAGAATCTAATGTACCAGATGTATATTGGAGAGAAGCAATACATACTACTGTCTATGTTCTTAATAGAGTTCAGATCAGACACAACAAAAAAAAGACACCTTTTGAGTTATGGACCAATAAAACTCCTATTGTGAAATATTTTAAGGTATTTGGAAGCAGATGCTATATTAAAAGAGATGATGAAAATTTTGGAAAGTTTGATGCTAGATGTGATGAAGGAATCTTTCTTGGATACTCTACCACTAGAAAGGCATACAAATGTTTTAACAAAATATTAAGGAAGATTATTGAAAGTGCTAATGTGAAAGTTGATGAAGACATACACAAACCTATTGAGTTAAGTGAAGTTGAACCTGATGATCCTATATGTGGACATGTACCTAAAGAAAATATGGAAAAGGAAGAACAAGAAAAAGGAGAACAAGAACAAGTGGAAGAAGAAGAATAAGAGAATTAACTGGAACCTATTGCTAGGACTCCTAAATATGTACAAAAGAATCATCCAAAAGATCAGATAATTGGAGACAAGAGTGAAGGTGTGAAGACAAGAAGCAAAGTTGCAACTAAGGTAATTTTTTGTTTACTCTCCAAAATAGAGCCTAAATCTGTAAAAAGAAGCATGTGAAGATGAAAGTTGGATGAGATCTTTGAAATAGGAATTTCAACAGATAAAAAAGAATTAGACATGGGAAATAGTCCCTAGACCTGTGAACAAAAATATGATTGGCTCAAAATGGGTGTTCCAGAATAAACTAAATGAAAATGGAGTAGTAAGGAATAAGGAAAGATTGGTATGAAAAGGATATTCACAAGTTGAAGGAATAGATTTTGAAGAAACATTTGCCCCTATATCCAGAATGGAAGCTATCAGAATACTTTTGGAATTTTTTGCACACAAGGACTTCAAGGTATATCAGATTGATTTTAAGTCAGCTTTTCTGAATGGTGAGTTAGAGGGAGAAGTGTACATGGAGCAACATAAAGGGTTCCAGTTGTCTAAAAACCTAGATATGGTTTGTAAATTAAAGAAATCATTGTATGGATTGAAGAAAGCTCCTAGAGCTTGGTATGCAAGACTAGACAGATATCTATCAAAGAAAGGATTTAATAAAGGTTTTGCTGACAACAATCTTTACTTCAAAGTGCAAGGTAATAATATGTTGATTGTAGTTGTTTATGTTGATGATATCATCTTTGGTGGAAATGAAGGAATGTGTAAAAATTTTGTTGAAGAAATGCAAAAAGAATTTGAGATGTCTATGATTGGTGAATTGAATTTCTTCCTTGGTCTACAAGTAAATGAAATAGACAAAGGAATATTCATTTCACAATCTAAGTATGTAAAAGATTTTCTGAAAAAGTTTGGGATGGAAGATTCTAAACTGGTTTGTACTCCTATGGTAACCAGATGTAAATTGAGCAAAGATGATGAATCTGCTAAGACTGATCAGAGCAAGTACAAATCCATGATTGGTAGATTGTTGTACCTCACTGCTACTAGACCAGATATTATGCATGTAGTGTGTTTAGTTGCTAGATTTCAAGTAGATCCAAGAGAAGCACATATTATGGCTGTAAAATGGATATTTATACATCTCAAAGGAACACTAGATTATGGACTTTGGTACCCTAAGAGTGATGATTTCACCCTGAGTGCTTATATAGATGCTGATTGGGTTAGATGTGTAGATGACAGGAAAAGTACCTATGGTGGTGCTTTCTTTCTTGGTAGAAGATTAGTGTCATGGTTGAGTAGAAAGCAAGAGTTGGTTTCTTTATCCATTGTAGAGGTTGAATATATTGTTGCAACATCCTGCTACACACAAGTTCTGTGGATGAAGCAAAATTTGAAGGAAATTGGAGTAGTATGTGATGAACCTACTTCTATTTTTTTTGATAATACAATTGCAATAAACATTTTGAAGAACCCAATTATGCATTCAAGAACAAAAAAATATCTATAAAGTATCATTTTCTGAGAGAGAAAGTGCTGGAGAATGAGGTTAGGTTGGAGTATGTGACTACAAAGGAACAAATTGCAAACATATTTATTAAGGCTCTTCCGACAGATACTTTTGAACATCTTAGAGAGAGGTTAGTGATCATTGGCCCTCCTAACTAGGTGCACATGAAGGTGCATCAATCTAGTGAATTCACATATTCTTCATTTATCTGGATTGATTGTTGGGTCTACTTCGTAGGGGGAGTAGAAAAGGTTTTCATTGTTGCAGTATGATTATACTCCTAAGGGGGAGGAATTAGAGAAGTTGTTCTTTTCCATTGATGTAAAAGGGGTAGAAAAATTTATGTGTTTCCATCAATGACAAAGGGGGATATTGTTGCAAGTATGAGCTAGTCTAGTGGTGTTGTTATTAATGTTGTCATTGATTTCAACATAGTTTAGTATGTTGTAGATTGTGCGTGTATGGTGTAGATGCTAGTGAGATATTATGAGTACATAGATATATCTTTATGGTGTTGCAAATATGTTGGTTTGATGAGTTTCCAAGTGCTTTTGAGAAAATTAATGAAGAAAAGAAATCAAAGTGTTAGAAGTGTTTAGTTTATGCTCTGGTATTTTCTTTGCATTTATTTTGTATTGATCCTATGACTATGCGGTTCTAAGGATTTCATTATAGTATTCTCATGGTGATATATGTTGAGTTTTAGCTTTTGGTGAGATGGTATGTGAAAGTTGTGTTCATTGGTATGTGTGTTCTACCGACAAAGTCTCTGTTATGTAGACTAGGAGAAATATGTTTTCTTCGTAGTCCTCTACTATTTCATTTTATATCTTACAGATATGGGATATGTCATGTGAAGGTCTTTCCTATGCTATGGTGAAGAGGTTTAGAGTTTGGTAATTAGGAAGTCATGTTTCAGTATTTCTATATGGGTTTGCACAGTCTGAATAGACTGGTGAAAGAAATTTAGTGATTGAAGCCTGTTGTTTTTGTTGCGGATGTATTTGGAAGGCTCTGAGATGTATTCTCATACATAATGAAGCGTGTCGTGGCGTCTTCATGCCATCTTATTCTTGGGAAGCATGTGCATCAATGTTTGTTTATGTTTTTCAATAGGTTTGGCTGACCTAGTGTTTACACTTCATTCAAAGAATAAAATTTAATTGAGGAAGCATGTAGAAGATTCAAGAAAATAATTTTATTGGTCCACTTTTATTCCTTTTCACCATGAGAATTTAGAGTTTCCATCCTAGTTTGAATTTATGAAATGGTGTTTTGTGGCTGACCTTGGTAAATGTCTCTAAGGTTGAGAATAGTATAAAAGCAAGTTGAATTGTGAAGAATTTGTGTAAGGGAAATGCAAAGTGATGAAAGTGTGCCACAAATCATAAGAGTTGAAGTGTGTGTGAGTGAGTTGTGATAGCAGTTTTTTAGTATGCTGAAAGTTTATGTAATCCTGCGAATGCACTTTAATTGCAGTGGTGGATCTTTTGTTCTATTTTGTATCTATAGTCAATGAGCCTCCCTATTGGATAGTGAGTCCTTCATAGGAAGTTAGCTTTTGTATTTCAATAGTGAGTCCTCTTTTGGGCAGTGAGCCTCTATATTTAGTTTAATAATATTTATATTCTGAGCTAACCTTCACCATGATTTTTCCCTTATTGGGTTTTCCACATAAAAATATGGTGTTCATCGTGTTGATTTAATTTATGTTATTTATGCTCATATTTAATAACAAAATAGTGTGGTTGAAGATTTGATAAGTGATAAAGTTTTAAGTTTGAATTTGTGTGATAATTGATTCATCTCCCTCTCAATTTTCCCGTGCCTATTTAATAGGCGCTGATCCCATAATAATGGTTTACAATTTTTGGCCAAATTGGACACTGAAATAATTTTTTTTAACTAAATCTTCACTTTCGGGCCTATAGTGGCTAAACCGTGAGGAATTTGAAGATGATACAAACTAGAGTTTTGTGATATTTTGTCTGTAGATTCTAAATATACTTTTTTCGAAAGTTATGGAATCATATTGCACTTCTTTTTCCATCTCCCTCAATTTTTTTCTTCTTTAGAAAACAACATTTTTAAAAAGTGACGCTCACCGTATAACACAAAAAAAATTTCGTGAAGGATAAAATTATAATTCTTTTGAATTTAGATTTTCAACTCTGATATCTAGTGCTTCCACTTGGTTAGATATGTTTTTATTGAATATTTTTTCTTTAATCAAGTTTCAAAGTCAAACCAATTACAATTCAGACATAGCCTGATCGTATAACACGTAACTTTTTTTGTATGTATCAAAATTTAATTTTTCTTTTTTTGTTGGATCAAGGAATTCAATATGTGGTGCACTCATTTTTTTCAATTTTTTTTATAATCTTTTATTTTTCCACATGTGTAGAACAAAGAGCTTTGTTTTTGGTGAAAAAAGTACATTCACAAGAAATAAAAATAAATATAAAAATCAAATTAAATTTAATTAAAATTATACTTTTTTGGAAGATTATAATAAGGACTACATAATTACAAAAATAAATTTTTAAATGAATTCATTTCATCCCCCAAAACATAAAACAAAAGTGGTTTTTTATCAACATTTTGATAGGTGTAAATGAGACTCCATTATAGGTATGGTTTAAAACTAGCGGGGTTCTATCCAAGGGGGCTTGGTCTAAGGTGGTTTGATCAAACCCTCTTCAATTGGAATCATTTAAATGGAACTTTATAAGGCTTAAATCATTATATTTTCTAAAAATATGTGATTTCAGCAAAAAATAGGATCTCCCAGAAAGTGTAAACCACTATTGTGGCAACACCCTAGGATGTATGCCTCTTGCAAGAATGGCGAGATCCCAAGAATATTAGGATGAAGAAGACCAAAAATATGGATAAGAACAAGAGGACCCAAACTAGGTAGCAAGACCAAAGCAAACACAATAGAAGAAAACACACCTATATACATAATATACAAAACCAAAACGTACATGGAAAATAACCTACTGAGGAGAATTATGGCTTTAAGAACTATCCATGTACTGGTGGTTCAAAAAGTTCACTTGTTAAGCTCTAAAGGAAATATGAATCTTCCCTATGAATGCTAAGTAAAGATAAGGACCAATCCATAATGCTTCAAATTTCCCATGCTTTCCCTTATCCTGAGCCCTTGCATTCCAGGCTAACACCATATTATTCACTTCAATTTTTTTGGGAGAAGCTCTCTTGTCATATAAATGCTTAACTTGCAATTGCATCTTCTTGTTTTTAACTTGAGCTTCCCTCCTAGTCTCATCTAACTACACCAGATTATTTATTTTGTGGTACATATCATCATAGATTTCTTCATAATATTCCTGCATGAACTTATACATCTTGAGCAAGTTATTTTGTGGCAATTTAGCATGTAAACCATACACTAAGACAAATGGTGAATAAATAGTAGCATTTTTCACAATCGCTCTATCTTCCCAGAGTGCCAATTTTAGGTTTGAGTCCCAAGTGTTTTTTTTCTTTTCCATAACTCTCTTGATTATATTAATCAAGCTCTTATTTCTTGACACAACTTGACCATTTACTTGAGGATGGAAATGTGAAGAGTAAGAGACTTGTATACCATGTGTTTCACAAAAGTCCTTGAATTCATCTGACCTAAAACACAACATTATCTGAGATAATCCTTTTAGGGACTCTAAATCTTATAAGAATATTATTTAACAAAAAATAAACTACCACCTTTCTTATTTCCTTCTTTGTGGGTATTGCTTCCACCCATTTTGTAAAATAGTCAGTGGAAACAAGGATCTATGAGTGGCCTCCACTAGATTTTTCTAGTATTTCTCCGATGAAATCAATTCCCCATTATTGGAAGGGGGCTTCAACTATCATAGTCCTGAGTGGTAAATTTCCTAAGAACTTCAACTTTCCTGAGAACCATTAACAAGCATCCCAGGTCTTAACAAACTTGTGAGAATCCTTAAAAATAGTAGGCCACTAGAATCCAGCTCTTAAAATATTGTGTGTAGTGGTCATTGCCATGTAATGACCACCACACACCCCATTGTGCATTTCCTGTAGAATTTCCAATGCTTTCTTTCCATCTACACACTTGAGAAGTACACCATCCAGGATTCTCCACCATAACTCATTGTCAATAATCACATACTTGATGGCATGCAATTTTAATGTTATTTTTTCATTGTCAGCCTTGTTAGTAGGACATTGCAAGGTTTGTAAATACTAGACAACTCTTCTATACCATCCATATGTTTTCATATCACAAAGAGGTGCAAGCATCAATTACTCTAGTTTGATTAACCTGATTAGCTTCCAAATTAGCCTCTACCATTAACTTGGCTAGGCCCTCTACTCTTACCAATTTGGTAATCTAAAAATCAATGTTAAATTATTAGATCTTGTCGATCCCTCTACACCTTTTTCCTAATGTCTCTTGCTAAGTTAAAATATCTTTCACAAAAAAACTTGGTACAAAAGCTATGACTGTAGCCCCTTGTAAGTAAGTCCTGAAATTATTTATAGCCTTTACCAAAGCATATGCTTGTTTCTCAGTAGTGTCATATTTTAATTCTAAAACTTGTAAAGATTTTCTAAAAAATGCAATACGTTGTTCAAAACCTTCCTTATTTTTTTGTAGTAAGACAACAACAATGGTATGAAAAGAGGAAAAAAAGAAAATGTGCATTAGTTAAGAAAAATTAGGAGACTTCAAAACTAGAGCCTCTTTTATAACTTGTTTTATTTTCTTGAAAGCCTGACTAGGCTCTTCACTCTAAAGAACCTTTTCACCTTTCTTCACCGTTTTGGAAATAGGTCTTGTGATTTTTGCAAAGTTGGTCAAAAACTTTCTCAAAAAGTTTATTTGTCCAAAAAATGACTGAATTCCCTTGAAATTTTTTGGCTGAGGAATTTTGTCTATGGTGGCTACTCTTTTAGGGTCTATCCTTACTCCTTCCTTGGACACAATGTACCCTAGAAACTTTCCCTCAGTGAACCCAAAGGCACATTTCTTGCGATTCAAAGATATCCCATATTCTAATGACCTAAAAAATACCTTTTCTAAATGCATACAATGCTCTTCCTCTTTCTTGGAATAACTAGTCAGGACATCTTGGTATAAAACCATAAATAAATCAATAAAATCTAAGAAAGCTACATCTAGCTCTCTGAAAATTGGCACCTACATTTGTTAAGTCGAAAGGAATTTTGACATAAAACATAGGTACCCCAAGGAGCAGTAAATGTAGTCTTCTACTACTTAGACTCCTTTAATTTTACTTGGTTATAACCTAAAAAGCTATTCATCATTGACATTAGCTCACAACCAACCATCTTTTGTAACATAGCTTCCATGTTTTGGTAATGGATAATTATCCTTTAATGAGGGTACATTCAATTTCCTAAAATCAACACATAATATTATGTCACCATTCTTTTTTCTTACTGGTACCAGATTAGATACCCATGAAGAGTGTCTAATGGGCTTTATAATACCAACATCCCTCAACTTTACCAACTCCTCTTGCATCTTGGGAGCCAAAGTATGATTAATTGGTCTTTTCTTTTTCCTGAAAGGTTTTGCATCATCCTTTAAAGGAATTTCATGCTGAAACAATTCCTCTCTATAAGCTTTCAAGTCATCGTATGACCAAGCAAAGACATGTTTATATTTTTTAAGTAAGGAAATTAACATTTCCTTCACCTTTGGCTTCATCTTCTTTCCTACATAGAATTTATTTAGGGCATTTTTAGTCCCCAAGTTCACTTCCTCCAAGTCCTCTGGGTGGGTAGCAGTTGTTTTTTCCTTATTTGTATCTTGATTATCAAAGACCCTTTCAAGAGCTACAAGGCCTTTGGGGATTTTATTTATTTTTAATTGGATGACCTTTTCCAAACACCATGTCCTTTCCATCAATATTCTCAACAAATCCACCAAATTCAATCTCCTGACCTTCATATTTATCAACACAATTTAGGAATCTGAGAATATCCTCATCATCATTGAAAATTTACTAGTTATATATGTTGTCAAGGATAGACAACCTTATCTGTATCTCAACCTTAGAGATTCCTATGAAAGTTACATCATTGGTTCTTAGTGCAATAGTAGCAAGTAAATCAGCTACTCTATTATGTCCTCTTCCCATCCAATCAATCTCAAAAGCATAAAACTACTCAATGGAATCCCAAACAAAATTCTTGTATTTCTTTAGTCTGTTATTCTTCTAGGCATACTTAGCTCTTACTTGGGATACCACAAGCTTACAATCACCAATCACCATTAGCTTTCTTATTTCTTGCTTTTCAGCAAGTCTCAATCCCAATAATAAGGCTTCATATTCTGCCACATTATTTGTATAGACAAACTACAATGTAAAAGAGAACTTATAAGTATTTCCAATTGGTGATACTAATAAAATCTCTGCAATAGATCCTTCTTTCGAGCTTGCACCATTAACGTACTTTCTCCACAATCCTTTATCAAAAACTCTTGAAACTTCATTTTCTATAGGTGCATGACACCTCTCACCCTCTCTTGGTACTTCTACCTTGAACTCACCAATATCAATATCTATGAAAAGAATTGTGTCATCTTAAGGAACATGTTCCAACATATGTGGCACCCTAGGTTCTCTGATTACTTGGACATTCTTACCATCAATGGGGAATGTTGCATAAGACATGTCACACTACATACTGCCTCCCATAGATGCACTCCATTTTTGTGATAACAACATTCCATAGTTAGTTGAGATATCTACTGTATACACCTAAAAATGGTTTGTATAAATCTAATTAATTAAATATGATTTATTTGATTAATTAACCTTTAATTCATCTACTATGAAATAAATAGAAATGTTAATTTATATAGTTCACTTCTAATTCTTCTATCTTAATCATATTATTTAGTCTTAATTAAATAAATGAATTTAATACTTTTGTTTTATTTAATTATCAAATTCTTCTATTTATTCTATCTTAATCATATCATTCTATTTGAATTAAATAAACAAGTTTCATACATTTGTTTTATTTAATTACCACATTTATTTTCATATTTATTTAATAAACAACTTACTATAGTTTGTTTTATTAAATTAAATATCCTCTTTTGCTAAATTGAATAAATCCAAATAATTCAATTAAAGCATATATTTCTATAGCTATTTCCTCTTTTCACTCATCATATCCACCAACAAAATTAGATATTTTATATCTAATTAATTCAACTCAGCCTTCACGGACAAATTTTTAGACAAATTTGAGACAAATTATAGGAAAAATTCTTCATCTTCTTCCATTGATCACTCCTATAATTTGAAGAAGATGACAAATAAATCTTTGGAGTTAGAGAGCAATATGACACTTTCAATGGATTTTTGCTTTAATTAGATTAATTATTGTTTAAATCTATTGATATAATGTCTTATTTATTGTCTTTCATTATAGATTGCATCTTAATATAGCTTTCATTATCATATCACAACTTATAGCTTTCATTATCAACAAACAATACCATAGCGTTTACATCATATAGCTTGTAGATCATTTAGCAATCATATAGCTTATCATTCTCATTCTCTATATTGGAATTTTAACAGTTAGAATGCTTACAAAATCTGAGAGCCCCGTGATTTAATAAATCTTTGGAGATAGAGAGAAATATGATGCTTTCAGTAGATTTCTTGCTTCTATTAGATTAATTGTTGTTTGAATCTATTGATATAATGTCTTATTGATTGTTTTTGTCATTTTATTATGCATATTTTACTCACACATAAATTGGTGCCCACCGCAGGGCTAAAAACTCCATTTTAACATCTTTCTCTCAAAAGTATGCTCATAGGCTTCTGACATGTTTTCTTTTAGCGTGATCGAGAGTTTTTACGATGCATACAACAAATACTTTAGCACATATGAATGCTATTTTGGCACATCCACAGAATATTCCAGCGCATCCAAGTTTATGTTTCACTAGTTAGGGGTTTTCTTTTAGTGCATTGACCTTTTCTTCTAGTGCATCCATCAATTTCTATAGCACATAGAAATTTTATTATAGTGCATTTACATTTTGTTTTAGCGCATCTGATAGCTGTTGTAACACATCTAAGTATTTTGTAAAATTTTAAAAATTCAAGGACTAATAACTATTTTCTGCATTCTAGGTGCAAATTACGCTTGCCAAAGACAATGGTCAAAAACATTTATGTTGGTTAAAGATAAAGACTTACAAACTACTAATGGTGTTTGTAGGGATCTAATTTATTGTTGCTTTTTCTTTGATTAAGATAGCGCGTCTAGTCTAATTAAAGAAATAGTTTGAACCCCATGTATATTGTGTTTCAGAAGCAATAGGCTTATGCTCTCCCCTTAACTGGGTGATCAAAATGCTAGACTTTCTATCCTACTTTATTAACACCTTTAGAAGGCCTATTGTAGTGGGAAAAATTACTCACCCTATGGGAATGACCTAACTGGGAACAACCAAAGCCAGGTTTTCCAACCCACTCTAATCAAAAGTGAATTTGGGGAAACCCACAATTCAACGGAAGTGTGCAAGATAACCATCCCTGAAATCTTTGTTCTAAAGATTGGGAGGTCTCTTGAGGGAGTTAATCAATTGTTGCTCCGAACGGATATCCCATCTACGAACTTTAGTGTACAATCCAATTGTCTCAATTTCTGAACACTTTTTATATCACGATGCAAGGGGAGGGAAGAATCTGCCCCAAAGACACTCACCATATAACTATTAGAGACCCTAGCAAAAAGTGGAGGATTTGACTTTGCTTAAGACTCAAGAATGGAAAAAACACGGGTGCCCTCTAGGGGTGACAAGGTTGTGTGAGCTGACATAGTTGCAAGCTGTGGGCTGTGATATTTTAAGTGACCTTTTGAGATAGAAAAGTGTTTGAACTATTTTTATTTGTGTCAAACTAGTGGAAATTGAAAGAATCAGACTTGATTCTAGAATACACACTCTTTGTTTAATGTGTAGTATTGGAAATAATGTTTAAAAAACTACTTTTGTGTGTGTAAAGTCATTTTTGAAGATAACATCCAATTAGATCATCAAATTCTAAGTTTTACAAGAAAAATACCCATCCACAATCTTCATTGGTCAGAAAATTACAACTTGGAATGAATCCTTTTACTGAGAGAAACCAAAACAAATGGACAAAACTATGAACATACTAACAACTTCTAGTTTAGTGCAACCAACTTCTATTTTAGCACATCCACCCAATCTTCTAGCACATAGACGAAACAATACAACGCATTCAACTAGTCTTTTAGCGCATCAAAACAAACTTTTAGTGCATTTTCCAGGTCTTCTAGCGCATTGAAAGACTATTATAGTGCATACAAAAAATAAAAATCTAGAGTGTTGTTTTTAGTGTCTGTCAAAATTTTATCATCATAATTCAGACTTCTCTTGGAATAGAAACTTTCCTAAATCAAAGCAGAGTCTTAAACTTGCATAAACTAGACTTTACAATTGAATTTGTTTAAATCAAACCAAGATCTACCATCCAAAAGTGTCTCAATCAAACACATTTGATTAGTAAGTTAAGTTTTAGGATTAGTCATCATAAATCAAAGAAATGAAGCTATATAATCAAACTTATCAACTTATTTTAGTCAATAGAATCTATTGTTCTATTTCACTTGAGTTAATATCCTTGACACTACACCAAACTAAGATCAAAAGTTTATTGAAAACAATAATGTTTGTATGCCCATTTTAACAAGGTCACGGAGACTAAAATTCCATTAAAATAAAATCAAAACTCAAACCACCATGGCTGAAATAGATGAGTATCAATTGAATGCTTTCACTTGGGTATGTGCAAGATCATGAAGGGCCAAAAAGTGGCAATATGATGGGTATGTGGTTGGAATTCTTTTTTTACCCAAAATTGATGAAACAAAAAGGGTTTTTAAAGGAGAGTCTCAACTTTCCATAAATATAAATTATGCTTTATTTTTAATTTAATAAGTCATTATTATTTATTTTCTATTTGAATTATGACTAAAGTCCTGATTGATAGGCTAATTGAAAAACATCTATAACTTTCAAACGGTATCACATTTTTTGAATCCAAAACATGCTTCACATTCTATGCTTTGCATACTATAGGATTAAAAAAAGAAAAAAGGAATTTCATGAAGTTTTGACCAAGTTAAGGTGGTCAGACATATGAGTTTTTATATTTTTCAAAAGTTGTAATAAAAATCATAATTAATTATTTACTTGGAAAAAAATGCAAAAAAATGCATCACATCAGGACATGAGTCCTCTACTTATATCTAAAATCTTATAAAAAAAATATTATCATTTCATTGTGGTTAGGGTGGTCAAACACTTCTTATTTTTTCCAAATTTGCATTCAAATTTCAAATTTTCACCAAATAATTTTTATTTTTTTAAACAAACCTAGTAGTTTATAAACTACATTCAATTTGCTATAGATTATATTCTTAAATATTTTTGAAATAATATAGATAACTTATTCAAATTTTTACGTCAAGTTGCCTAACTTTGATTTTTCTAATTTTTTTGCCACTTAAGGGCCTATTTTTTCCATGATGATCCTGCACATACCCACTCACCAGATGCAAAACCTTCAACAAAAACTCAAAAAAATACTAAGAAAAACCACAGAAAGAAACCAAACAATGAACATGACAACTTCTTCACCAAAAACTACATCATCCAAGTTTAATGTCTTTAAATTTTGCAAAAGGTCAATAAGGCCAAATCTAAGTCTTCAAACAAAAATGATATTGAGCAATCCTATCATGTCATGCATTTATCTCCATCCACCATAAGCCAAAATAAACCTCAAAATTCTTTCACTCAAGTTAGCAATTCCATCCAATCATCCTCTTCTATCATATCTTCAACATCTAATGATTGATGCCAGTCTCTCAATCCAAAGCATGCTAGCATAAACTTCCCTACACATTAAGATCAAAATATTCTTTTCACTCCATCCAATGATATCAAAATTCCAAAAATTCTTCCAATCTTTGATCAAGATCCCATTTCTAAAGAATCTTATGATGATCCCCTCCTTTCACTTTCCATGGGTATGTGCAGGATCATGATGGGCCAAAAAGTGGCGATATGATGGGTATGTGTAGGGTATGTGGCTGACGACCTTTTTTTACCCAAAATTGATGAAATTAAAATGGTTTTTAAAGGAGATTCTTAGCTTTCCACCAATATAAATTATGCTTTACTTTGAATTTAATAAATAATTATTATTCATTTTCTATTTGAATTATGACTAAAGTCCTAATTGATAGGCTGACTGAGAAACATCTATAGCTTTCAAATGGTATCACATTTTTTGAATTTGAAACATGTACCAAATTCTATCCTTCGCATACTATAGGATTAAACAAAAAATGAATTTCATGAATTTTTGACCAAGTTAAGGTGGTTAGGCATACATGTTTTTATATTTTTTAAAAGTTGTAATAAAAAAATCATAATTAATTATTTACTTGGAAAAAAATTACAAAAAAATTTGCATCACATCAAGACATAAGTCCTCTACTTATATCTAAAATCTTATAAAAAAATATTATCATTTTATTGTGGTTAGGGTGGTCAGACAGACACCTACTTCTTATTTTTTCCCTGAAATTTAAGTGCTATTGCATACAAATTTCAAATTTTCACCAAATAGATTTAAAAATAAATAAATAAACCTAGTAGTTTCGAAACTACATTCAATTTTCTACAAATTCTATTATTATATATTTTTGAAATAATATAGACAACTTATTCAAATTTTTATGTCAAGTTGCCTAACTCTGATTTTTCTAAATTTTTTGCCACTTAAGGGCCTATTTTTTCCATGATGATCTTGCACATACCCTCACCCAAAGTAATTCCCTTCCATCTCAAGAGAAAAGTATCCTTCCAAGTTCTTCAACACCATCTAATCAATCCATACCATCTCATGATTCTATTGCATCACAAGAGCATGATAGTTCTTCCATCCTATCTAATGATGTCTTTCCAATTGATGATCAAGACGCGCTTTCTACAAAATCTCATGATTCCCTTCCTCATCAAGATAAAGATATGCTTCCATTCAAGGATACCCTTCATCCCATGAAGATGGTTATCCTTCTCATGATCAAGATATGCCTTTCATACCACTTCATAATGATTTCATACTTAATAAAGGGAAAGCTACTTCCTCTCCTACACCTCATGATCCTTTTCAAAGTCAAGATAAAAACACCCTATCATCCCCATGTCAAGAGCCTATCACACCTATTCAAGCTATCCATGAACCCCACACCTATAAATTGGGATCCTCCACCTTTATCCATTCTAGTTTACTTCCAACACCTATCCTCTCATCTATATCATATCCTCCCCAAAATGGACTCACATCTTGTTTCACAAACAATACATATCCCATTGTTAAATGAATGTGTCAAAGTATGAATTACAAAGGAAAAGGATTAGGACTTCATGAGCAAGGAATCCTAGAACCCATTTTTGTTCAAATAAACTGATATCACCACAACCTTGATTATATGCCTAAGTGTCCTAGTTCATCAAACCTTCCATCTATCCTAGGTTCTCATTCTAGTTCATCAAACATTCCATCTATCCTAGGTCCTCATCCTAGTCCATCAAACCTTCCCTCTATCCTAGGTCCATATCCTATTTCTCAAGAACAAAGGTACACATCCTTGATTCCCTTTCAAAATTCTACCCACATTATCTCATCCATAATACCTCCATATCATTCATCTCAATGCACCCCTCCCATTTCTCTTGGAAGCAATTTGGGTGCCAAATATCAAAAGCTTCTATATCAAAGTCCACATGTATCAAAGGATCAACATTTCTCCTTGAAGATACATGCAAAAAAAATAAAAAAAATTGATCCAAAATCAAAAGAAAAATATAAAAGGCCACAAAGGCCCATCATAGAAAAAATATCAAAGACCACAAAGGTCCATAAATCAAAATAAAATTTCAAAATGTCACAAAGGACCATCAAAGCAAAAAGGAAGATTTCAAAGACCACAAAGGTCCATAAATCAAAAAGAAAAGTGTCAAAGGCCACAAAGGCCCACAAAGAAAAATTCAAAGTCAAAAGTCATGTGGGTTCCTAAAAGTCGCATAGAAGCAATAAAATCTAAATGGACATCAAAATTTGCTAATCCAAAATCTTCCTCCAATTTTCCATCTAATAACCTATCACCTTCCAAATCCATTTTTCCTCCACCACTCCACCACCCTTCAAGGTGTGTGCCAACGCTGATCTTTCCATCCTTTCCATTTGTCCATCAATAGGCCTTCCAACCTCCTATCAGTTATCCAACATTCATCCCCCATCATTCTCCTTTAATCCAAACCTTTGCATAAGTCATTAGATTCTTCCATCATATCATTAATCTGCCAACATTTAGGAGTCTAATTCCTATTGCCATGGTTTATTAGAGGGATATTTGGTTGTGAAATTTGATGCTTAAGTCCTTCCTCCATCTCCCTATTGTCCATATCCTATCTTCCATATTCCACTCTACACTTAGGGACAAGTTTCATCTATCTTATCATTAATGGTCATTATCCTTTCTATGCTCATTCCTTACATTTCCACCTTTGATCTTGACAAGGTTAAGGATCTTCTTGAACATCATATATCTTATCCTATACGCTTTATCCATATCTTTTATCTTAGCCATATTCCATCATTCTTACTAAATACATCATTTCTTCCTTTCCTTGGTCTTCATGATGAATAGGGGAAAAATACTTGGGCCTTGTCTTTTCATCTTATCTAGTTGATATTGATCATCCCATTCATTATTTTTCCCTTGATTTCTTCAATTCCATATCTCTAGCTTATCAAAATCCATGTCACCATGTCCCTTTGCAACCTTGAATCTTATCATGCAAATCATATTTGAGCCTATCTATAAAGCATTAGCCAATCCTCATATATTTTGTCAATCAATCATCAACAATCATCAATCTTATCATACTTAGAGGAAATTAGTGATCCTAAGTACTTATCATCATCATTCCTTATGGATTCAATCATTCTTGACATCTTAATCAATCAACCATTCTCATCTTTTGACAAGAGATATGTTGCTTGTGTGACATGTTTTGCAGTGAATCATTCATTTTGATCTATCATTTATCCATGGTTGCATTACCCCTATTGTGGGGCATCTTGTTCCTTCAATCAATCATATCATCTCATTTCATCTTAAATATCCTGAAAAATCCAAAAAATACAAAAATACAAAAATACAAAAAAAGTGAAAAAAGTAAAAAAAAATACAAAAAAATCATAAAATCATAAAAAGTGCTATAAAAACACATAGTGAAAACCTAGAAACTGGTGCTACTTATGATTTAAACTATCCTTTCCATCTATTAGATGCATGTCTTGGTCGTTCACTTTTGCCATCATTTTTCCTATCATTGAAAAGAGAACATCATGTACATATCCTGACAATGTGATCATGTCTCACCCTAGCTTGCAAGAAAAATCTTGAACTCACTAGGGGCAATAAACTTTGGGCTTAAAAAAACTGACAAAAAATAGTATGAAAATGAAGACAAATAAATTATCATAGGAAAACTCAACATTGAACATATATCAAACATCAAAACATTTCAGAAAATCAACCATCCATATCAAATAGCTGAAATCAAATCAATCAAAGCAACTTTAGATAGATGATATTATTTTGAATCATGATTTTATCACTTTAACTTGAATGTTCAAATGTTGTACTTTGATTTTTGTTATCATTTATTTGGAGCAACTCAATGATGTATTGAACTAGAGAAGCTAGGAAGGAGAATGGTATTTTATTTGTCTACTATCTATGAATTGATCATCAATTTTTGTGTGAATTGTTGTGAGACATGCTCTACAAAGTATCACTGATGACATTCATAATTCACATAACAAAATGATTGATTCTTGTTTGTTTACACAAGAAATGCTTAGGAAATCTTAGTTTAATTATACCTAGATGCTTGTGTTAACTTGAAATATCAAAAATCATGAAAGTAGTGGGAATGTGCAGGATCATGATGGGCCAAAAAGTGGCAATATGATGGGTATTTGTGGGGTATGTGGCTGAGGAATTTTTTTTAACCCAAAATTGATGAAACGAAAAGGGTTTTTAAAGGAGATTCTCAGCTTTCCACCAATATAAATTATGCTTTACTTTAAATTTAATAAATAATTATTATTAATTTTCCATTTGAATTACAACTAAAGTCCTGATTGATAGGCTGATTGAAAAACATCTATAGCTTTCAAACGATATCACATTTTTTGAATCCAAAATATGCATCACATTTTATTCTTCACATACTATAGGATTAAAAAAAATTTGAATTTCATGAAGTTTTGACCAAGTTAAGGTGGTCAGACATACGAGTTTTTATATTTTTTAAAAGTTGTAATAAAAAATTAATAATTAATTATTTACATAGAAAAAATACAAAAAATATACATCACATTGGGATGATTCCTATACTTATATCTAAAATATTATAAAAAAATATTATCATTTTATTGTGGTTAGGGTGGTTGGATAAACACCTACTTATTTTTTCCTTGAAATTTAAGTACTGCTGAATTGAAATTTCAAATTTTCAGTAAATAGATTTAAAATAAATAAATAAATCTAGTAGTTTAGAAACTACATTCAATTTGCTACAGATTTTATTCTTACATAGTTTTGAAATAATATAGATAAGTTATTCAAATTTTTATGTCAAGTTGCCTAACTCTAATTTTTCTAAAGTTTTTGCAACTAAAGGGCCTATTTTTTCCATGATGATCCTACACATACCCTAATACTCAGGTCATCATTCCTATAAAATATACCATTGATGCTTATACTCACTTTCAACATTTTAAAGGCTCAATGATGATAACAAGGATGATAAATGGACTATTAAGGAGACAATGCTTGCATATATCAATTTTCATGGTTAAATTAGATTGCATTCATGATTAGTTTTGCATCTACAGAGTATTTTGTTACAAAAGCTGGTGAAGGATTAAAAAACAATGTTATCTTTTCTCATTAATGGATTGAGTAATCTTGACATTAACAAACACATCATCATTATCATGTAGTTACAAAATCATTTCCATTACATGCATTGTAAAGCATTATTATATCATTTAAATCATTCATACATTCCATCATATATTTGCATTTATGATATCATATTTTTCATTTTTGCATCATATCTCACATCATCTAATTACATAAGAAAGATATCAAAACAAATCATCTGCATAGCTACATTTTCATTAACATTATCATATCATATATAATACATTAGAAGTACCATCATATTGATTAATATTTCATCCATGTATTGCATCATATATATGCATTTGAAATATCAAAAATAACAAAAGTACAACATATGTCATTTACATCATTATATCATATATCATTGAAACATGATATCCAAAATTCTACATATAGATGCATTTTCATATCATTTAGGTATATACATTATCATAAATCCATCAGCTGATATAAATATTATAGGCATCATGCATCCATACATCCTCATTATAAGCATAATCACATGTAACATCATCAATAAAACATCATAAAATCATAAGCATGTCATCATGATCATAAATTGCATCCATAACATCATCATATAAATCAGCACATGGCATATAGAATAGGAAATTAAATGCATCCATCATAGAACCATATAGAACACATATAGATTGGTAAGTCCACCACATATCATATAAATATCAAAAATCATAATGTAAAGTATACAATGATTTTTGAAATGTAAAGAGATACAACATAAAAAATGGTTGTGAATAAAAAAACTGGACTATACATCAGGTCTCAAAATATATCAGATAATCTAATCATAAGGCTATGTGTTGCTAGCACCAGATGGTGTTGGCATATCTAGACCAGTGCATCCCCCACCAGATGTCCCATGATCTCTCAGAAGAGGCTGTGTCACACCCCTACTCATAGTCCTGGACTGGCTCCTACTTTATCAAGACTAAGCATAGTTGAATCTCTGCTATGAAGGAATTGCATCATGGTATTGGCCCCTGTAATACTCTACCTCTCTACACACACAAAGAGCCTCTCTCATGCAATTATCCACAAAGGTACCATCGAATAATCTATGCAATCTCTCAAACAATCCATGTGCCTGCTCTGTAGCCTCTCTAGTTATTTCTCTCTTAGCTGTCAAGGAAGCTATATGTGCTTGTGCAGTTGCCAACTATTCTTGTAACTATGAAAGGGATTGGGCATGAGCCTATTCCTATGACTACATTTTTTTTTGAGTCTACACTAGTAACCTGCAAGCTTGTATCAACTAACACTATAATGTTTGTATCTGGACCTATAAACTAGCAATCTAGGTCTACTGATGAAGGAAAGGTACCCCAATCTACACACGCTACTCTGTAGGAGCTACCAGTGGTCACCTCTTATGAGGCACCATGAAGTATCTAACATCAATAGCTCTACCACCTCCTCCACCACCTCCACCCCCATCTCCATCATCTCCATCTCCCTCCTAATCACTACTACTCTCCTCGTCACCACTGCTTTCCACATTCTCCTCCTTCTCACCTCCCTCATCTCTCCTCCATTGGTGACCATGTGCAACAACAATCTACTCCTCACCGAGTAGTGGCACTAGCTCATCTAGAATAGATATTCATGAAAAGGATGTAGGGAAAGGTACTCTACATAATCTATAGTAACCAGAACCTCAATAATCTTGAGATGAATCTCCCAAACCAAAGGTTGTAGACCTTGGTACTCCTAAACTACAATATCATATGATAGGTTGGGTCCCCAATCAATGGAATATATCCGAGGCCAGGAATAATGTGCAACACCCTAGGGAATTCCTTGTACGACGCCATATTGTCTGAACACCCTCTAGAATAAAAATCTCTCAATAAGAAAAAATGTCCTACCAATCAAAAGCATAGATTGACAGAGGTATGTCATCTTTGTGTCATCATCATTCCAGTGCTCACAATTTAGATAGGGCCACCATGTAACAACCTCTACATCATCCAATATTCTCCTCCAATGCTCCAAATTACCTAGTCTAGGCTAAGTAAGTTGACCTACACAAATGTGAACGTACAACCTCATGGCAGGTCATTGTCTAACCATCATTGAACACATAACAACTATATGCTCCCATGCCCACACATGTAGTAGTGTAACTCCTGAAGACAAACTAGCCCCTCCAAGGTAGACCACCTGATGTAAATCATGGTAAAGATGAGCGAGCATACACATACCCCATGCATATCTGGTACAATGGACGATCATGCTCTCCAAAATGTGACCCCACCCAATAGAAAGTCCCTTTGACCCATGATCAGGACACATGAACCCTCCAATGAAACAAACAAGTACTGATGACAGGGTAGCATAGGTATCCATCATCTCTCACCATGGAATCTCATATCCACAAATATGGTGGTCTTGAAACACTTGACATAGAGCATCGGTCCTATCCTGCTCTGAAGAATCATAATCTACAATGTCCCGAATAATAGGTATTCTCAAAATCTGCCATACATCCTTGGGGGTCACTATCATCTCACCGGTAGGAAGGTGGAAGGTATTGTTCTCACTATGCCATCTATCTGCTAGGGCTGTCAGGAAACCTTGATTAATCCTAATCTAGGGCATATCTAGAAGAGAGGACAAACCACAACATGTGATAACTATTATCTTAGGTTGCACTAGTTGCGGTATCAAATCGAATGTCCTAGGAAACCACTCTCGAATATGTAAGTTTGTCAATGACTCCTATCATCATAAAATATTGAAAGTCAGTAATCTTTGTCAATTCATCAAATATCAATCAACCTATCAAATCTAATTAGGTCTGGTGAGACTTTGATAAAATATCACGAGTAATTATCATTAAACCTCACCTACCATGAGGTCAATCATCAATCTTAATATTGTACCTCACCTATCATGAGGTTAATTAATGAAATCAACCTCGCTTATCATGAGGTTTATCAATCAAACTATAATTATTCCTCACCTATCATGAGGTTAATTATCATCAATCAATCATCACACCTCTCCTATCATGAGGTTTATCAACATCTAATCTATTAAGATTATCAATCAAACCAAATAAAAGGATGACATGATCGAAAATCAACAAAATCGAATTAATTGACAAAATCTATCATTCTGACTTAGATGCACCAAAAAAGTGTTTTGATGCACCAAAAAATTCAATGTGCCATTAAAATTTCTCAATGCGCTAAAACAGGCAGTCAATGCACTAAATTAACGTATGTGCCATTTCAGGAAGTCATTGTGTCATTTCAGCAAACCAATGTGCTAGATCATTGGATGCGCCATTTCAGGGGTCCAATGCACTAAACTACAAAGTCTATGCACTGAATCAATATATTCACTACTTTAGCCTATGGATGTGCTAAACTATTTGACCTATGTGCTAAACTATCTAACCTATGTGCTATAACCGTTTACCTAGGCCCTAAACTAGTAAATGTGCTAAAACAATAGCTCGATACGCTACCTCGACCAATGTATGGACTAAAAGAAAGTAAACCGATTCAAAACAAAATAAAACATGTGAAATTAAAAAAAATAAATTATGAGGAGGTTCATAGGTACATACCAGAGGTCCATAGGTGGCTGGGCAGTTGTGTTGACGCACGCGCTCGAAATGGTGAGTATGGTAGGGGATTGAAATTTTGCTCCAAATTGCTCAAAATCACTCTCTAAAATTTCAAACTCAAAATGCACAAATGAATTCAAAATCAACCTTTTTATCTTTTTAATAGGTTAATTAAGGGGGTATTTTGGTGGGATTTATTAAATTTCTTTTTTAAGGGGCCTAATTCATTATTCTATCCAAGGGCATTTTTCACAACTATTTTTCGAGAGATAAATTGCTACTTCAAATTTTATCAAATCATCAAATCATCGCAAAATCATAGAAAATTTGAAATTTCAAAAAAATGTAAAAAATAATAAAGAATTCATCAATTTATCTCCTGAGGGGGAATATATCCATCACTTCAAAATAAATGTTTGGGGCATACTGAATTTTTTTCATCAATACTAGCAGCAGTAGCAAAATTTTCTTTGAAGCAATGTGTAAACATATCACTTCAAAGAGGGGAAAAATGTATACACCTAAAAATGGTCTAGATAAATATAATTAATTAAATATGATTTATTTGATTAATCAACGTTTAATTCATCTATTATTAAATAAATAGAAATATTTATTTATATAGTTCACTTCTAATTCTTCTATCTTTATCATATTATTTCCTCTTAATTAAATAAACAAATTTAATGATTTTGTTTTATTTAATTATCAAATTCTTCTATTTATTTTATCTTAATCATATCATTTTATTTTAATTAAATAAACAAGTTTCATACATTTTTTTTATTTAACTACCACATTTCTTTCATATTTATTTAATAAGCAACTTACTATAGTTTGTTTTATTAAATTAAATATCATCTTTTTCTAAATTGAATAAATCCAAATAATTCAATTACAACATATTTCTACAACTATTTCCTATTTTCACTCATCATAGCCACCAACAAAATTAGATATTTTATATCTAATTAATTCATCTCAGCCTTGACGGAAAAATTTGGAGACAAATTACAGGAAAACTTCTTCATCTTCTTCCATTGATCATTCCTATCCTCTAGCTGAATGTTTTTGTGGGGAGGAACAATCTCCATAATCTTCTCATACTTCTTCATCTTTCACCATTGAATCTTTCAAATCAAATCCAAACCTTTGCTTTGCTGCCATATCACAAATATGATGTTGTGAATCTATAAATACAACCCCTTTCTACATGAAATGGATCCCCAACTTTGTGCAAACTTACTCTGCAGAAATACATTTACAACTTTTGAGCAATTTTGCATTTAGCAATTTAGAATCATTTCAATCATTTAGTTTATAATCATGTCTTTCATTATAGATTGCATCTTAATATAGGTTTCATTATCATATCACATCATATAGCTTTCATCATCAACAATCAATATCATAGCTTTTACATCATATAGATTGCATATCATTTAGCAATCATATATTTTATCATTCTCATTCTCTAAATTGGAATTTTAACAGTCGCAATGCTTACAAAATTTGAGAGCCCCGTGATTTAATAAATCTTCAGAGATAGAGAGAAATATGATGCTTTCAGTAGATTTCTTGCTTCTATTAGATTAATTGTTGTTTGAATCTATTTATATAATGTCTTATTGATTATGTTTGTCATTTTATTACACATATTTTACTCAGACATCTACCACTACCACACTCATTTTAAATTCTTTGTCAAGGTAGGCTACCAACCTATAAGGAAGTTTATTTATCACACCTATGACAGGGACTTCTCTAGCATCCATGGCATAACACTTTCCATGAGTGTTATCAATCCTTAACCCTGGTGCATCCATGATTTTAATTGGCATGATATTATTGGATGCGCTAGAGTCAATGATACAATTCTTTATAAAATTTCCCCCAACCATCAATGTAAGGAAAAAAGGATCTATCTTATCAGGACAAGTATTTACATAATTTCCTAGGAAAATATGGGGAGTCTCAGTAATCACTCCCTCAAATTCTTTACCTTTCCTATCCTTCAAACTCAATTTGGGTGGAGTGAGCACCACTAAATCATTACAGACTATAGAAGCACCATTGATAAGGGCTACTTCCTTTTGTTTGTGTTCTTCTATCCTCATCATTTCAAGAAAATGCACCAATACTTTAACTTGGCTAAGTAACTAAAACATATAAATAGGAGTATACTTAGGAAGTTTGATTGAGGGCATACCTTGTCCATTGCAATTATCTTTTTCTTAATTTTTTATTTCCTCGGCCTTGTGTTTAGCATCCTTCCTTGTCACTTCAAGAGCTTGCTTTTGTTTCTTTAATTTCTCAATAGGGGATTTGTGTCCTTGAATAGATTTTGGCTTTTCTTCCCTCTTGGCCCAAATTTTATCTCCCTTTCCTTCTTTATCTTTGACAACTTCTACTTTTTCATCAGGGTCATGTTTTTTCCCTTGGTGTTCTATTCCTTGATGAATAGACCAATAGGACTACCTTGTTCACCTCCAATAATTCTATTCCTCTAATGATAGGAACTTCTAGCTTGGGCAGCTAAGATTGCAGTATATTTTACAATCTCCTCTTCCAAAGGTCTTCTCAATGAAACACCATCTTTAATTTCCTCAAAATTGTAATCCTCAACATCACTATTGACATCCTAATTAGAAAAAACTTGCTGATGATATGCATTAGCAACTTTCCTTTGATTATCTATATCCACTTCATAAGAACTTTCATCAAAAGAGCATTCATTGTAGGATCTTGCTAATCACAGTCTTTAGGTATGTCATCCTCTACTTGAACCATCCATGCTACTGTACATTGTGGTGAGGAATGTGGCATTTGGCAAGTCAAACACCAAGGAGTATCCTCAAAAAAATTCCCTGAATTCTTTTGAAGAGGGTCTAGAGGAACTTTATCTTGGGTGTTCCTTTGATAATTTAGAATAGGCTTCCCATTATACCAATTGGTAAATTATATGGGTGGTCTTGCAATCTAGGGGGTTTTTCATTCCTTTGATAGTTTTTAGCCTGAACCTTCTCTTGTTTCACAATCTTATCATTGATGGTTTTCATAAAACTATCAAGTTTGTCTTCAATAGTTCCCCCTTTAGCACCTAAACTCTTATCTTCTCTTTTTGAACTTTTGAAGAGTTTTGGATCATCTCTTCTGCCAAATTTACTAGTTACTCTGCTAATATTTTCAATATGCTCTACCATTTTTAAGGCTTTCATTAATGACTAAGGGTATTTATCTAGCAAGCGGTAAATAATTTTTGCATTAAAAGCATTGTAGTAGTTTACCAAGCACACATGATCATTTAATTGCAGATGAGGAGGAAACCTTTTCCTAGCCTTCTGGAACCTTGTGTTGAACTCAACAAAAAATTCATTGGATCCTTTAACAATATTATTAAATTGATTCAACAGAAAGCTTGTGAATTAGTCTTCTCACCATTATGTTCCCTAAAAACCCTCTTGAATTCCTCTCAAGAGCCAATGCTTTCAATAGGAAAACTTCTATACCACTCCCGTGCATCCTCAATGAGAGACTGCGTGAAAAGATTCATCATGACATCTTCTACCTCCACCTCAAAATCATCCATAACATTAGCTAATGCTTTGAGATGGTCTTCACCACTCAAGGAATTATTTCCAGAGAATTTGACTAGAGCAAGCCTGAAATCTTTAGGGAATTGGTTGGGGTAGCCAGGTATTCCAGTGAAACACAATTGCTGGTATCTATCTACTTGGAGTGGCCTCCTAGTACGTCGATCCCTATGATCATCTCCATGTTCATCATCTTTCTTGCTATCAGAGTGGCTACTATCTTTACCCTTTCCACTTTCACCATCACCTCCCACTTTCTTCATCATCTTCAAAATAAGAATTATCA
This sequence comes from Sequoia sempervirens, assembly GCA_007258455.2. NCBI lineage: Eukaryota > Viridiplantae > Streptophyta > Pinopsida > Cupressales > Cupressaceae > Sequoia > Sequoia sempervirens. The sequence continues at coordinate 344,115,212 of VDFB02000008.1, forward strand.
TTCTTAGTTTTTCCTCCACCACAATCTCCACTAGGAGTATACTCATCAAAATTCTTTTTTTTCTGAATCACTATTGGTATGTCTAGAGTTTGAGGCCTTTGGAGTATGTGTGGACATTTTAAGGAATGTAATCTTCCTAGCCATTTCTGCATTAGAAGAGCTATTATTTCAACTTTCTTCAAATCTTCTCACAACTTTTCACTCTCCAACTGCAACCTTAATATCTCAAGATTTTGAGATGCAGTAGAAGGGGTTGGATTGATTTTGGCCTTATGTGTGGGGGTTTTAGTAGATGAAGTGTTAGTATTAGTATTGTTATTGAATGCATTTTTCTTGGGTTGGTCAATAGGTCTCTTCCTATGATCTACAAATGACATTTTCTTAGCATTAACAGGAGGGTCTAAGGCTCTAGTAGTTGAGACATATGTTGTGTAGGTATCAGTTGTTGAGGTTCCCATTGAGACTATTACCTCAGGAATATCATTGGTCATCTTTGAGGTAAACTTAAAAATAGTTTCCTCAAAATTATTACGCCTTGCAACATTTTCTCTCATTTTTTCCAAATTTTTCCTTCTAGCATCTCTCTCAAGTTTCTTAGCTCTGATTATCCTATCTTCCTTCTCTTTTAATTCCTTCATTATTTTTTCTTGAATCCTTATATCTTCTTCTTCTATAGCTTTCATGTCATTATCTATTTCTTCCTCATTTTCTATAACATTCCCATGCTCACTTGGGGTAGGAGTAAAATAAGGCTAATTAGTAGGGTCTTGCTTGAGAGAAAAGTGGACTGGATCATTAAGAGATTTACCTCATGGCTTAAAATTATTTCCATTAAAAATAGAGCCAAGTCCAAGAGTTAAAGGCTCAAATAATTTCTTACTCTTTTCCCAAAACTCCCACCTATCTTCCTCTCTTTAGATATTTAACTCAGGGTGCTGCCACAATAATGGGTTACACTTTTTGGGACGTCCTGATTTTTTCCTGAAATCACATATTTTTAGAAAATACAATGATTTCAAACTTTAAAAGTTCCATTTAAATGATTTTAATTAAAGAGGGATTGATCAAACCTCCTTAGATCAAACCCCCTTGGATAGAACCTTTTTAGATTTAAACCATACCTATAATCAAGTCTCCTCTACACCTATCAAAATGTTGATAAAAACCCACTTTTGATTTACCTTTTGGGTGATCAAATGAATTCATTTAAAATTTATGTTTTGTAAGCATGTATCCCTTACTATAAGCTTCCCACAAAGTATAATTTTAAATATTTTTAATTTGATTATTATATTTATTTTTTATTTCTTGTGAATGTAGGATTCTCAATGAACATCAAGTTCTTTGTTTCACACATATGAAAAAATAGAAAAATAAAGGAAAAGAATTCTAAAAAATACATGTACACTAGGTATTGATGTCATTATTCCAATAAAAAAATAATAAGTTAATTCAAATGAATTCAAATAAAGTTATGCTAGCCGAAGTACACCTCTATCCAAATTATAATTACTCTGACTTGAAAAATTAATTAAAAAAAAAATTATGCAACAAAAAGTTATGAAAAAATATCCATCCCTTAGATATTGCTGTGAAAAAATTGTATTTTAAAAATTAGAATTGCATCTTGTCTATAAAAAAAGTTATGCAATCCGAAGTAAACATCACATTTTAAAAATGTTGATTAGTAGAAAAAATAAGTTATTAAAAATTACATAAACTGATTCACAATTTATTTCTAATTTAAAAAAAAATATATAATTAGAATCTACACAACATATATAACAAATAACTAGTTTGATTCATCTTCAAATTCTTAATGGTTTAGCTGCTATAGGTGTAAGAAAGTGAATATCTAGTGAAAAATCCTGATTTTAGTGTCAAGTTTGGCCAAATACTGTAACCCATTATTGTGGGATCACCCCTCACTATCCAACACTTGCTCAACTAGAAAAATTCCCTAGATTATGTTAGACCCTTGAACTTCATGTCCTTCTTCATGGATACTAGCACTACTTATGTCAATATTGAAAGTAGGAGATACATCAGGAGGGGAATCAACAGACTTATGTGATTCAAAGCTTTCCTGGCCCATTTAGGTTTCTTTTCTTTTGTAGGTTCAGATTTTATCTTATGCTCAGGGTGCTTCTTCACATAACCTCTAGTCTTCCTCATAATGTCGAGTACTGCAAAATCTTTCTTCTTATTTTCCCTTTGAGAACTAATATTTACAATGGTACTAGAGAACTCAGAGTTGCCACCCAGAATATTGGGAAATAAAAAGTGATTGCACTTTGATTTTGTACTTGTTACTTTAGAAAAGACTTTAAACATTACCCATAATGGAATAAAACTTGACGCATAAGAATTTGTATGATGGGAAAAATTTAATAGAATTAAAATTGATTATTCTTCAAGTAGTGAAGAATATCACAACTAACAACTAACTCTAACTGTACCAGATTGAACTAGAGATTTTGGACTTAGCTAGTCCCTAGTAGAGTGGCCAATCAGTTGGTTATTTTTTAAGAACTAAATTGATCTCTTGAAATACCTATGGACTTTTCCATTTCCAATTATCAGTATTTCTAAAGGATTTGGCCAACGAATGAATATAAGTTGCAAAACTTTTGTTCCTACTCTTTGGGCTTTATGAAACCAAAGAGGGTGATCCCACAATGTATACTCAGACACTTTACACAATTACAATCAAATACATTGCTAGTAACATACATCTCTCACAAAACCATTCAATAACATGCATCAAATAAGTTGGCAGCTTATTAATCAATGTCATATGTATTGAACATGAGAAGATAGAACTTTAATATGAAACAACAACAATAACATCCATTTGAGAGTTTATGATTTAAAGATTGAGTAGTTAATGAATCAACACTAAAAATGAACCACAAATACTCTGCATGAACTAGTGCCTTTATCCCAAGCACGAAGTCAATATCATTCCATGTGACTGGATAACAATTTTAACAATAGCACCTTTAACCTCAATAAACCTTGCATTACAACATTTCTCTATGACATTCATGACTATTGGGTATGTGCAAGATCATGATGGGCTAAAAAGTGGTGATATGATGGGTATGTGTAGGGTATGTGGGTGGCGAATTTTTTTTACCCAAAATTGATGAAATGAAAAGGGTTTTTAAAGGAGATTCTCAACTAATTTCCACCAATATAAATTATTCTTTACTTTGAATTTAATAAATAATTATTATTCATTTTCTATTTGAATTATGACTAAAGTCCTAATAGTTAGGTTGATTGAAAAACATCTATAGCTTTCAAACAGTATCACAATTTTTTAATCCAAAACATGTGTCATATTCTATGCTTTTCATACTATAAAGATTTTTTTTTGATTTTTAAAAGTTTTGACCAAGTTATGTGGTTAGACATACACTTTTTTTATTTTTGAATTTTTTTTATAAAAAATCATAATTAATTATAAACTTGTAATATATATATATATATATATATATATATATATATATATATATATACACATCGTGACATGAGCCCTCTACTTATATCTAAAATCTTATAATTTAAAAATATTATCATTTTATTGTGGTTAGGGTGGTTAGACAGACAACTGCTTCTTATTTTTTCCTTAAAATTTAAGTACTATTGCATTGAAATTTCAAATTTTCACCAAATAGATTTTTTTAAAAATAAACCTAGTAGTATATAAACTACATTCAATTTTCTATAGATTCTATTCTTACATATTTTTGAAATAATATAGATAACTTATTCAAATTTTTACATCAAATTGCCTAACTCTGATTTTTCTAAATTTTTTGCCACTTAAGGGCTAGTTTTTTCCATGATGATCCTACACATACCCTATTACTACTTACAACAATCCTAACACCTAGTTCTTATAAGTTATTAATCTCACCCAAGCATTTACATCAATTCATTGAATCAATAGGAAAGAATGAAACTAAACATCTACCATGAAATGATAGAGACAAGCAAAAGAAATCATGGATTTCCTTCACTCATAACTCATAGAATGCATACAAGGAGAGACAATATCCATGAAACTGATATTACTCTATATTATAAATTTTGTGTTACTATCAAATTTACATGCATAGATATGAACTCCAAAAGAAACTTAGAACAAAAATTCTAAAACTTGCTTCATATTGTCTTGACAATTTCACAGTATTAACTCAAAATTTTAAACTAACTCATGCTTCTAGCCCTTAATTCCTTCTTATAGAGACAAAGGAGCAAAACAAGCTTTAGGCCAAAAATCACACATATCAAGATTTCATTGGACCACTGCAACAATATTCTAATTTCAGCTACACTCGAGTCTTCAGGTGAAACAAATAAACATGAGGCAAAATTGACCTCATCTCGTTGTAGAAAATAGGTCCCACCTCCAAAGACATCATTATTTTGTTACAATAGTTTCAAGATATTCTCCATGCACTCAAAAACTGCCAACTGTGGGAAAATCAAAACAACAAAACTTACGAAGCAAGACAAGGAAAGAAAACAAAAGTCAAAATTCACTTATCGACATTAGCACCACATGCTATCCATTTCAAATTGAGGAGAGAATAATATTTTACCATGTTTTATCAAAATCCTAATCTATACTATATTAAGGCTATGTATTATTCTTCTCCCATCCAGTATTCATCTTACTCATTAATCCCTACAAAGATTCATTTTGTGTATTTCTCCAACCAAGTATTATATTCTTCCTCAGTGGGCCATTTTACATTTAACAAATCATGCACCTTAGGGGTATGTGGAGGATCATCTTGGAAAAAACATGCCCTTAAGTGGCAAAAAAATCAGAAAAATCTGAGTTAGGCAACTTGACGTAAAAATTTGAAGAAGCTACCTATATTATTTCAAAAATATGTAAGAATAGAATTTGTAGAAAATTGAATGTAGTTTTTAAACTACTAGGTTTATTTTTATTTTATTTTTAAATTATTTGCTGAAAATTTGAAATTTCAATGCAGTAGTACTTAAATTTCAGTGAAAAAATAAGTAGGTGTCTATTTGACCACCCTAACCACAATACAATGATAATATTTTTTTTTATAATATTTTAGATATAAGTATAGGACTCATGTATTGATGTGATGCATATTTTTTTGTAATTTTTTTCCAAGTAAATAATTAATTATGAATTTTTTATTACAACTTTTAAAAAATATAAAAACTCATATGTCTGACCACCTTAACTTGGTGAAAACATCATAATTTTTTTTTTTTTTTTTTTAATTTTATACTATTCAAAGCATAGAATGTGATGCATGTTTCAGATTAAAAAAATGTGATACCATTTGAAAGCTATAGATGATTTTCAATCAGCCTATCAATCAAGACTTTAGTCGTAATTCGAATAGAAAATGAATAATAATAATTTATTAAATTCAAAGTAAAGCATAATTTATATTGGTGGAAATCTAAGAATCTCCTTTAAAAACCCTTTTTGTTTCATCAATTTTGGGTAAAAAAAATTCGTCAGCCACATGGGCCATCATATTACTTACATATCGCCACTTTTCGGCCCATCATGATCCTGCACGTACCCTCAGTAATGTGCTGAGAATATCTAGCATCAATTAAAATCCTAGCTTCCTTAACAAATATTTTTGTCTTTGTTTCAATTTCCACCATTGTATTAATATGTGAATTGAGCAAGATGTAGTCGGTGATAGTCAAGGTCATCATAGTTGTTGCAAGCATTCCTCCCAAATCTTTCTTCAAGGTGTCAAATGGATGTAATTCACCTTTTGAACTCAATATTTGAGGCATACCACGTTCGTACACCTCTTTGAATATCTTCAACTTACTCTGGAGCTATATACCTAACTTCCCATGGAAACTAGTTATCTCATTTATTGAGGCAATGATTTGCAAAATGTCAGTAATATTGGTAGGTACCTTGGGGTCCTCATTCATTTTGGGAATCATTTATTTCAAAGCATTTACCCTAGTAATACAATTATTCCATTCATTCCCAAAGGCCTCTTTTAGTTGCAGATACCTTGTATTTGCCTCATGAATATTCTTATAAGTGGCCCAAACATCATTCACCTTGTGAACCCACTTGGTCACCCTATGCTTCAGTACATCCTCAAAAATTTCATTTTCCACCTTGATTGTTTCAAGTTTGGCCTTCTTGACATTTTCCTTCTCAACAATCAACTTACCTTTCAAATCATCAATTCTCAAGGCCAAAGTCTCCCTATCCTGTGTAGACAAATCAAATGAAGAAGTTGGGTGACTTATTTTCTTTTGAGTAGCTTGAATAGTGTCTCTTATCTTATTTAACTCATCCAAGGCCTTATTGTACTCCTTGACCAAAGAATCATATTTCTTCTAAGAAATATGTGCAATATCCACACTAAGCATTGCAACATGAGTAGTTAACTCAGCTGCCTAGATAGGAGTTATATCAATAGCTCTTTTGACCACCAAAGAACCAATAACTTCTTCAACAAGCCTAGCAACATCATGTTTGCCAGTATTGGGTGACATAGACCAAATTGCAAGAGTATGCAACTTTAGACTATATCCAAAACCAAACACTTTATCCTCAAATTGATCGTTAGATATTAAAGCTTGAGGATCTCTTCTCACTACATCATATGCTATGGAAGTAGTGATAGTACATCCTAGTAGTAACATGATTCCACTATCGTTGACAATTTTTTTAGTCTAAGTGGGAGTAATAGTTGCAATTTTATCCCTAATTTTCTCTTCCTCTACTTTCTCAGCTTCCTCCTAATGAGAAGGTTTAGCATTAGCTTAGGCTGATTCAAGTCTCTCCTTTATCTCCTTACTCCACTATTGAATCATAAACTCCTAAAATTCCTTAGACCATACAAATTTATCATCAACCAAAAATTAATCACACTCCCTAATCCTGGGATCATCATCACTTTTCTTGTCATATTGCCACTTGAAAATTCTATCAGGGGGAACATCTGAACTATGAGTTTCTTCAATATGAGGGGGAGGAAATTTCTAATCCACCTCCTCATTCCCTAGCACATGTTATGCCATTTGTTCCTCTCTGACTTCTTGAACATCTACAGGTTGCTCTGGGATGGCCATAGCCTATTGTTGTTGTTGTTGTTGTTGTTCTAGGAGAACTTGTGCTTTATCAACAACCTCCTTTACCTTTACCTTAAAATCACCAGATTCATAATCCCTTACCATATTGAAGGTTCTTTCTAGGGGGTTTGCAATTACATTGTATGGACTTATGTAGAAGGCATTCCTTTTCATGATATTTTCCTCAATGTTCATTATAGTTGTCCATTCCTTCTTTATTGTCATGAAAACTTCGTCACTTATCATATTTCTTAATGCATCATATTTATATAAAAATCATGACATATGATACCTAATATTTTTTGTCTTCTTCCTGCCACAAACCCCTCTAGATCAAAAACTCTAATCTCATCAATAGGAATTATGAGATTATTTACCATGATGCCAAATATTTCATACCCCTCAAGGGTAGTGACTGTGAAGTAAGCAAAAGAACATTAGGGATTTACCATAGTACCTTTCCTGGGATTTCTGAACATTTCATAATTTTGCCACATGAGCTCCATAAAAGAAAATGTCTAAGACATGCAAGGGTAGACAATGAGGTGCCACTTTAGTTCCATAGGCTCCAGGATCAAAGTATATCTCACAGTTCACTTGCTTTTGATCCTGGTATATCACTTGGGAACATAATACTTTTGATCTCTAGAGAAATCCTAAATATAGGTGCTACACCAAATGTTTCTAAGATACCATATCTCACAGTATTAGCAAACAAGACATAATTGGAATTGAAGAGCTTCTAATCCTAGATGTATGTCCACATCTATACCAGTAGAACATTATTTTCACTATCCCTAAGTTTCAAATCTAATTTTTTCTTCCATTCATAATTACCCTCCCATAAGAGCATATGCACCAACAAAGAGTAATGGGTAAAACATAAAGGGAGCACCTCCTTTTTAAGATTGAGAAAATCCTCATGCATTCGTTCAACAACAAGGTTGGCATAATCAAAACTAGTATTTTGATTATAACCTTGTATATCCACCACCATCACCAATAAGTCAAGGGCTATCCTAAGCTCAAAGTCCTGAGCCAATAGTTGATTTAAGCAATAATAAGTGTTCTTGAAGTAATATTCAAATTCTTCACACTCAAAAGGCTCGACATCCTTAGTAGTGAATTTCTCCTTGCTCCTTTTGTGTCACACAAGTAATCTTTCTTTGTATGAAAAATTTCTCTTCTCATATTCAACATACAACTTAACATGCCTAAAATTTACAATGTAATTGGGATTTAACCCAAATACATATATCATCTTATCCTTTGTTTCCTCCAAAATTATATCACCATTTCTACTTCTAATTGTCCTATCAGTAGGGTTATATTGTCTAGCCAGTTCCATCATTAAGTCCACTTCTACAAACACATTCAAAACCACTAGCTTTTTGAGGTTCAATCCCCATAGATAACATGTGGGCTTACTTGAATTCCACCTATTGAAATCATACTAGAACAATTTCCATCCTCTCTGAGGTTGGGGCTTTTCACCAATTTCACCAGCATTGTCAATCAACCTAGTGGTCACAACAACTTGACCTGTGGGTCTTTTACCAATTCTTGACCCTCCTTTTACATCTCTAGAGGTCTCTTTCATTATTATTTTTGTTTCTTTCTTTGCACTTCTAGACTTGTGGACATTGTAGGAATACTTGGTGAAGGGTTGGACATTGCCAGTGGATTAGACTTAACCTTAGCTGAAACACCCCAAGTTTTAAGTCATTTAACCAGGTCTTGTATTTTTGTTTCCCCTCTAGATAATACTTGATTCACTAGAATCTATGTCACTCATGTTTGCAATGCAATAGAAATAGGGTTTACAATTTCTTACAGTCAAAAGAAAACCCTTCACAATTATGATAGCACAAAGTACTACTATTGAACAAGACACTTTACTCAAAGTCTATTTAGTACTTAATCACCAAATTAAAGCTATCACTAGTGAACAAATAGAAAATTTCCTAATTTCTTATCAGCTCTCTAAGGTATTCACCTCAATACTTCAATTAGAAGGAGATATAAGTTTTTCTTACCTAGGTGAATGCTATGCCACATTTGTTGTTGGTAATTTTTGAATCTTCCCTCAAAATTTATTTAGCTTCTCTTATCCCTTCTACCATCCAATGAGTTCAAGTGCATGATCAACCAGGTATCTACCTTCTATTATGGCCAAGAGAGAGAGGCATTCCACCATTAATACTTGATAGTAAGTTCGCACAAGTGAACTGATAATTAGCCGTAAAGGTTTAAACCCTAATCATTGATTATTCAGATTTAAAACTACATCAATGGTTATCATTTCACCTCACCACCTTCCTCTTTTCTTTATGTGAGGTCCTCAGGATTCTCCCACGTTGCCTCTTCACATAGTAGTTTTCTCTTATCACTAATATACCTCATCCTTACCCAGCTCCATCAGTGATGCAAGTGTTTTATGTGATGAAATCTTAGCCCCAGGATCTATGGCCCATTCCTTGATCACATTTATTTTCATTGCTCCTCGCTAATCTTACTTTGCACCTAGGCTCCTATCAGTGATGGGAGATATAGTGAAAGCATAATATTTAGACACATACACCTGCATGAAAATCAATGGCACAAAGGTATCACAGATAAGATGTACTTAGATTAGTGGAAGAAACATTTTTTTAAAACAAGGAACTTTGTTTCTCATCGCCAATCAAAATTAAGGATTTGGAATGGATTAGTGATAAACAATAAAATACATTAGGCCATCACTCATCTCTAATTCTCCTCATAAGGTTTCCAAGCAATTAGCAATGAGAGATCATCATACTGCCATTACATATCACATATCGCTAATATAGAACTTAGCACTTAAAGAAAATCCACGAGATGCGAGACAAAGGAAACCCATCCCATCACTCATCACTAATCTAAATTTATCATTTTATAACATATCGTGATAGGTGATAAGATCATAAGGATGGGGGGCATCACTTATCGCTATTACAACATTGAAGGATCAAAAGAAATTGGTGATAAGCGATCCTTCATTAATGCATAGGCATGTGCTCATAAGTTGTTTTAATGGAGGGGACCCTCTAGGATGATATGATAGAAAGGACGCAAAACACCTAAGCCATTATAATGTGAAGGATGTAAAGGCCAAACATGCCTTTAACTTAACCTTATACAAATTAATATTCTTGGACTTGGGATTGGGGAACCAGTTACTTGACAATAATGATAGAAACAAGAGGTTTTTTATGACCAACAATAGGAAGTAGGGATTTAACAAAAAAATAAAAAATTACAAGCATTTATGAAAAATGAATCCCAAACACTCATATATCAGTCCTACTTCAAAATGTGATAGGGGTTTAAGATGAAACAATTTTTTTTTGCAGGTTCCATCACTCTTTGCGACCTGGTAAGAAAGGGTTGGTTGGGATAGGATTAGGCAACGATAATGGTGTCAGTGCGGGTTGTTGCAGTTGCAGATTATTGCAAGTGTTATACATATGAGAAATGGTATTATAACTTAGTTGTTGTGACACATTAGTTTGAGGTGGGTAGAGGGTGAATTCAAGTTTGCGTTGAGTTTGTTTGTGTGAAGGGGATAAAGGATGAGTTGAGGTTGAATAATATTAGCATCCCTTGGTGAATGAGAGTCTAACATAGATTCTTCACTTCCTTTCAAGGGCACAATATTATTATCAATGTTATTGTTTCCTTGTATGATGATATTATCCCTAGAAGGGGAGTGTTTAGGAGAACAACAAACCTCATGTTCTTGAAAATTAAGGCTTGGTTCATCCAAAATAGCTTCATCGCAACTAAGGGAGTTGGCAATGGTTGAATGTATTTGATTATTAATAGTGGGGAGATTAGGAGAAGACTCTATTTGATTGTCAGTTGTTTCTAAGGTCTCATTCTCTTGTATCGTATTATCTACCCTACTAGGAGAGCTTGTAATATGTTCATCCAAGTTTGAGGGAGCTTCATCACAAGTGGGGGAGACATCAAGAGAAGGACCACTATGGTGTTTAGATAGATTTTCCCAAATGGGAGGGGCATTAGGGAAGGGATGAACAAGGGTTTCATGATTCATAATGGGTATGTCTTCTAACACCAACCTATCCTCCTTACATCGAGGAGGGATAGTAGGAGATGGACAAGTTTGATTGTCATGGAGGCTTGGTAAGGTGATGTTTATGAATGTGTCTATGATCTCATGTTTTTGTTGTCTAACATCATCCAAAGGGGAATAAGGAAATGGACAATCAAGACCCTCAATGCTTGTAACTTCCTTCACCAAGATACCTTCATCACTAATAGGAGAGGTATCGGGAGAAGAACAAGTATGATTTTTATGATTGTCTACACTACCATTCACACCAATGGGAAATGAAATATTAAGGAGTGTGTCAATGGTTTGATTGTCTCTAAAAGACCTCATTGTTGTAATCCAAATGGACCTCATAAGAGGGAATGTTGTATTTATGCAATCCATTTTTAACCAAATCAAGGCCACATATTTTGAAAGAAAAATTGCTATGATGAAAAAGGAAAGAAAAGAAAATGCAATGACTTAAAAGGAAATGCAATTTTTAGTTTTTAAGGAAGCTAATTTTCTGTTTACGCAATGCAACAATCTGAAAGTGAAATGTTATAAATGCAAAGGTGCAATTAAGCAATGCATGAAATGAGCTAATTTAGGCTAGATGTGATGAAATGCATGTTAGAAAAATGCAACTAACTAATATAGGTAGGTAAAGGCACCAAACAAAAGTTGAAAAATAGTAGTTTCAGGGCTCAAAAGGGACTGATTCGCCTAGGGTGGCAATGAGTCCTAGTATAGACTTTTTTCAGAATTTTCAAATGTTTTTGATGTATTTTGATTTTTTCTAAGTGCTATGATGTATACCTAAGTTAAAAATGTAGAATTTCAGAAAATTTAAATGAATCTAGATGCCAAAAATGCAACCTAAATACACTTTTCTATGAATGCAAAATTTGAAACCTATCATGTAAATGAATTCAGGAATGTCCTAATGGAAATCAATGCAAGCTAGACGTATGATGAAGGAATTCAAATCAGAAAAGAGAAGTATTCAAAAATAAGGTTGACCAAAATGTAACATATATTTTTCCACCCTAGTTCTTTCTAGCACTTTTAGGGTTTTTCACCTAAAAGGATAAAGGAGGGCCAAAATGCTTATGTCTACATTAAAATTCAATTCAATATGGATGGAATATGGATGAAATGTACCTAAATGAAATGTTTGAATGCAAGAAAATAATATGATTAATTCATTAATGAATGGAAACTAAGGAAACAAAGAATGTTTGAAAACACATTGTGTAATGCAAAAACACCTAGAAATGAATGCAAAAATTAAAAAAATGAACCAAACTGAAAGTGTGAACCTCGAATGTAGATGAAGACTTGAAATGGATTATAAAATGCTGATAATGTTGATTTTCAGGCCTAGTGGGACTCATTCACCATTTTGGTCGAATCAATCCTAGTTCTACAAAACTAAGTTGAAACTTGTTTCGAACAAAAGGGTATCTAAAAATGTAGAAAAAAAAATTGACCCTAGAGTGGGACTCATTCACCACCCATGGTGAATGAGTCCACTTCTGAATTTTTGAATATTCAAAGGTCAAATCTAGAGATCTTGTTTTTCACTTTGATTCTTTACATGTGTTTGCTTCCAAAACTCTGATTTATGGGTCTGAAAGTGACTTTTGATGGATATTTTAACTTAAAAAATGAAATGAAGACCTAAAAAAATTTTCAATTAAATCTTCAATGATTTCCAAGCTTCTGAGAGACCTAAATCTACAAACACACAAGACAAGAGAGAGAAATATTGAATGTTAAGGCATGGGGGTTTGCCTTAGTCAAACCCCATTTGGGTAATTAAACCAAAATGATGAAATAATGGAATGAACATGAAATAATGAGTTTATTATGTTGTCATGATGATTGATCTTGAATTTCTATAGCAAAACATGAAGAATCTTCCCTTGAATGTCTAAAAATTGATATCTTGGTGACTTGAAATGATGAAACCCTAAGTTGCTTGACTTGAGATGGAAGAATGATGGATGGATAATGAATAATGAATGTGAATGAGTTGGGAGATGTAAATGATGGTTTAGAGAGTTGATTTTATAGTAAATTCACCTTATCAACCTAAACATTGGATCCCTAAGGCTGACATGTGAAAATAATAAACTTAAATTTCAAATTTTCTCGCTCAAAGGTAAAAAATGAGGAAAATGGGGCTCATTCGCCACCCATGGTGAATGGGTCCCACCTAGATGGGATTTATTCAACATGGATGGTGAATGGGTCCCACAGGGGCCATTTTGACAACTAAGATACCAAGAGATAAGGAAATAAGGTTTAAATTGCATCTTTGTTAGGTATTTCATCAGATATTTCCTTGGGATGCACAATATGGGTTAATAGGGGTGTATTAGTGATGATGTGAATGTAAAATAGGGCTTGGGGCATAGAAATAAATGTGAAAGTGTGATTAAATACACTTTACAACACTAAAATGAGGTCCATGTAGCCTAGGAAGGCATAAGAACCAATGTGAAACTGAAATACACATTACAACATTATTTTAACATTAAGTTTAATTCACAAGCCTTATAAATTGATGTGATAATGTATTTAAATACATTTTATAATGTTGAATTAGGAAGAAATGAGTTCTTTAAGTCTAGAAAAGTGTGAAAGTCCTTTACAACACTTTACAACACCTTTACAAGACATCAATAAAAGCATGTTAAGGGTCCAAGACCTAGTGTGGGTACATAAAATGCCCCACCACACCTGAATCAAGGCCTAGTTAAGTCCAATTTATCATGAATTATTCCCATGTCAAGCAAGAGGTACTTTTTTCTATGCCACAAATAGATTGAATATGATTACAACCAGATTGAATAGTTGTTAGAGTTTTACAATGTACATATGAAGCCTTGCTTATGGAGGCACAGAGTGATGATGTGCCAACATTAAATGACCTAAGAGACAATAATTAAATAAAAAAGAATTAAATAAGATATGATAAGATTTTGTAGTACAAGAAAATGTCACCCGTTACATTTTCACACTTGTTTGGGCCATTGTGAACTAAATGAACCTTATGTATGCCTTATTTAGGGAATTGTAAAGTGTTGTACAATGATTTCAAACTAATATATAGTTTTAATTAATTAATTGGGATTCTTTATGCCTTATTTGGTCCTATTTTGCATCCACAAGCCATATTTAATGCATCTTTCTGAGGATAATCCCAATACATGCATAATTATAACCAATCATAAATTAATGTTTTTGGATTGTGTGGCCCAAATTTAGTGATCTAGGACTCATATTCCACCTTGGGTGTATGGTATCAGGACATAATATTTCGACCACAATAACCCTAGACACAATAACCTCATCATAATAACCGAAGGACAAAATAGCCCAGGGTCATAATAACCCATGGAAAAAATAACCCATGGTCAAAATAACCCATGGACAAAATAAGCCATGCAATTTATAAATTTTGTTTTCCTTTCTGTATATTCATATGGGGATATTTTTTCCATGAGTTATCCTGACCATGGGTTATTTTAGCTTTGATTATTATGACCCTAGGTTATTTTATCCTTGGGTTATTGTGACTAGGCTATTCTATCTAGGGTTATTTTGGTCGGATTATTATGTCTTGTAACCTGGATGTATGGGTCCCACCTAGGTTTTAGGGCCTTGATCTTGATTTCACATGAATCTAGAAGCATTTCTTGAAAATTGTGTCCCATACCCTAGCCTAATGGGACTCATATGCCACTTCTGGCATGTGAGTCCCGTGGGGCTTAAAATTAAATTAAATTTAAATTCTTGGTGGGATTTTATTCTCCTAGATCAGATGTCATCTTGTAGTGTTGAAATTTTAGGAAATTTGGTATAAACAAGTATAAGTGCAAGGTTATTTCACTCATTTTTCACCTAGAAAGTTGAATAAGCATCCTTATAGTAAAATTGAAGTTCACAAGACCATTGAAGAGTTTACAAGAGCATTCAAGAGTATTCAAGAGCATCATGTCAAAGTCATCATGCATCATGTTTGTTTCTAGGCTAACAATTGTGATGTAGGGTTTGATGATTCAAGCAAGCATTCAATTCAAGATCTATCACATTCAAGAAAGAGTAAAGATCTACATCCATTCGAGCCATTTCATGCATGTTTATAACCTTTATTTTTTAGGGTTTGGTGAGTTGCAACATTACATTTTGTTCATTCATCATTCCTCCTTTACATTTGATTTCATTCCAAGGTTTGATTACCAAAACAAGGTTTGACCAAGGAAAACCCCTTTCTATTAAAAAAAAAAGTCCCCCTCTCTTTAGTGTGTACTTTGCAAATATAGGTTCAAGAACCTCTAAGGAGCACGATTGGAAAGAAGTTGTCTAGTGTGCAAAGTAATCCAAGTTGTCACCTTGTATAAAAGATCATTAAAAAGAAATTTATAGAGTAGAATTTGTCATTTCAGATCTAGAAACTAGGTTGAGAAAATAGAGCAAAGATTGAAGAGTAGATTGAGATCCTGATTGACTAAAAAAGTTAAGCAAGACTAATAAACCAGTTTTGGAATATGAGTCCCAATATAGTCAAATTTCTAGATTTCAGGTGTTTCAGACTTGTCTTTGCTAGATTTATATTCCTACCAAAAAATCCTAATCTAGGACTAAATTGCCCAGAATGGCCATGCATGAGCCCCAATAGACATTAAATTCAACATATTTAACATTTCATGTCTTCAATCAAGTTGCTACAGTTTTCCAGGTGCCCCTTTGTACCTTTTATAGCTTTCTATTCTATTTTGTATACATTTCTAGGTCATTTAGTGAAGCTTTGTATATCATTAGGTTTTTCATGTTACTTGTCTTTCCAAGCCCTAGCTTGGTGGTGAACCCTTCTTTGGTATTTAATCAAACCCTAGTAAACTCTATTATAGATCTCTCCCCCTCATTTCATCCCTGGATTGAGATCTCTAGCATTTCCTTGAATAAAAGTTTAGAAAAATTGTTGTTTTATCTCCTAAATGATAAAGAAACAATTTTAAATATTTGAATTTTATTTATAAAACTGACTTATAGGAAAATAAACTAGGACCTAAGCAGACTTAACATATAGAAAGGACCTAGATTTGTAAAACACCTATTTACACCAACAAGGAAAATGAAGGTGGAATACCCGTAGTGATTATTTGGCCATGTTTTAAAGGCTATCATCAAAGCATTTTGATATATTGATTAAGTGTTGAGGCATCTTTCAAGTTAACCAAGTTCTAAAGGTCAATTTTTACATATGATATTTCATCTAGAGTGCCCTTGGAGCTACATCAAAAATCTATAATTTAGCTAAGTATGGAGTTGCCAAATCTTAGTCATCTTGAAGAGGGCCTTAAAGTGTGCTTGTAATTGTGATTTGATCCATGTTTTGATAAAAATTGAAAAGGTTGTGGTAATGTAGACATTCCAAGTCCACAAAAAAAATTGTAGGTCACATGAGTCTATTTTCACTTGCAAGATTTTCTATCTAAAATGAATTATATTTTGTGCAATTAACAATAAATTTTTCACATGTGGACTTGGGGCTCCATCTTGCACATGAGATTTCAAAATAAAAATAAGTTATGTAAAATATTATAGGTGGATGATGTCTAACTTACTACATCTTTACTTGATGAAGTCATGATGATGTTAGCATTGAAATTTTTCATTAGAACAAGATATTTGGTAATTTATCATATGCAAATGGAATTTCTACAAAGTACAGATGAAAGATGTAATTTTTCAAAGGAGTAGATGAAGTTAAAATTTTTGACGAAGGTCTTTTTGTAGGAAAGGTTAAGTGAGCTTGGCATTGCAAGGTGCAGTTGAGGGAAATATTCTCACAAGGTGTAGATGGGTGGAAAATTACTACAAGTACAAAATGGTGGAGGAAAAAGGATAGCAATACAGAGGATACTTGTCTTGATGGATCCAAAAAAATTGCAAGTGTAGTTGAGCCATGATTTCTGATAATGTCTTATTAGGAGCTCCAATTTTATGTGACATGGAGATGAATTCGAATGACCCACAAGGTGAAAATGTAGATTGTTATTTTGCATTGTCCAAATGGAGGGGGAAGTTATATCCCATCCAAATGACAATCAATTCTTCATAAAGTTCACTTAGATTCTTTTGCTCAACATTATCTTGATTGAAGTTGAATCTTTGCAATATTAAATTCACGTTGAATTTTTCACAATGATTTTGAAAGGTCATGGATATCCATAATTCTTTTGAGGGGATTTTTTTCCACCAACCAACATCCATATCTCATGCTAAGTGATGATCAAGTTCCAATTCCAGCACCCATCACAAGAAATGCCTCAAAATTTTATTTTGAAGCATGTAATGCATTTTTTTTTGGTCATAAATAAGAAATTATGCTTGCATGAGAAGATTAACAACAAATATTCTTATTTTTTACTGCAAATTTGAATTATATCATGTTGTAACAACAAAGGACAACAATTTGCATGTATAGCATTATTTTTTAGGGCTAAAGATGAATTTTATTCATAGTGACATAATTTTTTATCTTCTTATCTTTAAAATGGGAATTACCACCATTTTTGAAAGGCCTCAAAAAAGTTTTGAGTAATCTAAAAAGACTTTTGACAATGATTTTATTGTTTTATTGTTTTATTTTTTGGTTACACATTCAATAACGACATTTTTCTATAATAATATTACACTTTAATTTGAAGCATATATGAGTACATGCTTTCAATGTGCATAATCTCCATTTCATGATCTACAATATTTTTTTGGCCATAATGGTCAAGGAATGTAAATTTTATCAATGCACAATATTTGTATCTACATTTTTTCTTTTTTATTATTTGCTGAAGGACCATTGTAATTTTTCCATTGAAAATAATAAGACTGTTTCTATCACAATGTGGGTTTTGAAGTAGGACCACATTGTTCGCATTTTGAAGGTTGAATTTTTAAAACATAACAATTTCTAAGTGACCATTGAATTATATTGATGTGTTATGAAATGGATATACATGTTTTAGTGACTTTGTTACCTTGGATAGGCATCAACCAGTCTAGTTTCTCCCATTTCCTTATAATTGATTTGAAAAAAATAAATTTTAATTCAATCATTCCATGTTTTTGTGTTTGTTTGAAATCCTTATATTTGTAAAAAATTGATCACAATGAGCTAATGTGTTCTGAAGATCTAATTCAAAAACTCTTGTCATAAGTATACGAGAGTTAGTTTGATAGGCATCAAGTCATATATTTGTAGTATATTTACATTTAGTGTGATAGAGGGAAATCTACCTAGGTTTTGTAGAAACTAAAGTGCAGGGGAGAAAAGTATGAAATCCATCTCCCCTTCATTGGTCAAGTCTTTTAGTGTTTCCAAGGATAAGACCTTGTCAATTTATAGGGTTTACTAAAGTATAGATTTTGGAACCAACACAATATAAGAAGGGATGTTTTATGCCCCCATAGACCAGTTTTTTTTATTTTACTATTTTGGGAAGAGAAGGTTACGAAAAATTGGTTGACATGATCAATAAATTTGATGTGGAAACAAATGATGTGAAGTAGTATAACCTTGAAGGATTTATTGATAATATGAGGATAAAAATTGATAGATTAGGGTATTAGAACTAGTATCTAGATAAGGAATATTTGATTAGAAATTGTTTTAACCCAGGGAGAAGAGAGAAAAGTGGAAAAATATTATTCTAATAGAGTGAAGAAAAAAATTCAATAACCCTGAATGCAAAGAGACATAAATACATCTATTGATGAAAGAGGAAATACTTAATCTTATAGTTTTGAATTTTATCAAAGCACGACATTATAAAATATTGCTATTTGTTTGATAAATTTAATAGTAATTAAGTTTTAGCTATGTAAATTATCAACAAAGAATCTCAACCTTTAATGACATTTGTTATAATTCTTCACCTTTTCATATTATTATTAATTTATGAAAAAATATATTTGATAAATATTACTTTAAATTTAAATAATCAGTTTATATTAATTTTTCTTAATTAAAAAAAATGTGAAAAAATTACAAATATTTTAATTGTATAAAATGTAAAATTATACTAATATTGTTTAATTTGAATTATTTATTTTATTTAAATACTTAATTTTACATGGATTGAACTATTTATAAATAAAAAATCAAATTTTAAGTTGTCAACATTCATTAACATACGACAAACCACATGAAAAATATTTATAAAGTCTTCCAAGCCTTTTATAACCCTCCATTCAATTCAACTATCTTTTGGTGTGGTTTTCATTTGAACACTTAAGAGATGAACTACCTATAACCTTTAATATTGGGTGGGACATTTTCAAATCTTCTTTAGAACATCTTTTTAAGATTGGGTGGGACATTTCCACCATCTCCTTTATTATGTCTTTTCATTTTGTCCCCATTTACAATTGCTAGAATGAATGTGCAAAAGATATTAACCTACATTTAAGAGTGTTAAAAGGTGTAGATGGACAGGTCTTTTCATGAATAAATAATGGTTAATTCAAGCATTGTAACCGATAAGATTATAATCCTTGTTTGTATTAAAATATACTAAGGATATATTTAGTTATAGAGTTAAGTAGCTCCCCTATCATAAGGTCAAGAAAGATGACATAATGAGAAAGATAGAGTCCATTATGTTTTTGAGTTTGAATTTTTTGATCTAGATACTTATTAAGGAATCTGTCAATTTTTGGACATTGACAATGAATAAAAGACATACATAGAGATATTGATGATGGTTGCAAACATCCAAAACCAACATGTGAATAGATTATTTGATTATGGTAAACTTTTTCTTGAAAAGCTACATAATGAAAATTAGAATTTGTAGAAGTTAGGTTGAACTCAAACATTTAGGTGATACTTTGTCTTGTGCAACATTTTCTTACTTATTTTAATAAAGTAGGGAAAATAATTTAAGTTTGTAGTTGCATTTAGAAGAAGTGCCTAAGAGATTCTTATGCATTGTGTAAATGAGAAATGTAAATATGAATATCAATTGTTCATACTCCAATTATTTTACACTTTTTAAGACTCTTTTATTACTTGAAAAGGTGGAAAATGGTTGTTTTCTGGTTTAGGACATAGAACACCACTTTTTTCCCATTTTCATTCAAGGAAAACCCTAGATATCTCTATCTAAGGTATGCAAAGGAGAAAGAGATCTTGTAATAGGGTTGTCCTAAGGTTTGATCAGAAACTCAAGAGGGGTTCACCACTAAGCCATGACTTGGAAAGACTAATGAAATGCAAGTTCTAATGCTTAAACCTAGTGCAATGCAAGACTTCACTAAATGACCTAAAAATGTATGTAAATCAAAACAAAAAGCTGAGAGATGAGAGGTGTTCACCTGGGAAACTGTAGAGGCCTAGATAAAGACTTGAAATGTTGAAAAAAATGAAATTAATTCCTGTTGGGACTCATAGGCCAGTCTAGGTGATTTAGTCCTAAATTAGGGTTTTTGGGTAGGAACATTAATCTGGCAGAGTTTTGTTTGGAACTCCTAAAAACTATAAATCTGGCTATACTGGGACTCATACACCAGAAGTGGTATATCATTTCAATTAGGGTTTTCTAAAAATTCAAAATTTGATTCTACTCTTCAATGTTCGCTTTGTCCTTTCCACCTAATTTCTAGGTCTGAAACTCTAATTTGCAACTTGTAGATGTCTTTTAAGGTGACAAATTTGATAACTTTGAACACTTGACAACTTTATCCAAACTTTCTCTTCAATGTGTCTTCAACCTAGATTTGCAAATAACACACTAAAGAGAGGGAAAAATGTTTTTTTGTTAGTAGAAAGGGGTTTTCCTTGGTCAAACCCTACTTTGGTAATCAAACCTTAAAATGAAATGAAATAGAAATGGAGAATGATGAATGAACAAAATATAATGTTGCAACTCACCAAACCTTAGCAATAAAGTGTTGCAAACATGCATGAAATGGCTCCAATGGATGTATGTCTTGATTCTTGCTTGAATGTAATAGATTTTGAATTGAATGCTAGCTTGAATCATAAAACCTTACATCACAAATGTTAGCTAAAAAAAACATGATGCATGATGACTTTGACATGATGCTTGATACTTGAATAATGGTCCAAAACACTTGATAATCAACTCTTGAAGACTCTTGAATGCTCTTGTAAATACTTGAATGCTCTTGTGAACTAAAATTTTCTATAAGGAATCCTCTCAAGAAACTATTAGCTTGATATCTTGAATTCTTACGTGAAAATGAGTGAAATAACCTTGTATTTATACATTTTTATGCCAAATTTCCTAAAATTACAACACTACAAGCTAACATCAAATCTAGGAGAATAAAATCCTGCCAAGAATTTGAATTAAATTTGATTTTGGGCCACATGAGACTCATACACCAGAAGTGACATATGAGTCCCATTATGCTTAACTATGGGACACATTTTTCAAAAATGCTTAGAATGATGTAAAATAAAAATTGGGGTCCTAAAACCTAGGTGGGGCTCATATGCCCATGGTGTTGTATGAGTCCTAGATCACTAAATATGGGCCACACAATCCAAAAACACTTGAATTATGATTGGATCTTGGTTCATGTCAGGATTATCCTTGAAAAGATGCATTAAATGAGGCTTGTGAATGTAAAATAGGGCCAATTAAGGCATAAAAAAATCCCAATTATTTCATAAAACCCTAGAAAAGTGAGAAAGTGTGTCACAACACTTTACAACACTATAAATAAGACACCAATAAGATCATTTAGTTCAAAAGGGCCCAAGACCTAATGTGAATATGTTAGACACATTACAACACTAAATCAAGTCCATGTTAGCCAGTAGTTTTTCCGTCATTACATTACTCATGTATTGAAAATTTTGGGAAAGATGGGCCAAGGCTTTCTAATGATTTCATGAAATTCCTAAGGCCTTTAGCATTGGATGAGAAGACAATTATGACCAATAATTATGGAAATTATTTTCTTCATGATAACTACACAGTTATCAATGTTTATGATAATGCACTTACTCCCTAATACTACTAATATTAGTACTAGAGAGAATAACATTCTTGGAAGTAATATGACAAATGCATAAAATTCAAATCAAGTTCATTTAAAAAAACATAATAAGGGAGGTTTTATTCTTCCATAGCTCTAATGTTTAGGTTATGCTATTTTAGGGAGAGAATTTTATGAGAAACTAGCAACCATGATCAATAAATTTGGCATGGAAGTCAATTGCACAGTAAGTAGTTTGACCTTAAGAATTTATTGATGATGTGAGTAGAAGTGTTGAGAGATCACAATATTAGTGTTAGTATCTACTGAAGGAAGATTTGATTAGAAATATTTTTTACCTTGTTCAATAGAAGCAAAGAAGAGAAAAGTGAAATAATATTGTTCTAAGAGAGGAGAAAGAAGCTCAATAACCCTAAATACAAAAAAGTAAACACATCTCTCTAAAAGAAGGCAAGAGATACAAATAGAAATATTACTTAACTTCATAACCAAAAATGTGTAGTAGTCATGAATGTGGTGAGATTTACATGTCTTAAAATATATGAATGCTTTAAATAAATGTACAAACAATTTAAAATCAAAATACTCTTATAACTATATGTGATGTTAAAAAGATACTTTATTTTATATTAAAATTATATAAGACCTATTTTATTTTGTTTACATTGTTTATTTTATTTGAAGCCTTGTTATTATTTACTTAAGAGTTTTTTGTGTTTTACTTTAAATAGAATTATATAATAATTATTTTATTTTATTATATCAAAAAGTGTTATATAATAACCATACTTAAAAAAATTAAAAAACAACTCATATATTTAAAAAAATATTATTAAATAACCATTAAATAAAATAAATTAAATTAAATAATTCAATAAGCATATCTCTAAGAATTTTTAAATAGATATATTTAATTGAGGTATGAATTGCATATTCCATTTAATAATAAAATGTTATAATAGTATAATTTTATTATAGTATAATTATATATATATATATATATATAGTCTTATATGAAGATTTAATGTTCTCATGTATGGGTTAGATAAATTTAGATGAGGGATTTCATTTCT
Source organism: Sequoia sempervirens (assembly GCA_007258455.2). Lineage (NCBI taxonomy): Eukaryota > Viridiplantae > Streptophyta > Pinopsida > Cupressales > Cupressaceae > Sequoia > Sequoia sempervirens. The sequence goes on from VDFB02000008.1 coordinate 344,138,525, forward strand.
CTTATATTTTTGTTCATATCATTGAATTTCAACTCATACATAACAGTTACATTTCAAATAAATGAGACTATTAAATACACAAATTCATTTTTTCATAACATGGAATTGCAAAGCATCGTTATTTCTTTAAAAAAATTAGTTGTAACTATGGGAGAGGCGCCCATAGTGGAGCACCTTAACTTTGCATTTCTCAAAATCCTGCGTGGAAATTTCAAATCACTCCTAGTTTTGTACAACAATTTATTTGGCAACTCATGTGCTTCTATATTTCGTTTTAGGGCCACATCATCAAATATGATGCCACATCAGCATGCTTTTTGTTGAGGTATCCAAAAAGGCCCAAAAAAAAAGTGAGACTGATAATGGTGCACTAAGTCATGTTTTATTGGTGCACTGATGTGGCACCACATGATTTGTCACTTTGCATACTTTATGGATAAAAAATGTTTTGCAATTGGATATTAAAGTTCTCCGCTATGAGGTCCACTGAGGAGTACTTCTATCTCCACTATTGATCCCTACTCCATTATGGGGCCCTCTCCCCTAAGATTTTAGTTTTCTAAATTTTCCATTTTGTGAACAAAGAAGTTCAATCTTGAATCTAGATATTTTTTATAATTCTTCATTTTAATATATTATATTAATTTTTGAAAAAAATGAAGATTGTGATAGTATTATTTTTAATTTAAACAGTCTCTTTATGTTAAGGATATATTGATTTTATTATTATAATAATTTCAATTAAGTGAAAAATGTGTTGAAAAAATAGAAATATTTATATTTTATAATATAAATGTTTATTTTTTTTTTATGCTATTTACATAATTTAATTTATATAAATTAAATTGTTTATAAAATACAATATCAATTTTGAATCTCATGTATACATATTTTCTCAAATTATTTTTAAATAAATTAGAATATTTTAGAAAAGAATGATTTGTTTTGTTGTTGGTCTTTTATTCTTGTATAAAATTATTTTGTTGTCCTAGTGGGTAATTGGTTGGTTGGTTGCTACTTTATTCTGGGCCCTTCGATATGGGTTTTTATAATATCGGGGTGGTGGTTGGTTTCTAGTGGGACCTTGTATCCCAAATTTTGAATATGTACTCTTGGCTCAGAGCTATAACCAAAGGTTTTCTTCCTGGTTCTTTCTTGCTGGTATGCTCCTTTTTGAACTAGCTTTTTGTAAAATTTGATAATTTAATAAAAAAATTAGTGGCATAGCCACTTTTATTTAATATATATATATATATTTTAGAAAAGAAAAACTATATTTTATTTTAGTAAATATTATTTTATAATTTAAAATTATTTCTTTAATATATAAGATTATGTTTAATTTTAAATGTGTTACTATCACTTAAATACCTCAATATTACACAATAATTTTGAAATATAAACTAATTTTCATCAACACAATAAAAAAAACATTGGTTTCAACAAATATTTGGTGATGCACTAAACTACTTATTAAATAAAGGGGAATAGATCAATGTCATTCAATTACACCGAATACATGGTTTTAAAAATATTGGAAAAAAAATCTAAGGGAAGTGTCCTAGTAGTTTCCATAGTTAACTTCACGCACTCATAGATCCTAAAAGATATATTTAAATTCGACAATTTTTTTTTGTCCTCTCCATATGTGACTTAATTGCTTATATAAAAAAAATTGGCTTGTGGGTAGTAACAACACATGTTGTAGAATCCGTTAAGCAAGAAGTGGTAAAAAGAAAGGTGTTTTCAATTTTTCGTCTGCTACGTAACAACTTCTTTGCCACTACCACTCATTAGACAACCAATAAAAACTTTTAAAAAATTAATGGTGGTTTAAGGTGTTTTTAATTCATTTTCATTGGAAATAGATGTATCAATAGTTTAATTTTTTTGGTCAACTATACATCTAGTAGTGAACATTTATAGATGTAAGATGCAAATATTTATTGACATAATTAAAACTATGTAATGACTAAAATACAAATGGCTATTGGGATCAGATGATAATGGAGTAAACCATTATTGAAACTATGTTAGCAATTGATGCTCTTCCCCTAATGTTGAGCACAAAACAAGAGTGGAATACTTTTAACTAATATAGTGAATTATGGTGCAAATTGCTTAGACAACATGTTGGTGAGAGAGTGGAAGCAAGCAAAGGGGTAGTCCTTGAGCAGGAAGAGGCAGCAGATTATAGAAGATATTTTCATTTGCATCCACCAAATTCTATTTGAATGTTTTGACTATGTTATGAAGAAACACCAGAATTATCATACATGCATATTCATTATGTTATACATGTGACGTGTGAAGAAAATGAAGTGGCTTCTAGAGCCGTCCAACTAGCACATTGTTTTAAATGGAAAATTCTTCAACATTCTCAACATTTACTCTTTACCTACCCACCATCTAGTGTTTTCTATAGGGAAAACTTTAGTGGTGAATCTTTTCCAATTGGCTAATAATTGAAATTGTGAACTCCAGAAATGGCGAATAGTACAAGATAAAAGGGATGTTGAATTGTCAATTTTTAACAAAAAAATAATTTCATCTCAATTTATTCACCTATGTAAATGATGCGTCATTGGAACTGATTCACCGATAGTTTATACTATAATTACAAATATTAATTAAATTTTCCAGTAATATTATATTACTACCATTAATTTTGGGGCAATATCACCACAATAATAAATTAGCATTTAATTTTAGGGATACTTTAGCCTTGAATAGGGCTTTTATTTATTGTCATCGAATAATTGATTATCTTTTTAATCAGATGGCTACAGGTTGATTTCGCAACCTAATACCCACATTCCTTTTAAAAGGCTTGTTGAGGCCTGAAATTTCTTTTGGTCCACATGATTAAACCTAATCATGTGGCCCAAAAAAAATTTTGGGCCTCAACAAGCCTTTTAAAAGGCACATGCATATTAGGTCATGGTTCATCAACCTACAACCATTCGATTAAAAAGCTAATCAATGGTCTTCATTATCGGCCTATCGCCCAAAACTTAAACCCTGTAACCTATGTCACAGGGTTCTAGAAGTTTGAAATCGGGCAATAGTATGTTGGTCAAGGGATCACTAACTTCTCTAACCTTCTCACAGTGTTCTAAAGTTTATTAACTTCTCGATTGGTTGATCTTCATTGTTGTCACGACGTCTTGGATTTTCCTAAACTCTGACTGGAGGTTATGAATTTTGTGGTTTCTTCAATTGGGAAAAAAATTATTAGCTAGGATTTTCCATTGTGATTATTATTTTTACCAATTATTCATTAAGATTCGCCAAGATTTTACAATTTTTTTAATAATGTGCATAGATTCGCTGGGAAAATTAATATTTTTTTTCAAATAAAAGGAAATATTTTCCAGGATTTTACACCTTCTCCAAGGGGGGGGGGGTTTCTTAAATTTATCCCTAGGTTTCTAGCCACTTCTCGTATGTATTCTTTTGTCAACTACTTCCACAATTTATCAATTAATTATATAAGTCTGTGAGAAGGATGAAATATCTATGTATATATCTGGGGTTTTCTTTTCTTAATATAATTTGTGAAGCTTGTTGGCTATATGTGTATGTGCAATTGATATTCTTGTATCCTCTACATCCTCTATTCTTATTGTTCTTGTTTGTTTTTTTTCCTCTATTCTATTGTAGGTTCTCATTGTTGCTGACAATAGAACAATAGTCTGGGTAGAGAAAGCTTACCCAACAATTGGTATTAGAGCCTAAAGCCAAGTCTGATAAAGCCAAGGAGTTAGCACAGGTTAGAACATGAAGAGACTGTATAGTCATTGCTAAAGTACTGAACGTAGAAGAGGGTAGATTGCTGCAACTAAGAATCATTGGGCTCATTAAAGGAATTTACAAAGATCATATCTAGTCATGGAGACAACAACAGTATGTGAAATGGAGAAATTAAATGGTGCCAACTTTTCCTTATGGAAATCCCAAATGGAAGATATCCTAATTTTGAAGGATCGGTATTTGCCAATAGAGGGAATATCAATGAAACCCACAATGATGGCAGATGAAGATGGGAACAAGTTGGATAGAAAGGTCATTACAACCATCTGTCAATATCTGACTAAAAATGTGTATTTTAATGTTTCCAGAGAGAAGGTAGCAACAAAACTATAGAGAAAGCTTCATGATGTATATGAGAAGAACACAACATTGAATAAAGTCTTCCTAATTAAAAAATTGTACAATCTCAAGATGGAGGATGCATCAGTAGTAAAACATTTAAATCAATTCAACATAATTACTAATTAGCACGCCTCTATTAAAATCACTTCGGATGATGAGATTAGAGCCATCTTATTAATGTGTTCAATGTTGGACAGTTGGGAGAACCTGATTGTAGCTATTAGTACTTCAACACCTAGAGGAGCCTTGAAGTTTGATGATGTTAGTAGTAGTTTAATGAATGAGCGGTTGTGGCATAAATCAATGATAGAAACCAGGGAGGAGAAGCCCTAACCCTAGCTGATTGTGGTAGAAAATTTGATTGGAACTGACAAGGGTATTCAAATTCAAGAGGCAGATCGAAATCAAGAAGAGGTAGACTCACCTGCTATCATTACAACAAACCAAGACACATAAAAAGAGAATGTTGAGTCTGGAAGTCAAAACAAAAGGAAAAAAATCAACTAAAGCAAATGGAAAAGCTACTGTTGTGGCATCAGATGGTGAGGTATTCATTACTATTTCATATGAGTAAACATGTCTTTGTACTTCTAATCATGATATTGATTGGATTTTATATTTTGGGGCCTCCTACCATGCTACCCCAAGCTAAGAAAATTTTATTTCTTATAAATCTGGTAATTTAGGCAAGGTTCGCTTGGGTAATAATAATTTATGTAGTATTGAGGGAGTGGGAGATGTTTTAATAAAAATAGAAGATGCTTGTGGGTTACCTTAGAATAGTGGTTTACAGATTCTAAGAGGAAGGAAATTTTGGATTTTTTCCATTCACCATACTGAATCGGTTCAGCCAAACCAATGAAAGCCCAAGTAAAAAAGCATATTTAAATGGGTTCGATCGAACATGTGTTCAACCAAACCCCTTCAATATGACAAAAACAAAAAATTGTTTCATTTTAACTGTCACTTTTACTTTGTTCTTTTACCAATCACTGTCCCTAGTGCACGCGATGAACAAAGTTTGTGATGGCGACCAAACAAGGTTTCTCTCTCTGGCGAAAGAAACTGTCCATTTGTCTCTTCAAAGTTCATCATTCTAGTTTGCATATCGAGCACTATTGAGCACTAGGTATTTAAAATTCAATTTTTTTAGAGTTCAAAATGCATCTAGTTGTTTAATTTTGAAACCCTAAATGCAATTTTTTTAAAATTTGTTGAATTCAAATTGCACTTGTTTGAAAGTTTTTAAAGCATTTTCAATATAGTATTTTGCTTTCCCATTTTGCATATATTTTTGTCTTGTTAAGCACCTTTCATGAGAAAAATGAATATCAAAACTATCAACTATCTGTTAGGGGATGAGAGGTCTATAATTTCAATGCATCTACACCTTTTCAATGCATCTACAACATTATTTCAAGTGTCAAATGCTCCATCATCACCTCCCCATCATCTACCATTTCGTAGTGGACACCTTAACTATCATCCAACTAATAACACAACAAATAAACTAAACACATATGTCACAAAATAATTTTAAAACTACAAATTTAGGGTCAAACTTGTAGATGAAAATGTAAATTCCATACATGTAGGAGTGAACCATGAAAGCCATATCTTGGTTTGTTAAAGTGTCATAATATTAAATCTTATAAAAAATCAAGAATCATATCATTGATTATGTACATTACAATAAAATATCTCCATATAACAAATCAAGCTAAAAACCATAACCCTCTTTGTCAATTCTATAGTGTGCTTGTCTAGTATTTTTAAATTCAATTGTATGTTCAAAGGTAATTTGTGTATTTACTTATTGTATCTATTTATCCTAGCTAATTAGAAAAGAAAACTCTAAAGAATTTTTTTTTTTCATTTTGGCAAAGCCATTCAATTTGGTATGTCCTACGATTTGGCCATAAATGTTTTCTTGAATCTTATTTAGTTTTTAGATTTAAGTGCTTTCTCATTGTCTAATTTCTTAATCAAATCTAAACATTGTTCGATCCTTATTTCCTTCTAATACCAAAATCATCCTCTTTTCCTAGTAAGAAGTCATAGTTCAATCCCACCATGGTTGTGAATCAAGCTAAAATTGATATGATTGGGAATATGCATGATACTAAATGTATCATAATGGAGAAGAATCATTTGACCATGAGGCCCTTGTTGAGAAAATGGTAATCAAGATATAGCTTTGATGCACACAACCTTTCTTTGGAACTTGCAAATTTGGCTAGTAATATTAATCCTAGTAAAATGATTGATCTCCTTCATATACTATGTTAATTAATAAGCCATGTGGAAAGAAAGTACTTAAAGTTAAATAGGTAAAAGGATAAGCTCAACAATCCCTTTGAGTGATGTGCCATTTTCCCTCCATCCCAAGCTTCTTCTTCATGTATTCCTCCTTATTGTTTTACTCCTATCTATCTTATAATGCAATTTATTTCTCCTTCCACCAAATCTCCCCAAATTTATCCTCTCCTTTTTCCTATATCTCATCTCATGCTTACTTATTATGATGCACATATTTCTCTTGTCTCCACATTAGTTCTCATTAGTTTTATTTACTCTTCCCATTTTCCCCTCATTGTGATATTCCTACGCAAGTCTTTGTCACTCCACACTCATTTATTATGTCACGAAAAATTTATACACCACCTTCCATTTCTCATCTTGCCACTTTCATTCATGTCCTTAATCCTAGTGTGCCTCTATCTACCGTTGACATTAATGTTTAAAGTCTTGTTGAGATGAAAAGTAATGTTGATTCCTTACCTAATGGAAACAAAAAAAGACATACATATAAAAATCAAACACAATTCAATTTCTATTGAAAATTTTACATATCCATTTTTTGTTGGATTTTTGGATCCTAGATTTGAGATGCACAATGTTAAAGGAGATCCCATGACACATTCAAGGTTCTTTAGTGCTACATATTTGGATTTTGTGTATGATGATAAGTTATTGGCTAAGTTCTTCCAATGAAATTTAAAATATTATGCTATTAAATGATTGTATTATCTTCCATTTGGGTCTATTTTTTAATATTGAAATTGGTCAATGCAAATATTGGGAATTTTGGATTGAAGTTTATTATTTTAGATTTTTTGACTCTAAACAAGGATCTACAAAGTATATACATTCTTAACATTTTCATGTGCAAGTGAGACAAATGTTAAGAACTAAAGTCGTTAGAGGCTACCACACTTAATTATGGATCTTCTAATGCTTCATCTACATCATCCTATCCTTGTAAATTTGAAAAGAAAAATTATTTCCAAAAGGATAGTAAAAAATAATGGAAATGACCATGTTACAAACTATACATTATAAATGTTTCTAATATTATGACTCTAAAGCCTCCAACCTTTTCCTTTGTAAAACGTGCTTCAAAATTTGCTTAGTGCAAACATGATTACACTTCCTCCTATTAGGCCATTAGATAAATCTAAGGTTATTCCCAAAAGATATAATGAGAAAGAATTTTGTTATTAAATTGTAGAGTTAATTGTAATTATACTCAACATTTTATGGGATTAAGGAATAATTGATTAAGGATTTGATTGATAAAAAGAAATTAGGTTGAGGGGGTTAATATTGGGGTCAATCCTTCAATTGTTCCTCCTAATGAAAATTTAAATATTTTACACTAAATAAACCTAATAAAATGGTTTTATATGAGGGTCATGAGATTGAGGTACATATACATGTTGATGAGCTTGAAATCATTGATTCACCTACATGTGAGGAATGATTTGCTGGTATTAATAAAAATTATAAGGGTACTTATTCTTCTTCTTATGTACTAGTGATTGAATTTTATAGAAATTTCTAAGGACTAACCAGTATTCAAACTTAGGACCTCCCATTTGGTGTTAGGATGCTCTACTATTGAGCTAATGCCTCACATTGTGATGAGTCCTTTTATGGCTTAGGTGTGTATCATTTCTCCAACACACTCCCTTGAGCCACAACATAGGTGTCAAATGCACCTAGCTTGGCTCTAATACCATGTTGAAATTTCCATGAACTAGTTAGGATGCAAATCTCCATCACTAAGCTACCCACCCACTTTATGATAAATCAATTTACGGTTTAGGTATGCTAATTTTTTTGACACCTTTTTCACATTGTGAGATATTACCAAATAATTATAATGGTCCTTTGGTTTTGTGTGGATCATGAACCATTTAAGGGTGTGTTTATTGATCTTAATCACCAATAAAATGTATGCATTGAATAATTTTTGTTTTATCATCATTTTATAAACAAGCATATGCATATTTGAGGGTTTATTTAAAATTGACTAATGATATGTTGATTGAAACTATAGTATACATTATTTTACCTTAATTTTTTGGTCTAAAAGATTAGGGAAGTTCTTATTCTTTGTCATATTATTTCTTCTTTAGATGTATCTCATATTTTACTTGGGTTTCCATGGATAAAGCAATATCAAGCAACATCATCTATGTCATGCCATCAAGGTATCAAATATGTTCACACTAGTAAAGAGGTTACAATTGCAAGAGATCCGTATATGCCTTTATTTTATATTAAGTCATTTAACCTTAAATAATTTTAAGAACATACCTAAGGATCCTCTATATAAGTGCAAGGATTCTTTGCCTAATTTGTAAAAATTTCAAAAGGAATAACAATGGTGGGAAAATCAAGACAAGATGCAACAATTTAGAATTCCTAAAGGGTTTACAATTATTAGAAACAAAGTAGGTTATATGTAGGTTTTATATTATAAAATGATTCAAGAATCTATAAGGCCAAAAGAACCATAAGCATTGCAAACTTTAGTTTTGAAGCATAAGGGATTGGATATTTTCATTCCTAAACATGGTTTTCATTAAAAAAATTACTCATTTAGAAAGGAAGGATGAGGATTACAAATGATAAATCTATATTTTCTTCATCTTAAAAGGGTCTTCAAACTACTTGGGTATCAAAGAATGATTTACATAATAAAAAGTTGAAAATCTACAAGTAGAAATACCAAGTTACAAAAACAAGAATAATCGTTATGGTAATAGAAAGAGAAAATGCTTCCTCTTAAAATATATGTTTATTAGAAGTTATAATTTACATAGTGTTGAGGAGCACATAATATAATAAACATGATTCAAGTACCAAAACATTAAGTATGATGATTGCGATGAGAGGATCAACTTGGGGAGGATTATTATAACATCATTAATTGGAACTTTTAATTTTATCTCTTTGTGTTGGTGTTGTTTTTAATGTTCTTAATTAGAGTGCGGATGGTGTTAATATACATTTAATGATGCATTTTGAAATTTATTTAGTAAAGGTATCATTTTGTACATCTTTAGTAATTGTATAAAAATTTGGAATATTTTGGTTAATACATCTTATTGGAAAACCATTCATTGAAATTTTTGGAAGCCCATAACCGAATGGTTTGTGATGACCTCTTGCCTTCAGGAATTTCTATTATGCTCATCAATTTCAAACCATTTTGGGGTTGTTGAATGCTTTTAAATTTTAACAAACTCATTACAAAAAGATGGATTTATAATTTCTTTTTCTTTTTCACATTTAGGTTCTCTCTTCTTATGTAATTTGGAGACATGTTGAGTTTCATTGGTTCATGTGAGATATTTATAACAAGTATGCAATGAAGTCAAAATTTATTAGATTTGATTCAAGTAATATGACATATTTATTTTTCTTTCCAATCTATAATTTTTTGATGTTCTTGGCTATATAATTGAAGTTCATTTATGTTAACAACTATTAGATTAAATATTTTTATCCCCAATTATTTTCAAATGATTTAATACTTTAATCTTTGTATTCTTATTCTTTCTTTCATCGTTTCATTTAAAATTTGAACCATTTAAGGATGCTATGTTATAGATTATAGTTGTCTTCCAATTCTTTTTAAATAAAGTTAATAGTATGAAAATATTATTGATGAGAAGATGAATTATTACAAGTTCTATTTTAGATTTGTATTCTCTTTATCTAGATATATTATTTACCAAAGTCTCATTGTTTTTTTAGGTGTACTGTATATATATATAATGTGGAAAATGTAGATCATGTTCCACCTATGCCAGATTCTTTGTTTGCAAATACTAGTAATGAGATAAAAAAAATTGAGTGATTCATTAGCACAGGGTGCAAACGCGGGGATATATAGTGAACCATGCATGTTAATATTGCATAGTCTAGAAAAACTAAAATATGAACTTGAGAGGACTAGTGCATATTCCCTAGATAGAGTGACTGCTATTCTTTCCTGCATGTGGGAAGAAGTACATGGTGACATTCCCCTTAAACAAATATAAGATAGTGTCACCAAAGAAATCATAAAAACCACTTGTTTTCCATTTTATCAAAATGTGTGTAAGGTTAGGGGATACCAGGTCACTAGATGTGTCGATCATGCTATGGCCTCATTGATCTACCCACGATTTCTCACAGCACATGGTCTATACCCAAACAATGACTAGATTCCATTGTATTTTGTTCAGCAGTTGTATGCGGAGGTCCATTTGGGCCTCAAAGTTAACTACCTAGACATTCCAACATATGTTGGTCAAGGGTGTGGTAGGATTGCTTATAGGCCCACCTATCGTCAAGCAGATAGACCACCCCCAATGTTTAGGGTATTGGTTTGTGATAGGTCTCCTGCTCTCACCCTAGCTCTAGCCCCCATAGCAGATGAGGTTGTTGTTGCTTCCCAAAAGGAAGTAATTGAAACTATAGGTGACATTGTAGCTGCCACCACTAGGATATCTGATGATCGCGTAGGTCAGTATTTGATATCTAGACATTCCTAATCCACACCATTTTCAGCATAGTGGACCACCATGGATCCTTTTACAGTGGCTGGCATCCCTACTCCTACACAGCTTGATGCACTTACAGGAGATATGTCACGCATGACTCTACATTGTTTGGCTGAGGACCTGTTGGAGGCATATGCCCACATTGCATCAAACAATGGGATCGATATAGAGCATGTTAGAGATCATTTGAGACACAAATTCATTCAGTTCTAGTATCCCATCACTCTTAGCCGAGCACTAGTGCGCATCATAATCCATCTACAGTTCATACGGTAGCTGTACAGACTATGGGTTTTACTGATATGTTGATTGGTTATGGTTCATCATCACTGATACCATCTCACCTTCATAGTCCTCTACATTCATCATTTCTAGCACAACATGGGATAGATCAGTGTAGATGTTGATTCATTGCTTGATCATTTGGTGGATATGGTGGAGGTGAATGTTTCAGAGGACTTAGGTCATCTGATATCAGATGATGTGCATGTATGTGTGCATGTGCATGTTTCAATTCTTTTTTCACTATTTTTTAAATTTCTTTTTAACTAGATATTCATATAATTTGATATATATGTGTATATATATTTTTATAGGTGGACATACCTCATATCACTCCTAGTCTTGGTCTAGATCGTGTGCATGATCGATGTTACTCTATGGATGAATCTGCTATCAGTGGACATGTGAGTTTTCATAAAATATATATTTGTGTATGCAAAGATAAAAACAAGTTCTAGATTGATATTTAAAAATACAAGTTCATTTAAAAATAACTTTCATAAAATTTATTTCATAAAAATTATATGTACTTAACACATCTTGTACACAATTTTATTTGTAGGGCTCAACACATCCATTAGAGCACGACCATTCTCATTCAGATGGCCATTCATCTAGGAGTAGACATTCATATTAGGCCATGCATTCTATATTTATGATCTTTACCACATGATGTGTATTTGATTATATGATGATCTTTAAAATTTAGTATTTGATATTTGATGATCTCTAACTTACACTTGCTTATATGATATACATACATTATCTTATTTTTTGATCTTTAGTATTCGACATTTGATGATCTTAAATTTATATTTTTCTTGTATGATATATGTACATATATTTTCTTATATGATATATACATACATTTTCCTCTTTGCTTATAATATGTGTTATGTTTATATGTATTGAATCCCTTTACATATATGTACATGTGTTTGCTATGGTTTAAACATGTTTACACATAATATATGCATGCATTTTCTTTAAATATTGAATATACATACATGTTTTCTTATTTTATGATCTCTTACAACTTACATTTCCTTATATTCAATATACATTTGATCTCTAGTAGAATTTTAGGGAAATCAATGCCATTTTATAATTAAGTTCATTCATGTTGATCACAATAAATATTTTTTTTAAAATGACTTAAGCAACATGAACCATTGAGTTGAGAACAAGATATAATCTTTTTGACAAGTAACTTGAAATTCAATTCAAATATAATTTTAAGAAAATTCAATTCAAATTATATCAAGCTATTATACATTTTTACAAGTAACTTGAAATTCAATTCAAATATAATTAAGAAAATTTAATTCAAATTATACCTCTATTATACATTTTCAACAACTAACTTGAAATTCAATTCAAATATAATTAAGAAAATTCAATTCAAATTATACCTCTAATTTATACATTTTTGACACTTTACCAAAATTCTAAAATTACTAGATATGTTGTGCATACCTATGAATTAAATAACAACAAAATCCACAATGAAATAACTTGTTTGTTTACTACTTGATTCATTTAAACTAGGATCTAGTTATTCCATGTACACTTGAATAATTTTGATTCACTTGGAGTGCAGATTTTGGAGAATTTTTTGCACATTTATCAAGGAGGCAAATATTGGAGCTCAACAACTTTTCATTTTTATCAATCAAGGAAAAATTTGGAGGATAATTTAACTAATTTGGTAGAGGACTTGTTTAGAGTCATCTTTAAGTTGAAGATGAAAATGGGACAACAAAGAAAAAGAAAAAATGCATCTCAACGAAAATTGTCAAAAGAAGAAGAACAAAAGAGGCATGATCAAAACTTGGAAAATTATCATAGAAAGAAACAAGGTACATGCTTGTTTCTTCTCTCACTCACTCTCAAGTGTGTGTTTAGTACTTTTACTTTGAAGGTTTCTAAACATCATTGCACTTGAATGACTATAAATACTTTTAAATATCCTCAAGTCATCTTGGTCATGCAAGTTACAATGTTTATATGATCCTTGACTCCAATTCCTTAAGCCAATTCTTTTTGTTTCAATATTTATAGTGTTTTGTGTCTTTCATATTTTATTTTCATCACTTCAATGTTCTCAAATTATTTTTATGTTTTATTCTCTAGGGATTCCTCGCAGGAGTCGAGCCAAATCTAGATATTGGATCAAACGAATGCGTTGAAGAACACATGGACCTTGAAGTTAGGGAGGAGCCCAAGTTCAAACAATGCTTGTTGGAGGGTCAAGATCACTTCCTTCTACTAGTATGGATGAGCATATAAAACTAGCACAAACTTCTCTCACTTATAGCTCATCATGTTTTATCAATTTGTTTGCTTGCATACATAAACTTCACTTATATATTTAACATCATCTCTCACTTTTGTTTGCAAAATATTTTGTGACACATGTGTAGGAAGGGCTCAACAAGCAAGAAGTTTTCATGCTCAATTTAAGCCAAATCTAGAGATTCGATCAAATGAATCCACTCAAGAATGCATGGTCCTTGAAGATAGGGAGGAGACATAAGTTCAAACAATGCATGTTGGAGAGGGATCGGGATCACTTCCTCCTACTGCTATGGATGAGTATATAAAACTAGTTGAGAAGGTGGGGAAACAGATTTCTCATAGAAATTTAGATCATTTACTTGAAATGGATATGGAGAAACTCAAATATTATGCCAACCAGCCTTATAATAAGAGAAAGAGGTCAGTGACTAAATCTGTAAATGGAATGATCAATCATCATTTCAATCATCTTGATACACTTGAAAAAACCCAATTGTTATCACGTTTACTTCTTCGTGATGAGCTCAAAGAGTCATTACAATTGTTGGGTGTCCATTCATCATCAAATAAGAAGAAACACATGGGATTACAAGAGGATATTGTTCAAAATGCTAAAAAGGGTTTAGATTCCATTGGGAAAGGATCTCGAATTGTGGATAAGGCCACTACAAGAAGGGTGATGTTGGCATCTATTGTACATCAAGATATAGCAAGAAAAAGAAAAATTTCAGCACTTTCAACTGAAATTGGTTATAGTAGAACCACATTGATAAAATATGAGAAAAAGAGAAAGTTTTTGGATGAGAGTTTAGAAGGAAATTGGCCAATTATGTGTAGATCTCCCCATTCTGACAGGATTGAAGATGTTGTTAGGAACTTGGTCTCAGGTTTTTGGCATGGTCAGACTCATCCATCATCAAATACTAGAGATGTTATGAGATACAGGATTGGACCTAGTATTTATGAAAATCATATCAAACATTGGCTAGACATAACACAATTTGAGATTTATATGAACTTTTGTAATGCATATCCTCATATAAAGATTGGGCAAACAATGTTTCAAAGGTTAAAGCCATATTATGTGAAGATAAACAAGTTTTTTGAAAACTTTTTGTTGTCGTTATCATATTGAATTTGATATCTACTATCAGGTGTTTCGAAAGATGAGAGAAGAAAGATGTGGGTTTCAAAATGCACCTCCTAAACAGGAAAGTTTGTTCATAAAGTCTATATTATGTGATCATGAAAATGGACCTCAAATAAATTGCATAAAAGGAATTTGTGAGACATGTGGAAATTTGGCTAAATTTCCTTCAAGAATTGAGGATACTGACCTAACAAAGACAATAAATTGCAAGAGGTAAGTACTATTTTTAGAGAGTTTATTTGTTTCAATTTCTCATAGATCAAGTTATTTGGATTCTCTTTGATGTAATGTTTCATTGATCAAGTGTGGTTTATTAGTTATTCACATATTTTATTGACACATACATTTTTTATTGACCATACATACATCATTCATTTTTTGCTAAGTGGCAAACACAACAATTCAAAACATTGATAGATACTTTCCCACATGGAACAGTTCTATCAGTAGTTGACTTTGCAGAAAATTACTCCTTTGTACATCAAAAGGAGATTCAATCAGAGTATTACTTTTCAAAGCAGATCACTAGTATGGTTCATGTGTGTTATTGACATGCACAATCAGAATTGGATGGTGTTGAGAGTACAAATGAAGAATGAGTCATTAAAAAATAATATCACTTTTATATTAGTGATGATAAAGAGCATGACACTTTTTGTCCAACATTGCTTTACAATATTTTTTGAGAATTTGAGAAGTAAGGGTGTCAAATTTTAAAATCATTTTGTATGGTCGGATGGATGTGCGGCACAATTCAAATCTTCACGGCCATTCTATGAACTTTGTATATATCATAAAATCTACAAAATACCACATGTTTGGAGTTTTTTTTAGAGTGGGCATGGAAAGGGTGAGCATGATGGAGCAGGAGCTTGCATCAAATGAGCTTTCAGAAAGCATCAAATGAGTTATCCAAAAGATCGTCTAGACAATGCACATGATGTTGTTGAATGGTGCAAGAAATACTTTGCATCAAATGTGGTCGGCACATCTTCAAGAACAAACTGACACATTCCACATATAGTGTTTTGGGAGATATCGAGTATGTATAAATTACATTAAATCAAAATTTTGAATTTATATAAATTTAAAATATATATACATATTTGTTCACATAAGTTTTTTGTTGTACATATGTATCTAGGCATGGATAGAAGATCGATGCATGGATGCAAGAGGGTAGAAAAAAAAAGATCTTTGCATTGTGTTAGGAGTTCAGATAGTTGCCATGGATGGATATTAGACACAAGGGATTACTCTTATTTTTGCACTGAGTGCATTGAGGGAAACTCTGATTATGCATGCAACAATCAAGAACTTAGTTATGTTGGTAAATGGGATATAGTGCCACTACTTGTTTCAGAAACATATGATGACGAAGAGGAAGAAAGATTTGAAGACATTCCTTTGATTTCAATTGATTATGACCATATTTTAGGATTGGTTAGAAAAGGTACATGTGTAAGTTTTCAATAATTTTAATTTTATTATATATATCTAGTTAATGATCTTTAGAGATATTTCTAATTTTTAAAGATTTTTTTTGTGTAAATTTGGTGTATAGGAGATGTTTTTGTAGTCATACTAGAGCCTGAAAATATCAAAGGTGTTAGCTATTATTTATTGTGTTGCACAGAAGAGAGGAATAAGCTAACATAACCTAAAACAAGTGATGGAATGTCATTTACCATAGGTGAGTTTGAATTTAAAATTTTATATACATTGTATTCACATGTGCACATTACATTATAAACATTAAATATATATTGTACAAACCTTGTGCACGAAAATATTGCACACACGTTCATATGTCTTACCTTAGGTTCATGTTTACCATGTAGGTTCTATTGTAGTACAAGGGACATATCTAAAACAAGTCAAATTTGTTCAGCATGGGATTCATTTTGTTGACTATCAACCTGATAACAAGGTATCTCAATATAGTCACTTAATAATTGTTGCCACTCTACATCTCCATGGAGTTCCACATCCACGTGGCTGAAGAAAATGGAGACTAGATAGTGATGATCATCAAAAAATTCTACAAGTTATTGAAGAGTGGGCTGAACCAGAATATTTGACTTAGATTATATCCATGGTTTTCAAGTTCACTTGTAACCCTATACATGTTCAAATGAGAACTTATAGCAACTTGAACATAGTTGTAAATCATTTTGTGTAAATTACAATTATATGTACATATTTTTTCCATGAAAAATTCTTAAGTTCAAGAATGTTTGATAGCATCATCTCTCACCTTTTTTTGTTGCATGTAAACCCATATTATATGCTTTCAATCATTATTTGAAATCTAGTGATTTTTTTTTAAAATCATTTTTCCTACATTACAATTATATACAACTTATATTTGTTTCATGGAATTCTTAAGTTCAAGAATTATATACACTTATATACAACTTATATAATTTGTTCCATCGAATTGTTCCATGGGAAACTATGTAAATTTTAAAATTAAGTATTATATAATTATAAAATTATTGTACCCATTAATAAAACATAAATGAATGCAA
>VDFB02000008.1:344157365-344233834 GCA_007258455.2 Sequoia sempervirens
CTAGGACCCCCTAGCCTTTATCTCTCTCCCACTCCCCCCCCTCTCTCTCTAAAGTATCTCCCTGCTATCAAGGATTAAATTTGATGATCAAATTTTCCTCTGAATTTTTTTTTTAATAACGGTTATCTATTCAAGGGTGTCCTTAAAACATTATAATATACCTTAGTGTATGTAAAATTATATATAAATCAAACATATATATCATTAAAATTCTATATAAATTTTGATAGTTTATCCAAAATATCTCCTTTTACAATCTTCTTAAAATTTTGATTGTATTCTATGGAAAAAATCTTTCTCTTAAGCTATCATTTAAAAAGAATATAAATAATATTTATATTAATATTAAAATCAAGGTGTTCGACCAAACATGTTTAGAATTTTTGGTCGAACCCATTTAAAATCATTTTTTTATTTTATGTATAGTGGGTTTGGTTGAACATTGGTTCGAGTGAACCCCTATTCGACCTAACATTTTTATTTTCTTCGACCGAACACCTGTTCGGCTGAACCTTTGTTTTTTTACCCTTGCCTCCTAAGGCACCAAAATTGCTGAGAATTTTGCACTTCGAAGCTCGATTTGAGAATGAAAATGGAGGAGATCTCAAAAACCCAACTAGTATCGGGTTCCCCTCAAAACGAGCTATCCAACGAATATAATTTTAATATGTTTTGATTATATTATCTATCTATTTTTTAAGTTTTATTAAATATAGGTTTTTCACTAAAAACAAAACTCTGTTATGCACAAGTGGAAAAATAGAAGATTATCAAAAAAATTAAAAATATGAGTGCACTAGATATTGGAGTCCGTGATCAAACCAAAAAAAAATAAAAATCAATACATACAATAAAAGTTATGCATTATATGGTTGAGCTCAACCAACAGGAGGTGAACCCGGGGTTGATTAACCTAGATCAGGGGGCTTGAGGGCTTTGCTCAGGAGGATCTTGTTCTTGATTCTTCTTTGGGTCCTCATAGGGATGATTGTCTGCATGTGGTAGCTGATCAGCAGTTGGTGGTTCCTGAGGTGCAGGTACCCTCAGTCATTGCTACCTAAGTAGGTGAGGATTATTCTCTCCCTGGGCAGAACACTGGGTCAGACCCAGCTAAGAAGACGAAGCCTCCCCCCAAATTGGGCATCATGCAGAAGGATTTTAAGAATGGTGGGGCAGAGAAATTTGCTAAACCTAGCAGAAAAAAGAATATGGAAAAGATTAAATTGGCTGGCGAGACTTTGGTGGAGTCAGGGTCGGTAAAGACTCTGGATTCTCTTTTTTCAATCCCCTTGAAATGATTGTTTTGTCATGGAATGTACGGAGCTTGAACAACAGCCCTACACAAAAAGAAGTTCATGATTTAGTTAGAAGTCAAAGACCTGATGTTTTATTTTTGTACGAGACTAAGTTATCTATTGAGAATATGCAAGGTTTGGCACCTAAGTTGTGGAGGTCAGTGCATCGGAGCTCATGGAGTGTCTGGGGGTCTTGCTTATTTATGGAATCCACGGAGACTCCAACCTCTTTGGTGGATATCTTCTAAATCCTCTCTATCTATGATTGCTTCTAGTTTTGAGACTAGGGAAGTCATTCTCTTTTCGAATATATATGCTCCTATGGATTTTCGGGGTAAACAATGTTTGTGGTCCCATATCAGGCTTATCTATAGTATGATGCCTCTTCATCCATGGATTTTGGCTAGAGATTTCAATGCTATTTACGAGTTGGCTAAGAAGCGAGGTGGTATTGGAAGGCTGGAGCCATCTGTGATGTTGCTCCGAGACAATATTAATACCTTGAATCTTGTTGATATAAAACCCAATAATGGGTAGTTCACCTGGAACAATCATCGGGTTGGTGATTTCTGCATTGCAGAAAGATTAGACCGATTTCTAGTTTCCTGCTACTAGATTTGTGGGATGTGGTCGTCTTACTCTGAAATCTTGGATTGGAGAGGTTCTTACTACTGGCCTATTAAGCTTTCTATTGAGTCAACTCGTGTGCCTCGTATGCCCTCTTTTAGGTTCCAACTCATGTGGTTGCGGGACCCTTCTTTGAATGCCTTTGTGACTGACTAGTGGAAGAAACAGAGACCGACTTATGGTACGGCAATGTATTCCGTCGCAAAGTTACTCCAATATGTTAAATATGAGCTCAAATGGTAGAATCACAAGTATTTTGGGAATGTCTTCCATGCAAAGGCGATGGCTCAGGATGACTTGGATGGTATCACGAGGAGGTTAAGGGAGGATGGGGTGACGACTAAGTTGCTTCAGGATGAGGCTTAGGTTTTGAAAACTCTAGAAGAATGGGAGCTATGAGAGGAAATGTATTGGAAACAAAAGGCTCGCATTGAGTGGCTTCAGAAAGGGGATAAAAACACAGCTTTCTTCTTCAATTCGGTGAAATCTAGGCATCATGGTAATTCTATCTCTGGTCTGGTAAATGATAGGGGAGACCATCTTTCCTCCTTCCCTAAAATCTCTAGGGAGGCAGTGCAGTATTTTGAATCTCTTTTTAGGGAGGACTCGCAAGGGGGGTCTCCTAAGGAAGCACAAAGTCTTTCTTGTATCCCATCTCTCGTGTCTAGTGATTTGAAACAACAACTCATGAGTGACATCTTTCTTGAAGAGCTTGAAGGGATTGTTTTCAATATGAAGAAAGGGAAGGCGCCTGGCCCTGATGGCTTCCCGGTTGAGTTTTTTCAAGAATTCTGGGATATTATCAAACTTGACCTCCTGGCAGTGGTTCAAGAATCTCAATAGAATAAGCAGATGCTTAGGGCTCTAAATGCTACCTTTCTAGCTCTTATTCCCAAGAGTGAAGGGGCAGATAGGTTATGCCATTTTCGGCCCATTTCTTTATGCAATGTAATTTATAAAATTATTTCTAAACTTATTGTTGATAGGTTGAAAAAGGGGCTTGCGGAGCTGATCTTTGAGGAACAAAGTGGTTTTGTTTCTGGTAGGAAAATTCTCGATGGGATTGTTATTGCAACTGAGGCCATCCATTCTATGGCCAACTCTAAAGAGAAATTGATGTTTATTAAATTGGACATGGCTAAGGATTATGACAAAGTCAGGTGGTCCTTTCTTCAGCAGGTTCTAGGTGCTTTTGGTTTTGCTGAAGAATGGATTCAATGGGTTTTGAGTTGTGTTACTTCAGTCTCTTTCTCTGTGCTTATCAATGGGAGTCACTCTGAGTTATTTGGTGCTTCTAGGGGGCTTCGTCAGGGAGACCCCCTTTCTCCTTACTTGTTTATTCTTTTGGCTGAAGGTTCAGGGAGTTGGATTAGATAGAGTGTGGAGTCTGGTCTCATTCAGGGTTGGAGGTGGGGTGGCACCTTACCTCCATAGACTCACTTACAATTTGTGGATGATACTGCTTTGATGGGGATGGCTACAATGTGAGAGGCTTCTAATTTACGAAGAGTGTTGGATGTCTACCTAGTTGCTTTAGGTCAACAGATTAATGAGGATAAGTCTTCCATTTTCTTCTTCAACACTTCGGGCCCCATTCAGCAGAGGATTGCCTAGACTTTGAGATTTCAGATTGGGACTCTCCCATTGACTTACCTTGGCATTCCTATCTCGGTGTGCAGATTGCCTAGGGTGTCTTGGCAGATCATTTTGGATAAATTTTAGGCGAAAGTT
Source organism: Sequoia sempervirens (assembly GCA_007258455.2). NCBI lineage: Eukaryota > Viridiplantae > Streptophyta > Pinopsida > Cupressales > Cupressaceae > Sequoia > Sequoia sempervirens. The sequence goes on from VDFB02000008.1 coordinate 344,161,019, forward strand.
AATCACTAGACTCACTGATGGCTATCCTTTGCTGGTCAGGTCCAGTTGATTAAGTCAGTGGTGCAAGCTCTACCCATTTATAGATGCATGCTCCAGGTGGCCCCTATGAACTTTCTTAGGGACCTTGATTCTGTGGCGAGGAAATTTTTATGGGCTAGTTGCTTGGAGTCCTCCAAATGGAGTCTAGTTAGATGGGAGGTTGTTTGTAGCCCAAAACATTATGGTGGACTGGGTCTGAGGTAGTCAGCTTTGACTAGGTAGGCTTTGGCTGCAAAGCTATACTGGTGGTGGTGTAACGAGTAGGATAAGTGTTGGGCCAAGGTTCTTTCTCAGAAGTACCTCCCGGGGATCCCTCAACCTGATATTTCTAGGTACCCCTTGGTGGGGAAGGGCTCTGTGATATGGGGCACTCTCAAAAAAGGGGCTATTCTTATTAAGGATGTGTTATTTTGGATCTACAAGAAGGGGACTGAGGCCCAGTTCTGGTCAGATTCTTGGGATGGTTTTCCTCCCATCACCTCTCAATTTCCCAACTTGTTGAATCTTTGCCAAAGATTTCTTGAGGTTGGTTGGTCGCGGGTGAGCGATTTTAAGTCATTTTCCTCCTATGGTTAGATGGAGGTGGCCAAATGGAAGTCCCTGGATGAGTGGCCAGATGTTGGTATGTAGGAGGATTGTGCTGTGCTGCAAGGTATCCTCGCTAGTCAAAGGTGTAGTTCTCTCTGAGATGATGATGTGCTTTCCTGGTCCCCCAATCCTAAGGGGACCTATACTGTTGTGTTGGGTTACAGTGTGTTATTGTCTCATAGGTTGGCTGGGCCTGAAATTCAATGGTGGAAGAAGGTTTGGAACAAGCTTTCTTGGCCAAAATGTAGTTTCTTTGTTTGGATGTTGTCCTGGAATAAGTGTTTGACTTGGGATAACATTCGGAAAAGAGATTTCCATGGTCCTTCTGTTTGTGTTATGTGTGGGGCTAATGAGGAGGACTCTACTCATTTGTTTTTTCGGTGCTCTTTTGCCATCTAGCTTTGGCACTTTTGGTGGGGTGTTTGGAAAATTCCTTGTGTTCATGCCTCCTCCTTGATTGATTTTTGGCAGGGGATGGGTCGACCTCCTTTTGTGGCCTCCTTTTTTGCAGGAGGTGTGGTATGTGGGGCATGTCTTCTTATTGTGGCAGATTTGGTTGGAATGCAATCGACGGATATTTTGTGGAGAGCAGAGGCTGGGGCAACAAATTTGGCAGAGAATATTGGTCATGGCCTAGGAAATAGTGGAAGCTTGGTGTGAAGTGGAATTCCCTTTGGTGAAAAGGGATATAGAGTTGGTGGAGAGATTGGGGATTCAGGGGTCATCATTGGCTTTCGCTAGGGATAAGAGAGGTCGACATGAGAAGCAAAGAATTGTTAGGGATGGAAAATGGCAACTTCCTCCATTTGGTGTTTTGAATATCAATACTGATGGCTCTTCAAGAGGCAATCCGGGACTGGCTGGTATTGGGGGGATCAGTAGGGATTCTTCAGGCTCGGTGATCTTCCTCTTTTCGATCTATGAAGGGACACATACCATCAACCTTGTGGAAGGGTTGGCTATTCTTGATGCTCTTGAGAGATCTCATGCTTTAGGATGGAGAAGGATTGTTTGTGAATCTGATTCCTAGATATTAATCAATTTTCTTATTGAGCGGAAAGTGGTTGATGTCAGCTGGCAGTTGGCTAGGGTTGTGCAACAAATTCTGCGAGTTAGTTCTTTGATGGAAATAGTGACTTTTGTCCACATTCCAAGGGAGTGGAATAGGGCAGCTGATTGTTTGGCAAAATGGGCTTCGGAGCATTGTGGGGGATAGAGAATTGAGGGGTGGGATTTGGTCCCTCAGGAGCTCTATCTCAATTTAATGAATATTCTTGCTGAAGATAGGGTTGGAAATGGTGACAGATGATGATGTTGGCTGTTTTATCTTTGTTTGGGTTGTTGTTCTTGTTTTTCTTTGGGACCTTGGTCCTTTGATTCCTTTGTAATGTTACTTTCTGATCTTCGATAAATTTTTTACCCCTTTTATAAAAAAAAATTTATGCGTTATACGGTCGTGTTCTGTCTAAATTGTAATTGATTTGAATTTGAAACTTGATTAAAGAAAATATACTCAATAAAAAACTATGTAACCAAGTGGAAGCACTAGATATTAGAGTTAGAAATCTAAATTTGAAAGAAGTGGAATTTTATCTTTCAAGGAAAAAAATTTATGCGTTATATGGTGTGCGTCACTTTTTAAAAATGTTATTTTTTGAAAAAAAACAATTTTCATGGGAGATGGAAAATGAAGTGCAATCTGATTCCAAAAAAATTGGAAAAAATATTTTTAGAATCTACAGACAAAATATGACAAGACTCTAGTTTGCATCATCTTCAAATTCCTCATGGTTTAATTGCTATAGGTGCCCGAATGTGGAGATTTTGTTAAAAAAAAGATCAGTATCCAGTTTGGCCAAAAATTGTAAACCACTATTGTGGGATCACCCTTGTATTTTATAGCTTAAACAAGTTAGGCATGTACCAGAGCTTGGAATGAATTTAGTTTTAGCTAGAAAGCCAGATGATGAAGGCTATCATATAGTATTTGGGTTACCCTTGAATGTAGTAGGTGGAAAGTGGGTATGCTCTATGTCCTAAGTCATATGATAGCATCCATCTCACTTTTCATATACAACATTTTGGTGAACCTACATTTAGAATGTTAAAATTCTGATTTGGAGTGCGTCATCATCCTAGATTTGGCTTGCATTAACATTGCATTAGAATTTGCATTGGTTAATTTGCATTCTAGGATTTCAAATTTTGCATTAGTGAAAGATAATATAGTTTGTATTTTAGCATTTAATTTCATTGAAAATGAAACAAAATCTACATTTGCATCAAAGATACAGATCATAAAACATAAAAAACACAAAATTCAATTAATTTTTTTTGAAAATTTTGAAAAAAATCCCTACTGGGACTCATTCACCACCTTGGGCGAATCAATCCCTTTCCATATATATAATTTCATTTTATGGAATTTAAATTTTTGTTTTTGAGTTTCTATGCCGTATAAAAATGGCCCCTTGTCATTTTCATGGCCTTTTAGGTCTTGTTTCATGATGTTTGATCTATTTTGCTCTGATTTTATGATGTAACATGGCTTGAACATGCATATTTAGGTACTAAAGTTCAAATAATGATGTCTTGAGAAGGTGTTGTGAATTTTTGTAAAGAATTTCTACACTCTTCTAGACTCTATTCATTACAATTCACCTAAAAGCACCTTTTCATCATTTATCAAGTCTTATTTTGAAGTGTTGTATAGCCTTGTAATAAGATTTCACGCTTTTCTAGGCATAACTTCACTATTTATCCCTTTCTTATGCTTTATTTGGCCCCTTTATGCCCTTATATGCTTTAATTAAGTGCATTTTTGAATGTACACTTGACAAACAACATTAAATACAAGATAATTCCTGACACCCATTTTTAGGTCCTAGGTGGGACCCATTTTCCATGGGTGGCGAATGAGTCCCCCCTTGGCTCCAAATTCAAAATATTTTAAACTTCCTTTCGAGTTTTTATTCAAAATCACTTCATGTCAGCCTGTGATGAGGTATGAATGGGTTACTAAGGCACAAGATTGTATAAATAAGTGATTTTCACCTCATTTTACATCCTCCAACATTCACACATCACATTCAAGCATTTAAGCATCTTATAACATCAAATCAAGCAGTATTCAAGCATTTTGGAGCATCCATTCACACTACTTTATATTTTCATCATCAAGGGTTTGGTATGTTGATAGCCTTTGCATGTTAGTTTATCATTCTCTTTCATTTCATTATTTCATTAATCGTTTGATTACCAAAAGTGGGGTTTCACCAAGACAAACCCCTATTTGCTAACCGTCAACCATTTTCCCCCTCTTGCATGTGTGTTTGTAGACCTTTGTATGCATATTTAGCAAGCATTTAGGTGTTAAAGATTGGTCAACAATTCAACTAGGTGCTTCAATTAAAATCAACTCTATTTCAAGCTTGGATAAGGTTTTTTGTCTATTTCCTACATAATTGACTTTGACAACCCAACAAGCAGACATTTCCAGATTCGATGTTGTAGAGTTGTCTCTTGATTTCTTAGAATTTTGGGAGAGGACTCATTCACCACTAGTGGTGAATGAGTCCCACCTTAAGATTGAAATTATAGATTTTTTAGGATTTTAGATCCTAATAGTTAGAAACCTGTTCCCGGGTATGTGTAGGATCATCATGGAAAAAATAGGCCCTTAAGTAGCAAAAAATTCAAAAAAATTAGAGTTAGGAAACTTGATGTGAAAATTTGAATAAGTTATCTATATTATTTCAAAAATATGTAATAATAGAATTTGTAGAAAATTGAATGTAGTTTCTAAACTACTAGGTTTATTTTATTTTTAAAAATCATTTGAAAAATTGAAATTTCAATGTAGTACTTAAATTTCAGGAAAAATAAGAAGTAGTGTCTATCTGACCACCCAACCACAATAAAATAATAATATTTTTTTATAAGATTTTAGATATAAGTAGATGACTCATGTCTCGATGTGATGCATATTTTTGTGTAATTTTTTTCCAAGTAAATAATTAATTATGATTTTTTAATTACAAATTTTAAAAAATATAAAAACTTCTACGTGTAACCACCTTAACTTGGTCAAAACTTCATGAAATTCAATTTTTTTAATCCTCTAGTATACAAAGCATAGAATGTGATGGCTATTTCAGATTCAAAAAATGTGATACCATTTGAAAACTATAGATGTTTTTCAATCAACCTATCATTCAAAACTTTAGTCATAATTCAAATAGAAAATGAATAATAATAATTTATTAAATTCAAATTAAAACATAATTTATATTAGTGGAAATTTGAGAATCTCCTTGAAAAACCCTTTTTCTTTCATTAATTTTAGGTAAAAAAATTTCATCAGCCACATACCCTACAAATACTCATCATATCACTACTTTTTCGCCCACTATGATCCTGCACATACCCTCCCGATAATTTTTCACCAGTAGTAGGACTAATTCACCACCTTGAGCGAATCAGTCCCATTTTTTATTTTTTGTAATTCCAAATAGCATCCAGACTATTCTAGATTCCTCAAATCTTGCCCAGGTGCACTCTGATTGAACCAATTTCCTTTTGTTTTGCATTTATTTATCTTTTAGTTCATTGTTTGCATATCACAATGTATTTTCTATCATAGTGTAAATCTTAGTTTTTCATTCATAATCAATCATTTAAATCACTTAATTGCATCTAATACATTTCATTTATCTCATATAACATCATACATAACATAATTTGAATGAAACCCTTAGCATTTTTGGCCCTACCTCTCTCCTTTTATGTGAAAAACCGTAAAAGAGCTAGAGAAGTGCATTAGTGCTAGAAATCTATAGTTAATTTTGGTGAACCTTCATTTTGAACACTTTGCATCTCTGATTCCATTCACATATTGCATCCTAGATTTCTCTTGCATTAACATTCAATTAGGACACTGTTTTGTTTTTGCATTCTAGCACTTCTCATATTGCATTAGTGAAAGCTTTGTTTAGATTTCACTTTTGCATTGCATATCATTGAAAAAACTAAAAAGTTGCATTCTGTATTGTTAATTGCATTCTAAAGAGCATTAGAATCATTTAAAAGTTTCTAAAAAACAAAAAAATATCATACTGGGACTCATTCACCACCCTGGGCTAATCAGTCCCTCCACTTTTTAAACAACATTTCTAGCATTTTTCTGGCATTTTTCTGCATTTTTTTTTTCTTTAGTTACTTCTCTGTTACAATTAGTAGAATTTATGTTATTTGCATTTAGAACTCTTAGATTACCTTGCATTTGATTTCACCTCAGCCTTTGTGGTACTTGTATGAGTGTTTGGTGCCCCATTGATAATACTCTAGTGAGATGAAGTTCTAGACTCATGACTTCCCATGATAGCACTTTTGTTGTGGACCTTGAGATCTCAAGAGCTCCTACTCCTATTATGGACGATGGTGCATTAGGAATTGATAGTACCACTTCTATACCTTCACCTTTCCACCCAATGAATGTTGACACCCACAAAAACTCCCTCCCACAAGAAAAGGTCATTAATATTCATGAGGATTTTTCACATTTACAACAAGACTTGTCACTTGAAAACATTTCTACCACTGCCATACCCGCCATTGAAAATATTCATTATTTGATTGAAAGTGATGATGGTTTGCAAGTGATGAAGAGAATTGATGAGATTTACAATAAACATGCCTCTTCTAATACCCAATCTGTAAACATTCTTGTAAGCCAAGGAGGACCTCAAGTTCCTCCCCCTTCAACCATAGCATCCATACCAACTTATAGCAATCTGCAAGTCACCACAACTATGCACCAAGTTAATTTTGTGGCTACTTCTTTCACAATTCCAACTAGCATTCCTAGTTGTCTTGTGGCATTGCAAGTCCCCTCCACCACCTTCACCCCCCTTAGTATTCCTTTCACTTCCCCTAACATCACCTACACTCCATCACCATTTTCCCTTCCTCCTCAAACCACTTACCTGGACATTGTTCTTACACAACTCCTTCACCGTTTCTTCCATGCAACAACAACTTTCCACCATTAGCTAAGGTCAAACCACTCCACCCACATATCATGTCCATATCAGCCCCTTATCCTTAGAAATATTGCATACCCCAATGCCACAAGGGATAGAAATGCCTCAGTTTGAGAAATACGTAGGTAAAGGAGAGCCTATCAATAATATTAATGCTTATACAATGTTATGCAGTGATTTTGTCCTTAATGATAAACTTTTAGCCAAAAATTTTCCATGGACCTTGAAAGATACAGAATTAGATTGGTTTTCCAACTTTCCTAATTATTCCATCTGTTCCTTTAATGAATTGGTAGATTCCTTCATAAGTCACTTTCAAGTTCAGATGACCCCTAAAAAGACAATGGCTGACCTCATGAGATGTAGAAAAAAAATAGATGAAAAAGTAACTAATTTTATCTCACGATACCAATCCTTGTATGCTCAAATTGATGTCAAGATTCCTAATGCACATATGCAAAAGATGTTTATTGAAAACTTGCACACAAACCTTCAAGATAAACTAACTTTGATGAAATTTCCTTCATTCATGCATTTATGTACAACCTTGTGTGAATATCACAACTCAGTTTCTAGTCATGATTCAAAATCCACTTCAAACTGAGTCGACAAATATGAACCACAAAACCAAAATAACACACAAAACTTTCGCAAACCAAACGGAGGCTTCTTATAGTTCAATCTACCTCCTCAACTACAACAACAAACCCAACTAGTTCAAAATCAAGTGTTAGTTGTTAAAGCAGTGGTGCCTTATACCGATAGGAACCCAAAGAGACAATTTACTCCCTTACCTGATACCCTCAATAACACAATGAACCAATTACTTCAACAACACATGCTCAGTTTGCCACCCGTTAAACCACTTGATCCAAACCAGCCATTACCACCCACCTTCAAACCTAATGCTTATTTTTATTTTCATCACCAAAATGGACATGACACTGAACATTGCGAGCATCTAAAACATCTAGTTCAAGACCTCATTGATTCAAGCCATTTGTCGATTATGGGTGTTAATGATCAAGCAAACAAGTCTGTTGCACCCCGTAACCAAAATTTACAAATTTTCACCAACCCCATGCCTAAACACACTACTTCATTTGTGAAGGCTAGCAGACCTTCAAATACTGATGTAATGAATGTTGATAGAAATAGTGAACAACCTGATATAACTCCAACTGTTACCATAGTTAGTCCTATGGATAAACTTGTGGGTGCAATAGACATTATCCATCATAACTTGGGCCAAACCAATAAATTTCTTGATATCACTTTTTCTACTAAAGACATACTACAAAAGCTTCTTGATGGTCCTCTTTACATAGTTGGAAAAATCTATGATAAACCCACTAATGGGATATTAACATATCCCACTTGTGGCGATAATGTGATCACATATGAGTTTCTAGTATTACATGAGCTATATCAAGATGATTATAATAAATCAACTGCATGGATTAAGACACATACTAGCTTTGAATTCCCTACAATCGTATTGATCATACTCCCCTTATAGATATGACCTAAAGCTTCAGATGTAACATTTTCAATTATTCTACAATCTGACTAATTTTGTTTGTAGCTAGGTCACCCTTGGTTTCGCTCAATGAAAGCGGTTCCATCAGTGGTTCACAAGTGTTTGAAGTTTCCACATGGAAATGAAATATTCACCATACACCATAGTGGTTTTAATCGCTTATCTTCTAAAGGTAATTTTTCCTTAGAAGCCTTTTAGCCTGAACCTATGCAACCTATCACACCTCAAAAGGACTTCTTTTTCATAGCTTATTGAAAGTTCAAAGCAAAAAAAAAAGCCAAATTATCACTTCGTAACACGTCCCGGTCCACTTCCGCTCCGCCTATCATAGATGAAACCATGCTTCAACCTGAGTTTGATATTGAGAAAACCATACAACCTCATGAACAACCACCCTTACACACTTCTCCTTCATTGTTTAAAAGACCAAGAGAAAAAGAAACTAATCATGTCATACCTTGTCTCATTAAACAAGTGTATAAAGCCAAAGAGAAAGTAATTGATCTATCCTCTTTGGTTTCTTTTGTTCTTCCCTCTTTAGAAGCAGAAGAACCTATGATAACTCAATTCACTCTTACACCTCCACAACTTCAAAACATAATTAAATGAAACCACAGTTCTAGGGAACGTAGTCGTCATCGTCATCTCCTCGCTTGTCAATCTCACATGGGAGAAAACAATAAAAATAAACCTCTGCCTTTGATAGAAGTAATAGATGACCACCCTCCTTCTCCTGATCCACCACATGATAGTCTAGTGCAACCTTCACAACAAAATGAACCAATCCAATAGCCATAGCCTTTGATACATCCTTCCTTGGAAATCACCCTTTGTCCTCCCATCGTCATCAATCTTGATGATGATGATGATGATGATGATGATGCGACAGTAGAAAAAATAGATGAAGAAGTGTACAATGACCTAAATTCTTTGTTCTCTTCTAAAATGATTTTAAATGATAAAAAATATGAACCAAGTAAAGAACCTGGCATGACTCCTAGTTTGGCACTTGCAATTCTTCCTTTGGACAGTCAACCGTCCTCACATTACACTGGACATGATTGGGAGGCAGATGACTTGTTAGATGGTTGACTTGAATTTTTCTTTCTAGCCTTTTGCATGTTTATTTTATTTTGATTTTTCTTTCATGTGTATCATGTTACCCCATAATATGTGTTTGATGTTCTCTCTCATCGTACACTTCCTCTATTTGAACCTTTATTCTTCTATTTGTCATGCATTGTCTTTTTTTCTTTTGTTTTGTGTTTTCATTTTGGGGATGATGCAAAGCATAGAGACACCCTATGTCTCTTCCATGTTGAACCAAAAGGTCCTTGTATTTTTCTCATTTTGTTTTGTGTTCTCCTTTTTGGGATGACGCAAAGCGTAGAGACACCCTATGTCTCTTCCATGCTGACCTAAAAGGTCCTTGTATTTTTTCTCTTTTTTTTTGCTGTTATCCTTTTGGGGATGATGCAAAGCGTAGAGACACCATATGTCTCTTCCATGTTGACACAAAAGGTCCTTGTCTTTTTTTCTTTTGTTTTGTGTTTCCCTTTTGGGGATGATGCAAGGCATTGAGACTGCAATGTCTCCTACATGTTGACCCAAAAGCGTTTTCATTTTCTTTCTTCTTTTCATTTTCTTTTTGCTTGTATTTTTATTTTGGGGATGATGCAAAGTGTCGCAGACCGTAATGTCTCTTCCATGTTCAGCCAAAAAGATTTTTTTTTCCTTTGTTTTCGCTCTCTTTGTGTTATTCTTCTAGTTCTATGTGCTTTGGGGAATGATGACATTTCTGAGCTCTTTCATAAAAATACTATAGCAATGAACATACTGACCCCAAATCCATAGATACCTTATGTGCTTGGTGTGCTCATTTCTAGGGGGAAACTCCCTTTCTTTGTTTTTCAATTTCCCTTGACATGATGCACTCTAACTTTGAAACATATGACTTGGCATAGGGATTTCCAAGTTGGCTCTCAATTCTTGTTTTCCTTTAACATTCTTCCATTTACTAGACTTTAAAGTAATTACTCACAAAATGGTGTGTAGCAATTCCTTTAAAGTGGGGGGCATACAATACCATAATTCATTTTCATTCTTGGTTCCTACTGTAGCCTTGTCGTTTATATGATGTGTTCATCACTTTGCGGATGACATTAGGTATGATGTCCTTCATAAATGTGATCTATCTTATCATATTACATTCCTCTTGGTGGTCTAATGTGACACACTGCATCCCCTAAGTTGTGAATATTCTATTCTTTGATTTGTACTCTCTTGGAGACAATAGAAACAATGTTCCCTAAGTGACTAATCTTGCATGAACTTAACAAGAATCCTTTGAACATCTTTCACATTTTAAATTTTACATTTTACATTTTACACTTTACATATTACATTTTACATTTTTACATTTTTCATTTTTTCCACCTTGCATAACACAACTTGCATGCCTGTGGTACCTTGCTTTTTATTCATGAGTTATAAGCATATGGAGCTTTGCTTGTCTCATGGAGCATGAACTGAATTTTTTCCTTGTGGTGCCTTGTTAAAGTTATCAGGAGGTATAACTTTGATATGGTTGAGCGGGAAGTCCACCTAGCAGCATGACTTTTTCCCATAGCCACTTTTGTATGTGTGAGTGCATACCAAATAGCGTATGCATCTTACCTTTCGGGCTTTTTCACTCCGCGGACAACCAAAATTTTTGTGGCCCCAAAGTGAGTATATTTGGGCCTTCTCACCCGACGGACCACTATGAGTTATGTCACCCTAGAGTGAGTATGAATTCTCTTCTTCAAACAATCAGCCTAGATCTAATCCACAACTAGTTAGACTAACGATCAAAGCTTCATTCGATTCTCAACACTTGTGTGTTCCTTTGTTATTATGCTTACTTTACCATGGGATCTTCATCCTATGGGCTTGACCAACCCTCTTGATGATTGTCATTCCATCTTGCTAATGTAAGTGCATTTGAACCCTCCTCTCGATGTCCATGCTACCTTAGCGTGAGTTTGAAGTAATTTCATCTTCTCACTAAAGTGGGGGCTAAATGTGTCATAGAAAAATAGCCCCTTGTCATTTTCATGGCCTTTTAGGTTTTGTTTCATGATATTTGATCTATTTTGCTCTAATTTTATGATGTAACATGGCTTGAACATGCATATTTAGGTACCAAAATTCAAATAATGACGTCTTGTGAAGGTGTTGTAAAAAATTTCTCTACTCTTCTAGACTCTATTCATTACAATTCACCTAAAAATCACCTTTTTCATTGCTTACCAAGTCCTATTTTGAAGTGTTGTAAAGCCTTGTAACAAGATTTCATGCTTTTCTAGGCATAACTTCACTATTTTTCCCTTTCTTATGCTTTATTTTTCCCCTTTATGCCCTTATATTCTTTAATTAAGTTCATTTTTTAAATTGAAACCTGACAAACAACATTAAATACAAGATAATTCTCGACACCCATTTTCAAGTGGGTATGTGCAGGATCATGATGGGCCAAAAAGTGGCAATATGATGGGTATGTGTAGGGTATGTGGTTGACGACTTTTTTTACCCAAAATTGATAAAATGAAAAGAGTTATTAAAGGAGATTCTCAGCTTTTCACCAATATAAATTATTCTTTACTTTGAATTTAATAAATAATTACTATTCATTTTCTATTTGAATTACAACTAAAGTCCTGATTGATAGGCTAATTGAAAAACATCTATAGCTTTCAAACGATATAAATTTTTTTGAATCCAAAACATGCATCACATTCTATGATTCACATACTATAGGATTAAAAGAAGAAGAATTGAATTTCATGAAGTTTTGACCAAGTTAAGGTGGTGAAACATATAATTTTTTATAATTTTTTTAAAGTTGCAATAAAAAATTCATAATTAATTATTTATTTGGAAAAAAATTATAAAAAAATATGCATCGCATTGGTACACGAGTCCTTTACTTATATCTAAAATCTTACAAAAAATAATTATCATTTTATTATGGTTAGGGTGGTCAGACATACACCTACTTCTTATTTTTTGCTTGAAATTTAAGTACTACTACATTGAAATTTCAAATTTTCACCTAATAGGTTTTTTTCTTTTTTAAATAAATCTAGTAGTTTAGAAACTACATTCAATTTGCTACAAATTATATTCTTACATATTTTTGACATAATATAGATAACTTATTCAATTTTTTATGTCAAGTTACCTAACTCTGAATTTTCTAATTTTTTGCCACTTAAGGGTCTATTTTTTCCATGATGATCTTGCACATACCCAGGTCCTAGGTGGGACCCATTCATCATGGGTGGGGAATGAGTCACTCAGCTCCAAATTCAAAATATTTTAAATTTCCTTTCGGGTTTTTTTTTTCAAAATCACTTGATGTCGGCCTATGATGAGGTATGAACGAGTTACTAACGCACAATATTGTATAAATAAGTGATTTTCACCTCATTTTACATCCTCCAACATTCACACATCATATTCAAGCATTCAAGAATCTTATAACATCAAATCAAGTACTAGATTCAAGCATTTCGGAGCATCCATTGACACTACTTTAAATTTTCATCATCAAGGGTTTGGTAAGTTGATAGCCTTTGCATGTTGTTAGTTTATCATTCTCTTGCATTTCATTATTTCATTAAGGGTTTGATTACCAAAAGTGGGGTTTGACCAAAGAAAACTCTTATTTTCTAACCCTCAACTATTTTTCCCCTCTTACATGTGTGTTTGCAAACCTTTGTATGCAGATTTAGAAAGGATTTAGGTGTTGAAGATTGGTCAACAAGTCAACTAGGTGCTTCAAGTCAAATCAAATCTATTTCAATCTTAGAGAAGGCTTTCTATCAGTTTCCTACGGAATTAACTTCGGCAACCTGACAAGCAGACATTTTCAGATTTGGTGTTACAGAGTTGTCTCCTGATTTCTCAAAATTTTGGGTGAGGACTGATTCGCCACAAGTGGGGAATGAGTCCCACCTTAAGACTGAAAATCTAGATTTTGTCAGATTTTGGATCCTGATAGTCAGAAACCTGTTCCTGACAACTTTTCACCAATAGGAGTACTAATTCGCAACCCTGGGCGAATAAGTCCCACTATTGATTTTCTGTAATTCTAGACAACATCCAGACTATTCCATATTCCTTGAATCTTTCCCAAGTGCACTCTAATTCAACCCATTTCCTTTTGTTCTACATTTATTTATCTTTTAGTTCATTGTTTGCACATCAGAGTGTGTTTTCCAACATAGTGTAAATCTTAGTTTTTCATTCATAATCATTCATTTAAATCACTTAATTATTACATCTAATACATTTCATTTAGCTTATATAACATCATACATAACATAATTTGAATGAACCCTTTAGAATTTTTGGCCCTAGCTCTCTCCTTTTAGGTGATAAACCCTTGAAGAGCTAGAGAAGTGCATTGGTGCCAAAAATCTATGGTTCAGTTTCTATTTTATGTTATTTCCTTTTTATTTTAGTTTGCAAATCTTCTATTTCACTCAATTCATTGCATCTAGTTTAAATTCATCCATCTTGTTCATTGCTTAAATTTAAAATTTCATTTAGATAATTTCATTTCACATTGACTAAAAGTTTAGAATCTGAAATTAGCATCATGGATATGTGCCTTGGTAAGCTTTGGATGTCCTTGAAATCCTTAGTGGATGTTTCAAGTTGTACTTTTGGAAATGACCCTAACGAAATTGAACTTACTCATGCTCACACAACTCCTAATGTATGTCCTACTCATGATGTTGACATCATTGGAGAAGACGGTGACAACATGAATAAGTTCCTAAATGATTTCCTTAACAACCTTGAAGCTAATGCATCCTTTTATCCATCAATGAAGCAACCAACACCACCAATAATACCACCTCTTGAGATTTTTGGTCATTTACATCATCAAATTGAGATGTAATTTGAACCTAAGTTCCCTACAATAGGTGAACCTAGTTCCTCTAAACAAGAAAACACTCGACCATTCTATAGTAACAAAGTAATAAACACTTCCATCAATTTAGATGAAACATATGGAAAAGGATTCACAATCTTGAGTAAACAACGATGTGATACAACAAGTGAACATGAAATTCATCAAATCCTAGAGAAAATATCAACTAAAGAAACAAAAGGGATAGGATATCGAGATCCCCCTCACAACATAAGTGCTCCTAAAGAATGCCTAAGGTTTCATAGTGATGGTACGATAGTCTTAGATCCTCTTCCTGATATGAATGTCCTTCTTCCTAAATAACAACTAATGATTTGTAACAATAAAAAGGATGAGAGGATCACCTCAGAGCCTCCTCCTCAACCTCCAACTAGAGAAGTTGATGAATCTAGCAAGCGTAAAAGGCCTTACAAACTCAAGAAATTAAAATTCCCTTGTCCACCACCTGAAAGTGAAAGAAAATTACAAATACTTCTAAACTACAAACTTATACTATTGCCACCTATGAAAGAAAAATTAATACTATACACTAAAGATGCCAAGGTTCCACATTTTTGATACCATGAAACTCTTGGACATAGTATTGATGAGTTTCCTGCATTCAAAATCATCTTGACTAAATATCACTTTGATAATGACAATCATTATCCAGTGATTCCATAACATATCCCTTGCACCCCTTATCATGTAATAGTTTTAGAATCCTATATTCTCACCATTACATGATCTCTCCCATCACCTACCTTGGCTCATTCTTTCCTTGCACTCAATTGGGGAAAGAGGTAGATAGCCTTTTCCTAGTAATACATGTGTTGTCGTCCCTTGGGCTAATTGTCCACCTTCTATCTAGATTGAGATTGGGATGTAGATGACTTGCATTAGGTTGACTTGCATGTGCCTTACTAGTCTTTTGCATTATTTCTTTTTCATTTTATTTTGTGTGATTGCATGTGTGTGATGTGATCCCTTGTGATGTTCTATTTGATGTTCTCTCTCACTTTGTGTCATTCCTCCATTTGTCCCTTCATTCCTCTCTATGTCGTCAATATTTTACTTTTCACTTTTTATCTTTTTCATTTGTCTTTTGTTATCCTTTTTGGGATGACACAAAGTGTCGAAAAATTCATGTGTTTTCCATGTTGACCCAAAAGCTTTTCCTTTTATCTCTTTTTTATTTTTATTATGTTTTCCTTTTGGGGATGACGCATGACAGAAAGAAATTCATGTCTCTTCCATGTTGACCTGAAATGTTTTTCATTGTTTTCACTCTCTTTGTGTAATTCTTCTAGTTCTATATGTATTTGGGGAATGATGACTGTTCTGAACTCTCTAAAACAATTGTAGCAAGAACATACTAACCCAAAATCTATAGATCCCTTATGTGTTTGGTGTTTTCATTTTGAGGGCAACCCCTCTCTTTCTTTTATTTTCTCTTTCACATGATGTAGCTTTACTTGGAAACATATGACTTGGTGTAGGGCTTTCAAGTTAGCTCTTCATGTCTTCTTTATTGTTAGCATTTATCATTTGCTACTTTAAAGTAATTGCTCACAACATGGTGTTTAGAAATTTCTTTAAAGTGGGGGCATACATTAGCATTATACTTTTTCATTTTTTCCTTTTTCATGGTTTTTAGTGTAGTCTTCTTACTTTATACGATTCATTTTTTGCTTTGGGGTTGACATTGGTTGTGATCTCCTTCATGAGCGTGATCTATCTTAGCATATTAAATTCCTCTTAGTGGCTTGATACAACATAATGCATCCCCTAAGTTGTGAATTTTCTGTTCTTTGATTAATCCTCTCTTTGAGGCATTAGGCACAATGTTTCCTAAGTTAATACGTCACATGAAATAAGCAAGAATCCTTTCAAAATTCCCTATTTTGCATGTACATTTTCAGTTATATGGCCACTTTACATAACACAACTTGTATGCCTATAGAACCATCATGTTTGCTTATGAGCTCCAAGCATACAAAGTTTTACTTGTCTCATGAAGCTTGAAAATCATTTTTGTGTGGTGCCTTATTAAAGTTATCAGGAGGTATAACTTTGGTATGGTTTGATGGGAAGGAAAATTAGGGCATGAATTTCCCCATAGCCACTCGCATGTGTGTGTGAGAGCATACTAGCCATGAGTGTATATTTCTCACCTTCTTTGAATTCTCACCCAGTGGACAACCAAGAGTTTCATTACCTCAGAGTGAGTATGCATTTTACCTTCTTGATGTCTTTGGAAGTGTATGGTTGTGCTTTTTTGTCACTCTTTATATCATTTCCATGTGTGTTCTTCTATGCCTATGTTGGTTTAACATAGGATCTTGATCTTGGGGGCTTGATCACCCCTCTTGATCATTGTCATCCCATCATACCGACAGTGGTGCATCTAAACCCCTCTTGGTGTGTATTTTTCTACTTTAGTGTGAGTTTGAAGCAAGTTCATCCTCTCACTAAAGTGGGGGATAAATGTGGTAACGAGAAAAGTATACCTTTTGCTTTTCCCCTGCTTCTTTGGGCCCTCCTCTTGAACTAGGCTTAATGGTGCCTTGATTTAGTGTTGTAATGTGCTTAACACATTCAAATTAGGTCTTGCACCCTTGTGAACTAATGAACATGAATGGTACCTTGATAAAGTGTTGTGAAGTGTTGCAACTCACTTTCACACTTTTCTAAGGTCTTATTAATTAATTACACCTAAGTAACCTCTTTTTGACCTTAATCTTGCCTCATTTGAAGTGTTGTAACACACTTTCACACTTTTCTAGGATTATCATTACTAATTGAGATTTTTTATGCTTTAATTGGACCTATTTTGCATCCATAAGCCCCATTTATTACATCTTTTTGAGGATAATCCCAACAAAAATTAATACCCAATCATAATTCAGGTGTTTCAGGCATGAATAACCCATATTTAGTTATCTAGGACTCATTTTCCACCTTGGGAAAATGAGTCCCACCTATATTTTTAGGTCTCAAAATTGGTTTCACACATTTCTAAGAACTTTTGAAAATGGTCCCAAAATTTAGGCCTGGTGGAACTCATTCACCACCTTGGGTGAATAAGTCCCTTGTGGCTCAAAATAAAAATTAATTCAAAATTTTGGTGGGATTTTATCCTCCTAGATCTGATGTCAGCTTGTAGTGTTGTAATTTTGGGAATTCTTGCATAATTGAGTATAAATACAAGGTTCATTCATTTTCACCTAAGACTTTTGTGAGAGCATTCTTATAGAAAATTGATTTCACAAGAGCAATTCAAGAGCATTCAAGTGTCTTCAAGAGTAGATTATCAAGCATTTTAGAGTGACATTCAAGTATCAACCATCATATCAAAGATTTCATGCATCATGTTGAGGTTATTGTGCTAAAAATTGTGATATATGCTTTTTTGATTCAACAAAGTGTTTCATTCAAGATCAACATCATTCAAGAAAGAGTCAAGGTCTACATCCATTGTAGCAATCTTAAGCATATTTGGAGCAGTTAATTGTTAAGGTTTGGTGAGTTGCAACATTGCGATTTTTTCATTCATCATTCTCTATTCTTATTTGATTTCATTTACAGGATCGATTTCCAAAATGGGGTTTGACCAAGGAAAACCCCTATCCACTAACTCAACAACATTTTCCCCTCTCCTTTGTTTTATATTTTGGACTGATTCACCCAGCTTGGCGAATGAGTCCCAGTCAACATCGAAAGAAAATTTTCTAGTGTTTTTGAGCTCCCTCCAATCATTTCCAATTTTCCAGGTGCACTTACTCCTTTCTGTAGTTTTTTACTTCGCTTTACTTGCATTTCTAGGTCATTGAATTGAACTAGGGTTTAGTGTTTCATCTTGCATTTCATTGTCTTTTTCAAGTCAAAACTTGGTGGTGAACCCCTTATTAGTTTCCATTCAACCCCTAAGATAGCCCTATTGAAAGATCTCTCTCAACTTTACATTGAGATCTCTACGGTTACCCTTGAATGTAGTAGGTGGAAAGTGGGTATGATTTATGTCCTAAGTAATATGATAGCATCCTACCCATTTTCCATACACAACAAGTGCATACACATTTCTTGCATTTTTTTTGTTTTGGCTGAAACTTCTTTCTTTTACCCATTTGCACTGACTAAAGAGCCTTTTGGAAGGTGGGAGAATCTTCATCAATAAATAAGAAATGGTTTTTGTCTTATGTGAAAATCTCCCTCAAATTTTGGCAAATATAACTGCCTTTCAATGTAAATATGAATGTCAAATGAAAACGCGACATGCATACAATTTGGACATAAACATGTTTTTCTCCCTTATTCTTATAAAAGGGAATTCAAGGCCAATTGTATAGGGTTGTTAGCATATTGATTTCAAAGAATTTTTGTAACCAGGGTTAGATAATAGAAAATTGCATATGTTCTAGGTTCTAAAATTCTTTTGAATTTTGTAGTGGTGAACATGGTAATAGTACTATCATATTTTGGAATATAAATGGAAAAATATTCAAGGCCAAGATTCTCCATTGTATACTTTGCATAGATTATGAATACAAAGGAATGAAAGATTACTTCTATTCATTTTCTTGTCTTTCCTTGAATGTTTATTCATTGTTATTATGCTTGTTCAAAGAATGAGTTAAATTTGTATTAACATGTGAATGTATGCATGCATAACTAAATATTGTTGGTTAAGTTTTTGGTATTAATGGTGTAAGGTATCACTGATAAGCTTTGTTATGATAGGAGTAATGCTTTTACATTTTTTCAATTATGTGATTTAGAATTCTCCACCCTAGGATAAGGCATTGGTCATGTTGTGTTACAATTTCCTAGATCTTTCATAGCAACTACATTCAAAATCAATTTTAAACTCCATTTTCTGTGTCAATGTATGTTGCTAAATTGTAACATTTTCTCATGCTTAAATGAGATGTTACCATGAAGATTAGCCAGATCTCTAAGGTATTTCTCATCTGTTAAGTAGTTAAAGGATAATTTATCTATTAATTTACAATGTCTATGATAATTGGCACAAAAGTATCTAAAGATACGTTGTAGGGATCACCCTCCCAAGCTTTGTAGAGCCCAAAGTGTAGAGGGAAATCCTAGCAAGCTTTCACCTACTCGTTGGCCAATCCTCAAAGTTATTGATAATTGAATTTGGAAAACTCATAGATAACTGATGAGATAAAGTTTGGTCCATTAAAAATAATCAACATTCTTAATGCTCTATCTTTCTCCTTGTACATGCTTAATACCCTACTTATCTAATAAAAACAATTTGATTAAAATAAGAGTGTATTTTACAAACAAGGAAGAATATCTTTAGAAGAGATTATTATTGCATTATAATGAAAGGAATATTGCAAGTTATTGAAGAATGAATTATTAAAAGTTATTTTTCTGAAGTTTAAGGATTGTGACTATAATTCTAGTTCTTCATCAATTTAGTTTTCAACTTACCAAAGGAACTACGGTTGGATCTTGATATAGAATTGTTTTGAAAGAGATTTCAACTAAGTTTTAATTAAAGAATTTAGAATCTTGAATGTGAGATAGATTTTTGTTTTGATTGAATAAGTGTTTCTTTCTCAATATGAAATTAATGTGAAATATTTTTAATAAGTGATGATTTTTAAAAAATCATAAAAAATAGATTGAGTTAGATGAAAAAAAAATCTAGGATTATCTTTGTAGAAAGAAACATAAAAAAAATGGTAAGGAAATATTTGTTATCTAATAAAGAATCTAAATTAATTCTCCAATAATAGATCTAATAGTGTTGACAACCTAAGATCTATTAGCAAGTTTTAAGTGTTGAAACAACCTAGGGGGAAGTGTTGCTTGATAAACAATGGTTTTTGATTAATTAGATTTATGTTTGGTTGAAAGTATAAAACAATTACCACTATATTTAGTGTTTAATTTATTATTTTGATAAGTATGATTAGGATTTTATTAAAATGTGTACTTTTTGATTAGTGGAAAGAGTGTTAGCTACTGAAAAGGGTGTTATCTAGGGAATTAGTAAACCTTGATTGATATATTTGAACTATATTTTTTTTATTTAGTTTATTGTAAAATCACGGACTTGAGAATGATTAGATACATTGGCTAAGATTTAATTATCACCAATGTATGTTATACCAATTTGTCTAGTGCTCTTGTTGGTAGAGGGTCCACAAGCTATGTTATACATTAGTGATCACTTTCCTTGACTAAAGCTCTATTCCACCTTCCTTATACATTAGTGGCTTGACTTATTCATACGCATGAATATTCCACTTGGTGAAGTGACATGCTCTATGCTTCTTATGGTTAGTTTTCTTTCTTGTGTGAGGTAGTTGGTAAATTGGAACACTACATAGTTGGGAATTGATATTTTGTTGTGGTATTAAAGAACATTAAAGAGTAAGTTGTATTGATATTATTTTGAGTGTACATTATTATTTATTATAATTATCTCATATTGTACATTCTTGATTATTATTTTTATTTATGATTGTTTTAAATGGTTTCTTGTAATGTGTTGTAATATTGTGGTTGCTTTGGTGTGATTGTTAGGTATGCATTTGATATTGTGAACAGGTGTTGTAAATTTGGATGGACATTGTTCAATTGTTGAGTCTTTGATTTTGAATGAATGTCTATTATATTTGTTAAGAGAAAAAAATTAATAAGACAATCACCAATGTAAAATGTATTATATTTTTGGGTTATGAATAGAATACAATATCATTAAGATTGGTAGTTGGGGAGGAAAGGGATTTCCACAAATGTGTTGAATGAGTACCTCCCTAGGAGCACCTAAAACTTGGATGGATTGATTTATATATCTAGTTTAAAGACCTCAATTACTTATTTTATATAAGATCACTTTTACATATGTGATAAGATTACTCATAAATATATTATAATAATTACAATTATTAATAAAAAGTGTAATACTTAACCCATTATATGTAGAAATAAATTAATAGACTATGTATTGTAATTATTGGTTAGATAAAAGGAAAAAAAAAATAACCCTTTTTTCAGCGATGTGACAATAGACTACCAGCCCTTGGCATGGTCTCCATGGCAATCAATACTCCTTGTGTGTGTGCACGTCTTGCATACACAAAATTGTCAAAACATGTCATCCAGTCTATCAACCTATCACACATAGCCCGTGCTTAGACGTTTTTACACCGCCTCTATCTTCCTACTTTTCTTTGCTTACTATTTTGCTTGTACAAAATGTATTGAAACTGCTACACGGAAGAATGTACACAATAGTCTATAATGCATGACAAGATTACAGAGGCACATAGGAGGATTAACATCAACTCAACCAACTCACATGTTATTGCGTGTATTTTAAAATTGTCTACACACATCTGATTATTCATTAGTGTTTTACATCAAGGTGTCGGATATGGGTTCACTTTATAGCAACACTCACCGCACTACATGTTTTCCCCTTCATGTGCTCTAAGATGACAATTCTGAGTGCTGTAATTTAGATTTATGAAAAGTGTTTACCAGCCAAATTTGACATTTGCACAGGAACGCTACAGCCAAAACCCACGCTAGTGCTTCTTCACCATTTCGTTTCTCCCTTACAGCCCCTCCCCCTCCCAACTGAAATCCCCTTTGTCTGTTTTAAAATCAAAGTTTCAGATCATTCTTTTTTGATGATGGATTATTGAGTATGATCTTAAATGTCATAAAAAAAATGTACAACTATTTTCAGAAACAATCTTTTAACATTTATAAATTCGTAAAGATTGTTTTCGAAATCAGTTGTGTATGTATTAATATAAACATTTCAAACCATTCTTCTTCTTTTTTTATGATAGAATCATGAATATAATCTGAAATGTCGATACAATCTTTTAAATACTCCATGAATAGTGACTACAAATTATTTTTTCCTTTTGAATAATTTATCTTACAAAAGCTGTTAAGGTTTCTGTAACTTGCTATTTTTCTTTGTTAAATACTTTTTGGCTTAGCACATCCATGCATCCTAAATTCTAGGAATACATTTTGCATCAGTTTAAGGAAGATGAAACTTGTTGGGAAGTGATGCATGAGCCTCACCACCATGCAATTCACAGGATGTCATGTGCAGTCTTATGTTTGGACAATCTATTTTAGTTCAATGTTTGCATGAACTATATTTAGAATTGTAATTTAAAACCTCTATATAAAGAGAGGTGAGATGTAATGATTTAATTATTAGAAAAATAAAAGCCGAGGCTGTGTGTTTGTGTAAAACAATTCTCTGCTCTTTGTTTGTGTGTTGAAGTGCTTCTTCGTTTCTTATTTATGTCAATCTTTATTGTATTTGCATGGGCTTTAGAAATTACAAATGGTATTAGAGTGAGAAGGTCAGGGTAGAGTTGAAGTCAGAGAAAAATTTGTGTGAAGTCTGGAGATCATGGAGCCAGCATGGTCATAGCCAAAGGAGGAGTTTGTGTTAATCTTGCAATACGATACATGGAAAGTTTCTTTTTGGTTGCCAAAAGATACACTGACTTAAACTTTTTGTTTGTGTATTTTCTGCAATAAGTAGATTCTAACTTTTAAAGCTATTTAGCGACATAGCCCCTGAATGATGGAATAGGGCAGTAGCACCAACAACAGGTGTTAATTTCTATAACCCAGCAATAGTTTAATTGCTCAATAAATTCACAGAAAGAAATCTGATTTATAACAATTAACACAACTAGGTTAATTAACAACTAATAACAGCGGAAGCAAAAATAACAATAAGCCAATAAAAAAAAGACAATAACACAAATTTACCCAAGAAACCCCAATGCGGGGAAAAACCTACAAATGTTGAATCTTCTATTCAGCCTAACAACAAAATTTTCTTTCGAAAAATACAATGTGAGTTTGCTACAACAATCTTATATTTATAGAGCCTAGCTGCTTTACTTAGCGTGCAAGGAAAGAATCTTTCCTTGCTTTCTTTCACTTTAATTACACATAAAATCACTCTTGGATTTATCTTATCCTCACAAACTCGAAAAAATTCTATTAAAGAATAAAAAACCTATTGTTGCTAAAAATCCAACTCGAATTGCTTTAAAGCATATCTAACTCGAGTTGCTTTAAAGTGATTTAAAACATATCCAACTCGAGTTGCTTTAAAGTGATTTAAAACATATCCAACTCGAGTTGCTTTAAAACAACTCCACATCCCACCTTTCAAGCTACAAAAATAAACACTCCCTCTTAGTGAGGAAGGTGTTCTTCACCACACCCAACGTGTCCCTGAAGAATTCAAACTTTCTCTTCAGTAAGGCCTTTCTCAGGATATCTGCTATCTATTCATCCATAGGAATGTAAATGAGCTTCACTTTACCCTTCTCCACACAATATCTGATGAAGTGGTACTTGATCTCAATGTGCTTTGACTTGTCATGAAATATTGGATTCTCAGAGAGTTTGATACAACTCTAATTATCACAGTAAATGACTATAGGATCCAACTCTTGATCAAAGAGCCCAGCTTGAAGTTTCCAAAGCTAGATAACCTCACATATAGCCATATTGGCTACCATATACTCAGCCTCTACAGAACTCAGTGCAACTGACTTATGTTTCCTGTTGTACCAAGAGACTGCTCCTGATCCCAAACTGAAACTGCACCCTAAAGTGCTCTTCCAATCAGCTATACTGCCTGCTCAATCTGCATCAGTAAACCCCTAGAGCTTCACTCCATCTTGCTGAACATACTTCAGCCCATAATCAACTGTGCCTCAAAGATATCTCAAAACATGCTTTGCAGCTATCTAGTGCACACGTTTAGGTTCCACCATAAACTGACTGAGTTCACTGCAAAATAAATGTCTAGCCTGGTGTTGACCAAATACATAAGAGAGCCTATCAACTGTTTGTATAAAGTCGGGTCCACTACCTCTGATCTAGAAGCATCAATCTTCTTCTAATTGGTCACAAGTGGTGTTGACATAGGCTTACAATTCTCCATTCTGAATCACTTCAAGATATCAATTAAGTACTTCCCTTGTCCAAGGAAGATCTCTTCCTCTTTCTGCCACAACTCCAATCCTAGAAAGTAGTGCATCAACCCCAAGTCCTTCATCTCAAACTCTCCTACAAGATCTAGCTTGCAGTGTGCTATGAGCTCCTTTAACCTTGTGAGAGATAGGTCATCAACATATAACAACAATATGAGAATTTCGCCTTTCACCTTAACATAGTATAGGTTTGGATCCACCTCACTCTTGATGAAGACCACACTCTAGAAGTAACTGTCAATACATGAATACCATGCCCTAGGAGCCTACTTGAGTCCATACAGTGCTCTTTTCAACTTGCATATGTGAGAATCCCTTTCATGTGCTTCAAATCCTTCTGGTTGCTCTATGTAAATCTCTTTCTCAATCACTCTGTTGAGGAAGGTCATCTTTACATCCATCTGGTGAATCCTCCAACCCATTTGTGCTGCTACAGAAATGATAGCTCTTATGGATGAGTACTTGGCTACTGGAGCGAAAGTCTCGTCATAGTCGACTCCTTCCTTCTGAGAAAATCCCTTAGCCACAAACCGGCCTTTGAACTTCTCCATACTACCATCTGCAGCATGCTTAATCTTATAAAACCATCTCGAGCCCACCACAAACTTATCTTTTGGTCGTGGTACTACCTCCCACATACTATTCTTCATGATGGAAGAATACTCTTCCACCATGGCATCTCTCCACACTTGGTGCTTGGATGCCTCCTGAAAGCTGAAAGGCTCTACTTCAATTAATTCACTCATAAGTGCAACATAATCAGAATAATGTCTGGGAGCCCTTCTCTATCTGATTGAATCTTGAGGATCACCTACATATTCTTGAGCCTCTCTCAGTGTCTGCTCAGCTGCCCTATTTTTCCTCTTTTCTGTAATAGGAATCTGAGTCTGAGGAATCATTTATTCCTCCTTCTGATCACCCTGCTTGGCCTACTCACTTTGCTCTCCAGCTTGCATGACTGAAGCTTGAGGAAATTGTGCTACCTCAATTGTGGATGATTGCTCCCCTTGATTCATCAAGTTGCTAGATTTCTAAAGATCCCTCTCTTCCTCAAACTTCACATCTCTGTGAATAACTATTTTCCTGAGAGCAAGAATGTAAACTCGATAAGCCTTAGAAGTTTCACTATACCCAACAAGGATACCCTTCTCTACAGTAGGTTCCAACTTGGTTCTCTTCTCAATAGGAATGTGACAATACACAAGGCATCCAAAGATTTGAATGTGCCCCAAGTCTGATTTTTTACCAAAGAATGCCTCTTCTGGAGTCAACTTTCCCAACACTTTATGAGGGCTCCTATTCTACAAATACACAGCTGTGTTGCAAGCTTTTTCCCATTAGAACCAAGGAAAATCCTGATCATGAAGCATGGCCTTGGCTGCTCCAACTATAGCTCTATTCTTCCATTCAACAACCCCATTCTGTTGAGGGTTGTACAAAACTGTCAACTCTTTCTTGATACCTTCCTGAGCACAAAAATATTTGAAAATATTCAAAGTATACTCGCCTCCATTATCAGACCTTAGTATCTTGATCTTCTTCCCAGTTTGGTTCTCCACAAGAGCCTTAAACTCTTTGAACCTACTAAAGACCTCATCTTTATTCTCATGAAATATATCCATGTCCTCCTCGAGAAATTATCAATGAAGGTAACATAATACTCATATCCATTCAATGATGTTGTTGATATGGGCCCACACACATCTGAATGTACAAGATCCAAAATCCCTTCGGATCTAGTGTCACTGCTTGGAAAATTGGTCTTGGCATATTTCCCAAGAGCATAACCCTTGCACACCTCATGCTTTTTTATCTTCATCTTAGGCAGCTCAGTCACTATTTCCTTAAGAATATTAAGTGCTCCATGGTGAAGGTGAACCATCCTACTGTGCCACAATTCTCCTATCCCTTTACAACTACTAACCAATGCATGTGCTGACTCAAACTATAATTGAAACAAGCTGCCATGCCTGACTCCAATCACTTTTGTAATCTTGAAATTTTTGGGACGAATATAGAATTTTCCCCTCTCAAAGGTCACAATGTAACCCTTTTCTTCCAAAGAACAAATTGAGATTATATTATTTGTCATGCCAAGGACATACAGCACACCCTCCACCAACAAAAGTTTTCCAGACTCCCTCAGAAACTTGACAGTGCCAATACCAATTGCATGGTACTTAGCATTGTCTCTGAGCTCAATATAGAAATCCAACTTCTTCTCCTCTAACTTGGTAAAGCATTCTCTGACTCTTGTCATGTGGCGAGAAGCCCCACTATCAATATACCATACCCTATTGGCAATTGAACTTGAGAGAGAGCCAATGAGTAAAAACTCATTCTCAAATCGCGATGTAAACTCATCCACCTCTATTGTAGTAGCAAATTGCTTCTTCTGCCTGTCCTTATTTTTCTTATTCGGACATTGACTGGCATAGTGACCCATATGATGGCAGCAAAAATATTTAATCTTGCTCAAATCTTTCTTCTTCCCACTCTTGGAAGAAGAACCTTCTGATTGCTTTTTATTGGACTTCTTCTTACCCTTGCTTGCAAGAGTAAGATTTTCTTCATCTTGACCTTTCTTCGTCTGATCTCCTCGATGAGCACCTTCACGGATCTTCTCTTGAACAAAATCATCCCAAAGTCTTGCCTAATCAGGTAGCCAATCTTTGTCGACAACACACTTGACAAACACTTCCTAGTGCTTCAAAAAACCATTCAAGGCTATACACACCAACTCATCTTCATCAATCATCTCTCCAACAGCAACAAGCTCATCCTTGACCTGTGTCAGCTTGGACAAGTAAGAGGTCACACTCTCGCCTTTGGATATCTTGTTATTATGCAATTTGTCCTTGACCATCATCTTACAACTCTAATAGTCGCTTTGATAAAGTTTTGTGAGCGTATCCCACATCTCCTTGGTAGTGTCTTTCCCCGATAAATGAGGAATTAAATGATCTCTTACTCCATCCAGAATAATCCTCTGAGCCTTGGCCTCTTTGACTTCATGTGAATCTAAGGCAACAGGATCATTTGTTGGTGGTGTCACTTCTGTACTAGCATAGATCCATAGCTTGTTCTCCTTGAGAACAGATGTAATCCGAACCTTCCATTGCAAGAAGTTAGACACACCCTCAAGCCTGTCCTCGTATCGAATGTTGGTTGCCATAGCCACAAAAAGAACTGGAGACAAAAATCTGATGATTTTTTTCTTGAAATATGTGTCACAAATCTTGGCTTCGTATTTAGAATTTAGAGCTCTGATACCATGTTAATTTCTATAACCCAACAATAGATTAATTGCTCGATAAATTCACAGAAAGAAATTTGATTTATAACAATTAATGCAACTGGATTAATTAACAACTAATAATAGCGGAAACAAAAATAACAATAAGCCAATCATAAAAAGACAATAACATAAATTTACCCAAAAAACCCTAATGCAGGGAAAAACTTGCAAATGTTGGATCTTCTATTCAGCCTAACAACAAACTTTTCTTTCAAAAAAATACAATGTGAGTTTGCTATAGCAATCTTATATTTATAGAGCTTAGCTGCTTTACTTAGCATGCAAGGAAAAAATCTTTCCTTGCTTTCTTTGACTTTAATTACACATAAACTCACTCTTGGATTTATCTTATCCTCACAAACTCGAAAACATTCTATTAAAAAATAAAAATCCAACTCGAATTGCTTTAAAGCATATCTAACTCGAGTTGCTTTAAAATGATTTAAAGCATATCCAACTTGAGTTGCTTTAAAACAACTCCACATCCCACCTTTCAAGCTACAAAAATCAATAGCTGGATCAAAACGACGCCAGAAATGGAGGTAGCAACAGTGGAGCTTTGGAGATTGGGAATCATGACAACCATCAAAATCAGGGGTTAAGGTAAGGTGAGATAGATCCCGTCATTAAACTCGCGCAGCAATGATGTACTCGATAAATCCTAGAATGGTAACACTGCCAGTGTCTGCATTCCCACAACGTGGCCTTCTCCTATCCACATGGAGCGCATGCAATTGTTCACCAATTAAGTAAAGGAAATTTGATCACCACTACCTAACTATTTCCATTCAATTTCAGTAAAACATGTACTTGCCACTACCTAACGCTTGTTAATATATGTTTATATTCGTATTTTTTTATATGTACAATAAAAGTAGACGACAGACCCAACTATTAAAGAATTGGCTTAAGTGAAATAATTAAATCCTTCCTCACTAGTAACTGCACTTCCACTGGCATGTTCTAGAAATCACGTCTTGATATAGAAAATGCCAAATTCAAACAGCGAAAAATGATGGCATGTTATTTTCTATACCAATCCTAGATGCACTCTTTAATGACGTGGTGGCGTATGTTACAATCCATTAATTGGGCATTGTAAAGGACAGAGAAATGCTTAACAAACATGAACTAGTGTAAAAACTATTCCTACAGTTCAGTCTTCCTACGCCTCAAAATTTAGAACAGAAAGACAATTGAAAGAAAACCCACGATTAATTATTAATATGGAGTACTCAACTCTCTATGTTGGGCTCATGAGATCCAATTACATATATACAAGTAGAAATATGTTTGCTTCTTTTCTATTCAGAAACAATTAAATCCTCCCCGAAGAGATAGGAGATCTGATCGATCACCCAGAGAGTTCCTGGTTCTACATCCACCATATGCCTTTGTGGAAGAAGAGGACATCTGCAAAGAGGGCATGTGTCGTGACGCTGATCAATCCATCTGTCGAAACAATTTCTATGAAATACATGACAGCAATTACAGAGCTCTCTTATTTCGTCATCTTTCTCAAGCGAGTTCAAACAAACGGCGCACATGATATCCTCCTCGATCTCTCTAAATCTCTCTGCAGATTTTACAAACGTCAGCAGGGGCAACCTCTCTCTGATGTCATCTCCGCACACAAGGGAAATCTCAGAGGATTCTTCCAACGCAGAGCTTTCAGGCTCCAAGAATCCAACTCGAGAAAGGACCACACAAATTGCTTTGTTCACGTCTTCTAAAGCAGAGATAAAGTTGAGCAAAAATGTTGGGAACAAAAATCCATAATAGCCTGCAGAAATTCTTATGATCCAACAACCGGCCATTTCTTCAGTGAAATGTAAAAAGCTCCCTCGATAAGAGATGGCAATGGCAGAGTAGAATTGGTATGAAGTCCCTCAAAGCCAAAATATATAAATATATGGAGGAAGAGATTCTGGGCAGGCCCGCTAAGATATGAACGACTCCCTTGAAACTGCTCCGAAGCGTTGTTTAATGCGCCTCGCCACTTTCAATACAAACCCCACGTGGAAGAAGAGTGGGGTTTTTGTAAAAGCACGTGCATTCAAATAATTTGTTGGCAATAAAAACAGATTCGAATCATTTGCTTAGTCTTTGGATCTCAATGTACATAGCCGAAATTTCTTGAATATAATTGCAGAATAAAAGTGAAAAAGAAATTGCAGAAAGTAAAAATATTAAAACAATCACAAATCAAGAACAAACAGATTTATCGTGGTTCACCATCAATTTGATGGCTATGTCCACACTTAGGGATTATCTCCTATTATTCTCAAGTTTTGAATAATTACATTAAGCCAACAGCTGTAATTATAAATCCATCTTCAAACTAATTAAATGGAAAATCCATTCAAAATAGACAACTTCTAAATTGGCCAATACATGCCAATAGAAGTAATTACAAAGTAAGAAACTATTTCAAATTATTTAGGCAACATGCCAATTTGGGCTTCAGATAACCCAACAATCTCCCACTTGAAGACCAAATTGCTGCTTAGAGATATCCCATCGTTGTAGAGTTAATGTCAGAGCTGCACAAGTCCAAGAGAAGCTCTACAGAATTCAAACTTCTCCCTCAGAACTACTTTTGTCAACATGTCAGAAGGATTCAACTTTGTGTCAATTTTCTTCACCTGCAGCTTCCCCTCTTCAATACAATGGCGAATGAAGTGATATCGCAGCTCGGTGTGCTTCGTCCAATTATGAAAAGATGAATTCTTTGACAAGTGAATAGCACTATTGCTGTCACAAGAAAAAGTAAAAACAGATTGCTGAAACCACAAATCACCTATCAATTGCTACAACCAAATCATTTCTTTTGCCCCTTCTAAAAGAGCAATATATTCAGCTTCCGTAGAAGAAAGTGCAACCACCTGTTGCAACCTAGAAACCCAACTGATCGCTGCCCCAACAAAAGTGAGTATAACCGGTGGTAGAACGCCTTTTATCTAGATCTCTAGCCATATCTAAATCAACATAACCTCGTAGATGAATGTCCTTACCACCAAAACATAAACCGCGATCAGAAGTACCTTTCAAATATCTGAATATCCACTGTACTGCCTACCAGTGTTGTTTACCTGGATTACTCATAAATCTACTCACTACTTCCAATGCATGAGCAATATCCAGACGAGTACAAGTCATGGCATACATTAAATTGCCAATTGCTAATGAATATGGAACACGTTTCATGTATTCTTTTTCTTCATCTTTTTTAGGACACATAGCTGAGGATAATTTAAAATGATTAGCCAAAGGAGTACTCACAAATTTGGCATTCTTCATATTGAATCTATCTAATATTTTGTGAATATATTTTTCTTGAGATAATCTAAGTTCTCGCTTTTTTCTATCTCTGATTATATTCATCCCAAGAATCCTCTTTGCTGCCCCTAAGTCCTTCATGGAAAATCTCTGAAATAAATGTTGTTTTAACTCATGAACTATCCTCACACTATTGCTAGCAACCAACATATCATCAACATAAAGTAATAAAATGAAAAACTCACCATTTGGAAGCTTTTTGTAATAAACACACGAGTTCGAATTACAACGAATGAAATATTGTTGAGTCATGAAACTGTCAAATTTTAAATACCACTGCCTTGGGGCCTGCTTGAGCCCATACAAACTTCACTTCAATCTACAATATAGACGCTCTTGGCCCGATTTTGCAAAACCTTCAGGTTGCTCCGTGTATAATTCCTCTTCAACATCGCCATGAAGAAATGCAGCTTTGACATCTAATTGCTCAAGTTCAAGATCCCAAATGGCTGCCAAGCCCAACACTGCTCGAATAGTGGTCATTCGCACAACTGGTGAAAAAATCTCATTGAAATCAATGCCTTTTTCTTGAGCAAAACCCTTGACAACTAATCCAGCTTTGTACTGTTGATGACTGCTCTCTTCCTCTTTCACATGATACACCCATTTATTTTTCAGAGGTTTTCAATTTGGTGGAAGAGAAACCAAATCCCAAGTGTCATTAACATGCAAAGACTCCATTTCTTCATTCATCGCCTCCATCCATTTAACCAAATTGGCATCTTTGCAAGCTTGTTTGAATGTCGTTGGCTCTGCCTCTCCACAAAGCAATAATTCATAATCATAATTGTCAGAAGAAAATAATTCAAAGTCATCATACTTCTGGGGTGGCCTTCTCTTCCAGGTTGTTCTCCTTAAATGATGACCCATGTCTGACTGTAGATTACCCTATTGCTCTATATTTTTAGCATTATTATGACAAATATCACCAATGCCCTATTTTTTCATACTCCCCTGCATAATTCCATGTTCATTAAATTCTCTAATTTGCTGACCCTGTGTACTGCCTTGAATATTCTGCCTTTCAATGGTTCCCAATGGTAGTGAACTAGCCATTAAAGGTTGCATTTGGTCTATAGAAGGCTGCAACTTAGAAGTTGCAGGCATTAAGGGGGATGACACATTACCTCTTAAAGACTGCGAATTGATGAAAGGAGGAAGCGTATTTGTTATTGTGTTGTGCGAATCCCCTAATGAAGTCTGCACGTCCCCTAATGAAGGCAGCGATGAGAATAGTGTTGGATGCTGGGAATTATTTACTGGCAGCGCATTACTTAAAGTTGGCTGCAAACTGCTTGGGAAAGGAGGTGTATTAATCATTGAAGGCTACGCTTTATTTTGTGAAGGGTAAAAATTTCTTAGTGAAGGCTGCGTATAAACCAAAGGGTGCAAATTATTTTGTAATGGTAACATACCAATGTGTAAAGGCTGTGTATTAAATAGACAAGGCAGTGAATGATTGTTAAGAGGCTACGAATTGGACAATGAAGGCTCCTCATAAAACAAACAGCATGCTGGAAAAGGCTACGGATAGCCTTGTGTAGGCTGCGAAACAGTGTGTGAGGGCAGCGTATGAATAGAAGGAGGTTGCGCCAGACTTGGTGGAGGGTGGGAAGTAATAGCCAAAGTCTGTGACTCAATTGGCATGGGCACTGAAAGTTGTGTGCTAACAAATGATTAAGAATTAACTTGTAAAGGCAGTGAACTTATTAACTGAGGTTGTGAATTAACAGAGGTGCTTGTGTTTGAAGAAATAATTAAAGGCTGGGAGAAAGAAACTAATGTATTCTTAACACGACCATTATCAAATAAATCAACATCAAAAAAATCATCTGAAGATTTTTCCAAAGGTTGCAAACCTGAGAATTTTTTCTCATTGAAGACAACATCCCGACTGCGCATAATCTTTCTTGCAACGAGATCCCACAACCGAAAACCAAACTGATCTTCTCCATAGCCCAAAAAAATGCACCTCTTCGATTTGAAGTCAAGCTTCATTCGTTGTTCTTTTGGAATATGCATGAATGCTTCACAGCCAAACACCCGCAAATGATGATATGAAATCCTCTTCCCAAGCCATCTCTCCTTAGGAATGTCAAAATCCAAACGAGATGACGGGGCACAGTTGATCAAATATACTGCAGTGTTGCACGCCTCTGCCCAAAACTATTTTCCCAACCCAACATTGGAGAGCATACAACGAGCTCTCTCTAAAATTGTTTGATTCAACCGCTCAGCTGCTCTATTTTCTTGAGGGGTGAATGGCACCATATTTATTCTATGAATTCCATTGTCTGCACAGAAATTATCAAACTCCGAGGAACAAAACTCTCCTCCATTGTCAGTTTTCAAACATTTAATCTTATGCCCTATTTGATTTTCAACAAGAGCCTTGAAAATTTTAAACTTTGAAAAAACTTCTAATTTTTTATTTAGCATGTAAATCTAAACTTTTCTAGTGCAATCATCTAAGAAAATAACAAAGTAATTGGCACCACCAAATGAAGTTACCTCAGTAGGACCAAAAATGTTTGAATGCACCAATGCCAAAGGAGTAGTTTTCTGATCATGGCCTATCCTCAAGAAGCTGGCCCGACTTTGTTTGCCATAAAGATAGTGTTCACAAAACTACAAATCCATCAATTGCAAGCCGGGAAGCTGATCTCATTGAAGCATTACTTCAAGCCTTTTCTTGCTCATGTGACCGAGCCTCTTGTGCCAAATTTCTGAGTTGTTTTCCATGACTGTCATGGCAGCTCCCACTTCACCATGGCATTTTAAAATATAAAGATTACCCAACTTCTTGCCTCTGGCAATCACTAAAACCCCTTTTGTTACTTGCCAATTTTTCTAAAAGAAATTTAACATCACACCCAGAAGCAATTAATTGACTGACAAAAATTAAATTTCTTTTCAACAAAGGAACATATCTGACATCCTTTAAAATCCATTGACTGCCATTTTTCAATTTTAAAACTATATCACCCTTACCAACAATTTCACACTTCTTATTGTCACCAAGAAAAACCTTACCGAAAACACCTTCTTTGAAATTTGTAAAAGCTTGTCTACACGAAGTAGCATGGAAAGAAGCTCTAGAATCAAGTACCCAAGAGTCTGCAGTCATATCACCGACAGCCAAAATTAAAACTCCATCATCTTTTTCGGCTGCAATGTTTGCTTCATTGTTAGTGACTTTGTCCTGTGCCTTCTTATAATTCCAACAATTTTTCTTTGTGTGGCCTGGCTTGCCACAAAACCAACAGGAACCCGTTTTTCCTCTTGACTGCGATCTGAATTTTGATCTTCTCCGATTATTATACTTGTCGAGCTTTCTTTACTTCTACCTCTATTCCCAATACTTACGACCCTTAATGTCTCACCAGATGAGGGTTCCTCATTTTTTCTTCACATATCTTCACTCAGTAAACTGGCTACAACATCATCAAATTTTAGCTTACTTTTGGCAGCCACCGAAGTGCTCACTGCCATCACAACACCTTCCCAACTATTTGGTAAAGAACACAGTAATAAAATAGCCTTGATCTCATCATCCAAATTAATGCCTACAGAAATCAGTTGGGTAACAGATGTATTAAATTCATTCAAATGATTGGACATAACCCCTCCTTCTCACATTTTTAAATTATACAATTTCTTCATAATAAATACCTTATTGGAAGGAGATTCCATTTCATACATTGAAGACAATTTATCCCACAACTCCTGTGTCATCTTCTCTTCAGAGACATTAAATAAAAATTTGTTGGAGAGCGACAAAAAGATTGTAGTTCTTACTTTTTTGTCCAGCTTATCCCATTCTTCATCTGATAGAGATCCTTTCCCTTTGGCTTTGCCAGCCAATGCATTCGACAGATCTTGCTTGATGAGAAGAGATTCCATCTGTAGTTTCCAAAGGCTAAAATTTTGTCTTGCAAACTTTTTGATTTTCCAGTTGTCTGCATCTTCCATGGCTGCAGAAGTTCTTCACAATTTCCTGCACCAAAATTTCTCCAACCTACTTTGATACCAATTGTTGAATATAATTGCAGAATAAAAGTGAAAAAGAAATTGCAGAAAGTAAAAATATTAAAACAATCACAAATCAAGAACAAATAGATTTATTGTGGTTCACCATCAATTTGATGGCTATGTTCACACTCAGGGATTATCTCCTATTATTCTCAAGTTTTGAATAATTACATTCAGCCAACAACTGTAACTATAAATCCATCTTCAAACTAATTAAATGGAAAAATCCATTTGAAATAGACAACTTCTAAATTGGCCAATACATGCCAATATAAGTAATTACAAAGTAAGAAAATATTTCGAATTATTTAGGCAACATGCTAATTTGGGCTTCAGATAACCCAACAAAATTATGAAGCAAAACGTTTTTAGTTACTTTAATCGACATGATTATTTTTAAAATCTGGCAATAAGATACTTATTTTCACATATTATTAGGGTTTGGATTTAAATATGTTCAGTTAAATTTGTGGTTTCGATCTAATCTATTTATTACTTCTTTTCATTATCACAGTATTATTTAAATTCCCATTATTATCTAGAGATTATTATTTAATTATATAGTTACATCATTAATTTTTATTAATATTTATATAATTTGGACAAATTAGATATATAGTACCATTTCCTGATATCTTTCATTTTTTATT
This sequence comes from Sequoia sempervirens, assembly GCA_007258455.2. Lineage (NCBI taxonomy): Eukaryota > Viridiplantae > Streptophyta > Pinopsida > Cupressales > Cupressaceae > Sequoia > Sequoia sempervirens. The sequence goes on from VDFB02000008.1 coordinate 344,196,539, forward strand.
AAAATATTATATTGATTTTCAAAGTTTAATTATGAATAACATTTACATCATAAGATCTAATAATATTTGTAGATATCATCAATAATAAACACCTTTTACAAGATCAAGAGGATACATATTAAATTTAGAAATAAAGATTAAATCTTCAAATCAAAGATCATGAAGATGTTTCCATAATATACAAAATTAAGTGAAAATAGAAAATAAATCATTTGATAATCTTTCTAAACATAATATTAGATCTAATTATAAAAAAAAATTAAGTCATTAAACAAATATATAACAAAAAAAAAGGAACTAAATCTAATTATAAAAAATAAATTAAATCACAAAATAAATCCATAACAAAATAAAAATAAAAATTACACATAAAATTAAATTTTTCCTTTTATCATTCATAAAGTTTACTTACATTTACTTATTATTTGAGCACTTAAAAATTACCTGATTGTGATTGTTGAATCATTAGTTACTATCTACTTCAATAGATTTATTCTTTTATTACTTAATTTGAAAGCTTCTTTACTCAAATATCAAAGCTAGACCCATGTCAAAAAAAATTTAATGCATTCTACAATTCAGTGGGGTCCCCACTTTATGGTGAATTTAATTTGTTCGTGGTACCATTAAAATAGTTTCTTCCCTCACATTGAAGCTAAAAGTTGGTGATCACGCCTCCAAAGAGTTTTTTTTGGCGTTGTGTTCTAGGCACTCATCCCTAGGCATTAAAAAAATTGAAGATGGTATTCAGGTGCTCTCTGAGCTTCTTGAAATTCTCTAGGCCTTTATGCATCATTATCAAGTAGGTTTTCACTGCACAAGAACCTACACCTATGTACCAGCAAGCCCTTCAGGATTTCCTTGCTATCGTGCCAAATAGGCTTTCCTTAGCCCATAAAATTTTTTGTGATCAATTGTTAAAAATTGATGATCTCAAGGAAGTTGTTCATTCCGTGGTTGATGACAAGGTCTCGGGGATTGATGGCTTGCCTTGTGAATTCTATAAAGCCCTTTGGGACTATGTTAGGAAAGATCTGCATCATGTTTACTTAGAGGATTTTCAAACTAATTCTCTAGGTCATTTAATAAACAAAGGCAATATAAAATTCATACCTAAGTCTGGAGATCCAGAGGACATTTGCAACTGGAGGCCTATCATGCTTCTCAATGTTTCTTACAAAATTATTGCCAAGGCTCTGGCACTGAAGATTCGCCATATGTTGCCTCAGATTGTGCGTCCTGAGCAAACATGATTCATAAAATCTAGGTTCATTTTGGATAATATCATTGTTGTTTGGGAAGGCATGGAATAGGCCCAACGTTCAAACTAGAAAGCCATCTTTGTTAAAATTGACTTTGCCAAAGCCTATGACCACATTGAATGGCCTTTTATTCTTGCTATGTTATAGGCTTTGGGATTTGGGTCTAATTTTATTCAGCTTGTTCGTATGCTTTTTGTAGATGCCTCAACTTGTATTACCATCAATGGTCGTCAATCTTCTGCTTTTGGCCTCTTTTGTTCCATTGAGCAAGGATTCCCTCTTTCCCCCTCTTTGTATGTGCTGGCGGTTGAAGGATTTGACTACCTCTTGGCCCATGTAGTTTCCCAACTATGTGTTAAGGGTATTTCGTTGCCCATTTCTTAGGATCAATTGGTTAATGGCCATTTTGCAAATGATTCTTTCCTCACTCTTCTGGAGGAAGAAGATAATATTAAAGTGGCCTTGGATTTCCTTAATACTTTTTGTCTTGCTTTTGGTTCTTCCATCTAGTGGCACTAAACCTTGTGCTACAAATAATATGTTCTACTTACTCCTCCTTGGTTTCAGTAGTATAATTGGAAGTGGATTGGACCAGGAGAAATTTTTTAGTTTCTGGGCATTCCCTTTGCCTTCCAGGCTTCTCTGGCTCAGTTATGGCAAGTTGTTCTATCCAGTGTTGAGCAAAATCTTTCCTACTGGATTATTAAGCCCCTATCTCTTGAGGGGAAATTCCAGATTTGTTCTAAGGTGCTTGCTACCACCCATGTTTACTATTCTTCCTATTGGGTGCCTTCAAAAGCTGCCTATGGCAAGCTTGAAAAACTGCTCAAAGATTTTCTTTGGGACTTTGTTGACTCCCACAAAGGGTTTCATTGTGTTTCCTAGAATTTTGTTGCCTTCCTAGAGATTATGGAGGACTTGGGTTACTCTCCACTCAATGGCAAAGGACTGCCTTGTGTGTCAAATGGATAATTTGTGCCCTCACTAGTAATGAGGCTTGGAAAATTCTTCTCAGACATTGTATCCAGTTTGGTTTTCCTATGCACAGACCCGTCTGGTAGGGGATTGGTCTTCAAACCCTTTTAGTTATAGAGGAACTAGTCCAAATTATGGGAAATTTTGTGGCTAAGAACATTTAGAAAGCCTGGGAGGCTGTTAAACCCTAGCTTCATTGGGATGATTTTGCTTTTTGTAATGAGCTCTCACTCAACTAGTAGAATATTTGGTGGTTGCCCCTTTTTCCAACAACGATAAGCCATTGGCTAAGTTGCCTTGGCTTAAGGCACTCAGATTTCACAAAAAGGGCATTCAGACCCTACAACAAATTTTTCATAGACCCACTATGCATATCATGTAGTGGGAAGAGTTTCGTGCCCTGTATAGGCTTCACAACCAGGACTATGCTACTTTTGATGGTTTGGTGAATGCTATCCCTACAGAGATGCTTCATAAGGTTGGAATTTGTGGGACCAAAACCTGGTGGAAGGACTAGAAGTGGTATCCAGACACCCCTTTCAGGAGCTACAAGCCTCGGCTTGGTTACAGATGGCTTTCACCACACTTTCCTATGATTTAGAGTTTGAACTAGAGGTGGCTTCTTCAATCTCCAACTCATGTCTGGAATAAAAGATTTGCTACCACTTGGTCTGCAAGTGATGAGCCAAAACTTGCCCTCTTTTCTTGGTGTATTCTTTTCCAAGACTTGCCTGTGGGTTCTCGACTTGTTCACCTGGGCATCCAAAACCCTCACTGCCCTTTTTGTGGCAAGCTAAGACTTTTAAGCATCTTTTTTGGTTTTGTCCCAAAGCTCAACAGCTTTGGACTTAGATTCATGACTTCTTTTAGCCTTTCAGACCACAACCTTTCTCCTAGCATATGATTCTGCTAGGATATTCGCCCAAATTTCTTACTAAGTATACCCAACTTTGGCACACTTTCATCATGAAAATCCTTTTCAATATCTAGAAAGAAAGAAATGCCTACATATTTGCTCATTCTCCAATGGATATTAATGTTTCTTTATATGCCAAAGCAATTATTTTTTCTAATGTGATTTTACAGATCCAGGTGCAAGCTAACAAAGTTGCACTTGATGTTGCTCACCTTTAAGTGCTACTGGATCATTGGGGCAATGCCCCTTGCACTATTGCTCAGGTGCCCACTTCGCCCTCCTCTTCCTATGGCTGATCGCCCTATCGGGGCCAGTAGTAGAGTGGTTCTACATGCCCCTGCTCTTAGCCTCCTCTTCGGCAGGATTCTTGCAATCCTTGGTGGACTCGCTCCCCTCCACTGTGAGCTAGCCAAGGGTGGCCTTTTGGCAGCACTTTGGGGAGTGGTGGTGGTGGCTCTGGGTGGCCCTCTGATGACACTCCTACTTTTGGCTCTGGATAGCTAGATACTAGTAAATGCTTTCCATGTCTGGCACTTGAAATCTTGCCCCAACATGAGGATAAAGAAGAAGAAAAATATAAAGATGCTGATGATAGTTGGGGTCATCCTCCTAACGCCACTAACCCCATTGATGTATGCGGAAAAATTTTGGATGGCAGAGACCCTCCTAGCTCTGCTAGCACTACTCTAGCCACTTAATGACCTATTTTATGTTTTTGTACTCATGGACTTCTGGGCTTGGCCCATGTTAGTTAATCTTTTGGTTTTTTAGGCACTGCCCATGTGACTCTCAGGGTGTGCCTTTTTACCACCCATCTTTTTTTTTGTGAATATGCATTTTATCTTTAATTTAATATCTAGATAACTTCCATATTCATAAAAAAAAAACTTTTATTTTAGGGTAAGGTCTCATGGAGGGGGGCTTCCTTAAAAATCAACGAATGTTGCTTATCTTTTCTAGGAATATTTTAAAGTTTTTGGTCCCATGGATTTAATCTTGCAATTCTGCTTAAAATTTTAAGCTCCAAAATTTAAGGAATGAACTGTAGTGCTTTGATAAAAAATAATAAATAAATGAAAATTCTCTCATTTTTATTTTCTAATAAGAATTCCACCTCAATTTCACCAGCTAAAATATTCACCAACTAAAATATTCATTCCTAAAAGGTAGTTGCTCATATTTTTGTCGAAAAGATTCCAATTAATCCTATAGCACATTTTTTTTTCCATGGGACCTCCTGCTCCATGAAAATAGAAGCCCAAGCCCCCCCATGGGACCACACAGTTAAAGAGGGTCTTGGTCCACCATTTAAGGATGGATATGGATGTGTTATTGCTCACTCTAGATTGTTCTCCTTTTAGTTAGACTTTCTAAATTTTAATTACGCAGTTTTAATTAAAACATAATGAAACCTATGATTATATCTAGATCTAAACATATAAGTATTTAATAAGTAATGAAATATTTGATAAAATGATTTTTAAGAAAATATGGGGTTAGAAGATTGTTATTAAATATAACTGATGAAGGATGGTTAATTCGAGGATGCAATTAATAATTGTAATCTGACTTTTACAATTGAATATATATTGTTTGAATTATTATAAATTTATCTAGCTTCTATCATGTGGTGTTATATGAGTATGTTTCCATGATTTAGTCCTTCTTACATAGCTTAGTTTTGGTGGTGAGAAAATTTCCTCTACTCCTATAAATTTTACAAATTTGTTTTTTATAAATGTATCTGAAACTGATGGTGTTGAGAAGCACCTTGGGAAAACTATTAGAGTATAGAGAGGAAGTGTGGAAACATCCATGATAAGTAGCTAATCAACATAATCAATGAATAAGGTTGGAACATAATCCATGTAAAGATGATAAGTTGATTAAGTAATTGTTAAGGGTGGTTTTAGCACATCCAACTTGCTAAGAGATAATGAGTTAGGTCTTGACATGATGGACATCTAAGTGGTTTATGTAAACGTGTTTCAATAAGGGGCCTATATTTTTGAGGTTTTCTGGAAAATACATTCAAGACATGCAATTAGAATAACAAATTTTATTTTATGAAAATGAATTGTGTGTTAGTGCTTTGCTTCAACAAATATATATATATATATATATATATATATATATATATATATATATATATATATATATATATATATATATATTATTCAAATGTTCTTTCTCTTTTCTTAGAATATCATGAAATAAAGATCAAAATATTAAAGGGTTACCAAAAATATTTAAAAACAAACACTAAAATTAAGTGAACAATGATATGATTTTTTTTGTTTATCAATTCTGAGTGGTTAACCGAAATATCAATAATCAGTATTAAAACAATTAGCATTCTCACAATTGCTACTAATACCAATACAATCTTGAAAGGAAATCAATCAATCTCAAGATTTTGAAGCAATATCATATCAAATTGTCATAAAACATGCATAGATCTAAGACAAAAATCTATTCAATAACAAACTAACATAACAGATTTCATCAATTACTCAAATTAGATAATCAAAAAATCATACCATCACAAAAGATTGAGAACCAGATGCATGCAAATAAGGCATAATCCTTTGATTCATAAAATAGATCCACAATGTTCAATAGGAAATCCCACACTAAAAATGTAAATTGCTTTGTAAAATACATGAGTTTTGATCTAGAATTAAAATTATATTGACTCAGGCATCCCATAATTTTTAGATCTAAATTAAAAGTTAATTGAAAGAAAACTAACACACCCTAGTTTGATCTAGGATCTAACTAATACTAAAATAAAAAGTGGGTCTTTAGAACTAAAGTCTAAACTAAAAAGAAAACACCAACTTGAATTATGACTTAGGCACTATTTTTTTATTAGAAAATTACTTGAAATAAAAAAAAATTGAAAAGTTTGATTGGAGTTAACTAGGAAAACTATGAAAAAAGGAAGTGATGGCTTCATTCATTGCGTCCATTGGTGGACCTCAGTGATATTGTAGCTTTATCCTTTGTGAAAATGTTGACCTTCATTTTTCTTGTAGACTAATAAAGCTTGCTAGTTCATCTTGGAAGGTATACAACTCCATTTTCTTATCATCATTCAATTAATAGCCTCCCGAGTAGCCTATCCTTGTAGTGATTTTTTTATTTCTTCAAAAAATTTACCAAGAGTTTGTAACTAGGGATGTAGTTTCCTAGAATGTGCAACCCAATTTCTCCACAAAGTGCTCAATATTTATGATAGCTTTTTCAGCTAGGCTTTTGTTATTATTTAGCTTGCTCTTGAATTTATTTAAGGTTTTCTCCATTATCTGAGCTACTTTTAACCATTCTCTAGCTTTGTCTTGATCTTCCTCTTCTACAACAGTTGCCTTTAGTAGGTCTTTAGAGGAAGTGATTTTTATTCTTTGCAAAATGGTATGTAATCTTCCCAAACCATTAATTCCTCATCTATTTCCACCTCAATTTGGTGGGCCATGCTATCTTTATCACTAATTCACTGATAAGACTATTAATTTCTTGAAAAACTCTCTTTCTAATACTACAAAATCACCTTTCCATTGCTTGGAACCAAATACCCACCCCTCAGGGTTAGGGTGTTTAACTTCACCTTTAAGTGTACCCTATAGGATTGGCTCAGGAGAAACAACATCAATTGCTCCTACCAAGTTATTTATACATGTTGTTAGCTGAGCCACTAGAGATTTAAGTTCCTCCTTGGTGTTTCTACATTCTCTTCAAGATGGTAGACATAGGCACCTGCAAATATTATTGTTTTCCCTCCATTATCTCAACACCCAGATTCTCTTGGGTAAAAGTACAAAGTTGTATCACACTTTCAACCATGTTATCAACACAAGTGAATTTTAGTATTTCTAACTAAAAAATAAAATTTACTCAAAGATATGATCTAGTAATATTCATTTTAGATAATTTCTATATGTCCAAAAATTTTCCAACTAAAATTGTTGGCTAAATGCATATGTAGCACCACTTTGAGGCTAATTTACCAAAAAAAAAATATTTGAAAAAATTATATTTCAATAACTCCTACTCATGTAAATAACCTTTTCTTAAATGTAAAAATACCTTTTAGTAGATCTATAAGTGTAGTTTAAAAAAAAATAAAAAAAATTAATGGTTAATTATTATTTATATTTTATATTTTGTTTTTACTAAAAGTAGGTTATAAGCACAAAAATATTAGGCTTATTATCATGTCAAGAAAAATACTAAAACTTATTAATTTTTTTGAAAAATAACATGATGCACTAGATAAAAGAATCTATATCAAAATGGTATAATTTTTTTTCTATTTTAGATAAATATTTAATATAAATGTTGACATCGAATAAAAAAAACTATGTTTTAATACACACATGTTTTAATATTTATTTAAAAATATATATTTATCAAAATTGGAAGAAAATATATCCATACACTAAAGTTTCAAGTTATATATTCACACAAAAACTTTGAAGGAAAACAATTAATATTTACTATATAAATCTTGAAGTCACTTCATTTTTTAGCTCTTTATCAACAACTAAATTATAGTGTCAATTTATAAAAAAATATATTCAAATAATTTTTATTTTTTATTTTAAAAAGACAAGCATAGAATCTAATAAAAAATACACATTTTATTAGTTTACATCATTTCAAAATTCAAAAGATAAATGCCACTTTTTAGTGATTTAATTTTAAAATTTGGATTATTGTTGCTTGTTTTCTTTAGAAAAGTGTGACACAACATTGTACGTTTACCCACTTGTCTTATCTAGTAATACTACATGTTAGATTTGTACTTATCTACTAGAGGGATGACCATTTGAGCAATTTTATTTCCTTGCTCATCCATAGTGATATATGGCACCCTTCTTGACCTTTTCTTTCTCTTAGTTGTGGACTGAAAGACCTTTGATAGAATACTTAATCTCGTCTCTTCCTCTCCTTGGACATGTAGCCTTTGTCTCTTTTGTATTGTATGGTTCAACCATGTAACTCGAACATTTGAAGAGACTTCCCTTTAAGGAGAAGTTATGATTTTTGGATTATGCGAGGCTTCAGAAATGTCAAGTATTCTACCTTAACTTTCTCTATATCTTCTCTTACCATGACTTTTTCCTCAGCTATTTTCTCATTCTGATCTTCCTTATTGTTGGAAGAATAAGGAGATTTCATTGATGGACTTGTTGGCAACATGAGCATGTGAGGTTAGCACAAGTTAGACAGATATGCATTGCAATTTTGTCATTGATGTCAACATTTTATTCCAATATGGAGAGCCTTGTGTAGACTAGTTTGGATGGATTTAATATGTTTGAAGATAATAGTGAAAGACAATTTTTCAAAATGGTTTGATCCAGTGAAGGCAATAATTATGGAAATTCAATAAGTGTTGAATTTCAAGTGATTTTGTATACAGGGGATCTGATATTTGGGTCCCCATTAGTCCGCTGATGAAGATTTTGCATTGTGCTTCTAACATAATTTTTTTGTTTGTTGATAAAGGAACCTAATTCTAGAGTTTCATCTCATTTTGGTTTTTGGTTTTGGAGTTATGAGTAATAGAATTTTTACTTGGTTATAGGCATTTTCTAGTTTAGTACACATGTGTTGATGAGTTTGCACTTCTCCGCCGATTGGTTTTTGGACTTTACAATTTTTGGATATCTTGATAGGTGTCAGATGAGTGAACATTCCAATTGGAATTGTTTTTGGAGATCTAAGTGTTCGAATGTGCATGTATAGTTGAGTAATTTTGTAATAAGGCCATTATCGGTGTTGACCTAATGAGTTGGGTGTATTGCAAAGATTGAAAATGTTATGATCTATTATGTGGGTTCTATTTTAGGTCAGTGCCAACCTATTTCATATTTTTATAAGGTTTAAATCTTGGTGCGAAGTGTGTAAGTTTGGATCTTGAGTCAGCAAGCTACATTTTATTTATTACATCTAATTAGGATGACCTAATTGATATTATAGGTGAAGAAAATATATAAGTTATATCTTTTTCAATATTTTGAGAGAAGTGACATGTGACAAGAGTAAGTGGATGTGAATTGTACGAATATAGTGTGAATGAAAATCAGAGTAGAGTATTGATTTAGATCAGTATGAAGAATTTTGAGTCTATACTTTGAGCTTCATTGGAACCAGGTATGTCATCATTTGATAGATGTAATTGTAATAGTTCAAATATGGTTGTGAGCCACAATCTCTTCTATCTCTTTTATTTCTTAGTGGGTAGTGAGTCCACATGGATAGTGAGTCCACTTGTAGTAAGGGTATGTGCAATCTATCATCATGGAAAAAATAGGCCCTTAAGTGGCAAAAAATTTAGAAAAATCAGAGTTAGGCAAGTTGATGTAAAAATAAAAAATATGTAAGAATATAATCTATAGAAAATTTAATGTAGTTTCTAAACTACTAGGTTTATTTATAAAAAAAAATCTATTTGGTGAAAATTTGAAATTTGAATGCAGCAGTACTTAAATTTCAGGGAAAAAATAAGTAGGTGTTTGTCTGACCACTCTAACCACAATAAAATGATAATATTTTTTAATAATATTTTACATATAAGTAGTGGACTCATGTCCTGATGTGATGCATATTTTTTTGCATATTTTTTTGTAATTTTTTTCCAAGTAAATAATTAATTATGAATTTTTTATTACAACTTTTAAAAAATATAATAACTTGTATGTCTGACCATGTTAACTTGGTTAAAAATTCATGAGATTCAATTTTTATTTTTTTAATCTTATAGTATGCTAAACATAGAATGTGACACATGTTTTGGATTCAAAAATTGTGATACCATTTGAAAGTTATAGATGTTTTTCAATCAACCTATCAATCAGGACTTTAGTTGTAATATAAATAAAAAATGAATAATAATTATTTATTAAATTCAAATTAAAGCATAATTTATATTGGTGGAAATTTGAGAATCTCCTTTAAAAACCCTTTTTGTTTCATTAATTTTGGGTAAAAAAAAGTCGTCAGCCACATACCCTACACATACCCATCATATCACCACTTTTTGGCCCATCATGATCCTGCACATACCCATGAGCACTTCTATAATATACCATAATCAACTATAATATATTGTGAGCTAATTCTAACTGTAGTTTTTCTAATTTCAGGTTTCCCACATAAAAATCTTGGTGATCATGTGTTATGTGATGTTGTTGGATATTTTCATGCTTTCCTTCATTACTCTAAATTAAATATGCTATCAGTATTGGATGTTTAAATGATTAAGTGTTTTAAAAGGATATTGATTCACCCCCCTCTTAGTATTATGAGTTTTCAATAATTGGTATCAGAGCTTGGTTCCTCGGAAGGAGCTTAACTGCTTGGGGAACATCTTGAAGGTTGAACACATAGTTTTTAGAAGACTACCTATTCCTCTGGAAGAGATTCTTGTTGTTGCATCTACATAAGAATATTTCATATTTGACATAAATGGAGAACTCAAAGTTTCTCTTGAAGATATAGAAAGAACTGAAGGTGAAAACATTTATCTAAAAGAAAATTTCAAGGAAATAGATGACTGCATCAAAAAATTGAGAGTGAAAATCAAGAAATTCGGAGAAAAACATAAGGAGGTTAGTGAGAAATTGAAACAAGAAAATGAAATAATTACCAAACTGAAAGTGCAAGTTGAAGAAATAAAAAGAGTTGAAGAATGTTTGTTCAATGTAATGGTGAAAATTAAATCTAAAGAATGCACAAAGCTTGAACAAGAAGTGAATCTGAAATCAGATCTTGAAAAATCAAGAAGTCATGAAGAAAAAATAAAGATGATTTCTACAAAGCTTGATGAAATGATTACAAATTAGAAAGGATCCAAAGATAAAGAAAGTTTAGGATTTGAAAAGGGTGAAATTTCAAAGGAAGATTAGACACCTAATTCTAAAAAAGAGATCAAAGAACAAAAGAAGACTGAAGACAAAAAGAACAATGGAAGGAAAATCCAGAATCAAAGGAATGAAGCATGAAGACCACCAATCAAATAACCAAATGCACAAAGGTACCCATCCTTTAATAGTTTCTATTATTCTTGCAATAGATTTAGGCATAAGGCTATGGAATATAAAAGCAAAGTGAATCAAAATGTTCAATCTTTTCTTGGTTATTGTTTTACATTCAAGAAATTTGGTCATAGCGCTAGTAAATGCATACATCAAATGATGAATGGGTATGTGTAGGACCATAATGGAAAAAATAGGCCCTTAAGTGGCAAAAAATTCAGAAAAATCAGAGTTAGGAAACTTGACATAAAAATTTGAATAAGTTATCTATATTATTTCAAAAATATGCAAGAATAGAATCTATAGAAAATTGAATGTAGTTTCTAAACTACTAGGTTTATTATTTAAAAATAAAATCTATTTGGTGAAAATTTGAAATTTCAATGGAGTAGTACTTAAATTTCAGGGAAAAAATAAGAAGCAGGTGTTTGTCTGACCACCCTAACCACAATAAAATAATAATATTTTTTTATAATATGTTAGATATAAGTAGAGGACTCATTTCTTGATGTGATGCATATTTGTTTATAATTTTTTTCCAAGTAAATAATTAATTATGATTTTTTTATTACAAATTTTGAAAAATATAAAAACTCGTATGTTTTACAACCTTAACTTTGTCAAAACTTCATGAAATTCTTTTTTTTTTTAATCCTATAGTATACGAAGCATAGAATGTGACACATGTTTTGGATTAAAAAAATGTGATACAATTTGAAAGCTATAGATTTTTTTCAATCAGCCTATCAATCAGGACTTTAGTTGTAATTCAAATAGAAAATAAATAATAATAATTTATTAAATTCAAAATAAATCATAATTTATATTGGTGGAAAGCTGACAATTTCTTTGAAATACCCTTTTCATTTCATCAATTTTGGGTAAAAAAAAAGTCGTTAGCCACATACCCTACAAATAGCCATCATATTGCCACTTTTTGGCCCATCATGATCCTGCACATACCCGAATGGTTATAACAATGGTAGAATGGTTCAATATTTCAATGGCTATTTTTATACATCTTATGGATTTGGCCATAAAGCTAATCAATGTAGATCTAGAATGAATGGAAATAAGATTGGTCAAAATAATGTAATATGCTACAATTGTAGTAGACCTAGACACATTTCTAAGTTTTGCAGAAGAAGAAATATGAAGAAAAATCTAGTAAAGAAGAATGATCTAGTACAAAAGATTGATCTAGTAGAGACAAAGAACAAAATGGAGAAGATTTGAAAAAAGAAGGAAGAGACAAGGCTTAAGAATGAGTCTATATTGACATTTAGTGTACATGTTTCTTTCAGAAATTAAGTTGAGAGCTTTGTCTTAGGAGGAGATTTAAAGGAAATATTTCATCCCTCATCAAAGAAATCGTGATGATGCTTCAACACAAGGATATGTGATGTCTAGATCAATGTATTTGAACTACTAGAGAATATCTTAGTAGAAAATATATCATCATGGAGAAATTTGCAATAGTTGAAGGTGACTGTGCATACAATTAAGGGTTTCATGACTTTATGAGATGAAGCATTTATGGCGGAATTAGGTCACAATTTTTTTTTTGTAATTCATCACTTAAGAAAAATTCATTTGCAATCAAGCTTTCAAGTGAATGAGATTAGATGAAGAGTAGAGAAATGTGATTCAAAGCAACTAAATTTTAGTACAAGCAAAACTCTAGTTGGAAAAGTGAAGTAAATGCTATTTTTCAGTTTCTATTTACACTAGTTTCATAAAAAGATTTCAATTTACTACAAAGATGTATATGCCATAGGTGGTAGAATTTTTTGAGCATCCAAGACCTAAATTTAAGAGGTATGCTAACAAATCCTTGATAGATGATCTGGATGGTGCATTCTCACACATCCCATATGGAGTTTTACACATAGATAATGTTGGGAATTACATCCATGACAAAATGGAAGAATATAACCACTCAAAGTTGAATGAAGTTTGGTTCAATGAACTCACTAGAGAATATTTTGAGTTAAATCTAGAATATGGGGTTTTGGTGAAGAAGAATCTTGATGTTTGGAGCAAGTTTCCCATCTTCTATTATGTGGATGAGTGGGTGTGGTACAACCTGACAAGAATACATGGCAAGTTCTTTTGGTTGGATATCACACATCTTATCAATAAAGAGGAGATTAGAGTTATGACTAGTCTATGCTCAACCTAACTAGTACATGTACTCAAATATGTTAAGAATGATATTGTAATGGAGTGAACAAGAGAAAAGTATGATAGGAGAGCTTTGACCATTAAAGACATAAGGAATCCTACTATAAAGTACGCATCCATGATGATAGGTTATAAGTTGCATTTCACTAATAGGGAGAACTCTATGTCACAAAAGACCATCAACACAACTTATGAAATGGTGGAGAAAGGTGAAAACTATGATATGTGTGAATTTTTGAGACTGCAATTGAGAACCTACAGAAAACCAAGGATTCCAAGTATGCTTTCATGTTTGGTACTCTTATAATTTGTCTGTTGTTTTACTTTTCAAATGAATTAGCTAGAATAAAGAATGTAGTATGGCTACTAGACAGATCTATAGCCCACCTTGAAATCATAGATTATTTATTTGGATTAGGAGATACATATGCTTAAAAGAATTCCCTTTGGGAGTTCTTCAAAATATTTTAGGAGAAGATGCAAGCTAGGAAAAGGATACCAAAGCAATTGGTGGAAAGGCATCAAAAGGACAATACTTTTTTGGTCACAAAAGATGAGTGCATAATGGAGGTCATTGAGACTAGAACAATATGGATCCCAACACTGGGATATGAGGTCACTTCGGATGAAAGAACTAGTTTACCTGATATCCTATCGAAGAGTTCTAAGGACACCACTCAAGAGAGATTTAGAACATATGAAGAGAAATATATGAAGGTGCATATGGAGCAAAGTGAGCTAGAAATCAAGAAGACTATTGAAAATATGATTGCACACTTTGTGGAGGCTATGGGCCTCATAAAAGAGCGAGTGGAACAATAAAAAGAAATGGATGGATCTTCAAGAAGCTCATCAAGTGCAAGAAGATTTGGTAGGAATGCTACCACTCCTTCAAATACTCAGAAGTCCTTCAGGACTGACCCTCATTAGGTGGAACAAAGAAGGAGAGTACTCCTGCAAAGCAAACCAATGCTCTGGTAAAGAAGAAGTCTTCTTTGGAAAAAAACGTAAAGAGGCTTGAGAAAGAAAAGACTGCTACAACAACACAAAAATTTGGTTATGTGAGAAGAAGGGTCAAGAAAAAGGTCACTAGAGAGTATTATTTGGGTGTGAATGTTGAAGATGAAGAAGAGGAGGAAGAAGGACCTTAGCTGATCTAAGAAAGAAAAGGTGAGGCTTCACAAGGTGAAGCAAGCATTAAGAAGCAAAAGGTGGACATTGTAGATACTAATGAAGAAGAAGAAGTAGAGAAAGTAAATAAATATTTTGTAATTCATATGTGAGAAAAGAAGGAAGAAGCCACCAAGAAAGAGTCACAAGAATAGAAGAAGAAACAAAAGAAGAAAAATATGGTAAGAGCACACAAACCAATGAAATTTGATGCATTATTCAATGGAATTGTGCAAAATGAAATGTTAAAGAAAACTACAGCATTATGTAATTAGGTTGATGAGGTTAACAAAGAAACTATAGTTGAGTCAATTATTAAATATATTATAGTTCTTGAGGTTGATATGAGAAATATAGAGAAATAAATACCTGCAAAACTATGAAATGTTTTGATTAAGAGGAGACAATAATCTATAGAAGAAGAGGCCAAATTGAAGTCCTATGCATTGGAAAAGATAAGTGCTCATTTGTCTGAGGAAAATAAAGCAACATTGGCTACACTATTCAATAAAGAACTTAGAACTAAAAAAATGATGACAACCCTTATGGTCAGATATCAAAATTGTCTCGAGAGGCTTAGGAAGGAGAGTATGGAAACAAAAATAAACCTAGCACAAAATTTGGGAATGACCCTGGAGAACAAAGAGGAAATGCATGTGGAGATGCCTTCTCGAGAAGAAAATGTTGGAGAAGATGATGTTTCTCAACTTGAGCATGAGAAAAATGAAGGAGATGCACAAGAAAACATCCCTATGGAAGTGGAAGACATAGCAGAAGAAAATATTGAGGCTGAGAAGAATGTAGCTACCAGAGAAGATGTTGCAAAGGAGGATACTCCTATTCCTATGGTAATTTATAGACATGTTCAACATGTACATGACCAATTGGAGATAATTATTCCTCTAGATAATACTGAACAATCTACTGGTGATGGAGAAATAAAATAGGAAGACTAGCAAAAAAATGAAGATGCCTCTGGAGATGAGGAAATGAAAGAAGTAGAGATACTAGTTAATACTGGTGATAATAAGGAGAAGGATATGGATGAAAATATTGCAAAGGAAGAGGTGAATGCAACTAGTGAATCCTCTAGAACCATTGTAGATTCTATACAGAATATATTGAATATGCAATTCAAATTCCAACCCGTTGTGTTTGCATAATTGCTAAAACTGCCCATGCAAGAAGAAAATGTGGACCTTTCCAAGATTTCACCACTCCACAAGATTTAGCTAGGATATGTCTTCCATGCATCTTCCAAAAAGGAAATCATGGAAACACATCAAAAGAGCGAAGGGTTGATTGAAGAGGTGGTGAAGGTTCTATAGTAGGCCTTACCCAGAACAACAACTAATAATTCACTCTTTGGTATGGGAAATATGAATTTTTTAATTGATTCATTTAAAGAGTATGCCTTCAAATTGAAAGAGAAATTGGAAAAAGAAATGGACAAGAAAATGGTTTAGAAGAGGCTGTTGGAAATAATGGATTAGTGTGCACAAGCACAAAACAAATTTTAGGAAAGTTTCAAGGATGCACGAGCTTGTGTGGTTGAGGCTGAAGCCCTATTCCAATTTTGTACTAAGTGGCCTAGAGGCACAAAGAACATTAAGGATGAAATGGACTTAATTGAGTCACAAATAAACAAAGCTTCTATCGCATATTATCTAGCACAAGCCTAGATGGAAGCACAATGTCAAGAGTTGAAGACTTAAATGAACAGTTCTTCAAACTACAAGTGTAAAAAGAAAATACCATTATACAGTTTGGGAACCTCAGGAATTTGGTGAACACAAAGTTCACATCTATTTCCAATTATGTGAAAACTGTCAAGAATGATACGAAGATTAATTCAATACCCAACACTCTAGAAGAAGATGAAGAATGCCTAATGGAATTGGAGACATAGTGTAGAATGCTTGGCATAGAAAAGAGGATTTGGGGGGAACGAAAATAAGAGTGGAAAGTTCATGTTGTGAAGCTCCAAGAGTGAACCTCCTTTGGTTGATAGTATTTTTATTTTCTTATGCATTTTTAGTTTATTATTTCAAACTACAATGTACATATGCAGATGGTGTAATGTTCTCCCATGCAAGTTTTTGAACTAGTTATGGTGCATATCACTCTTAGGGGGAGTTAGTTCATTTTTTTAGTTTGTACATATGGATATATTTGTCAGGGGGAGATCCTATATGAATGAATATTGTTGCATGCACCCTTTGCCCTTGATGTCAAAGGGGGAGAATAATTTTGAGATAATTTTAGCATGTTTCCATCAATGAAAAAGGGGGATATTGTTGAAAGAATAAGTCCTAAGATCTGTCAATGATGCACTTGTTGGCAACATGAGCATGTGGGGTTAGCACAGGTTAGATATATATGCATTATAGTGTTGTCATTGATGTCAACATTGTATTCCAATATGAAGACCCTTGAGTAGACTAGTTTGGATGGCTTCAGTATGTCAGAAGATAATAGTGAAAGAAAAGTTTGCAAAAAGGTTTGATCTAGTGAAGGCAATAATTGTAGAAATTGACTAAATGTCAATTAAGGTGATTCTATGTAAATGAAATCTGGTATTTGGGTTTACATTAGTCCACTATTGAATATTTTTCTCTGCACTTCTAAAATATTTTTTTTGGTTGATAAAGGAACCTAATTCTAGAGTTTGATCTCATTTTGGTTTATGGTTTTGTAGTTATGAGTAACATAAGTTTAGCTTGGCAATTATAGGCATTTTCATTCAATACATATGTGTTGATGAGTTTGCACTTCTTCGCGGATTGGTTTTTGGATTTTCCATTTTGTGGAGATGTTGATAGGTGTTAGATGAGTGTATATTCTAGTTGGCATAGTTTTTGGAGGTCCACGTGTCCAAATGTGGGTGTACAATTTGTGAATTTTGTAATAAGGTTATTATCAATGCTGACCTAATGAGTTGGGTGTATTGCAGAGATTGAACATGTTATGATCTATTATGTGGGTTCTATTTTAGGTCCATAATAACCTATTTCACATTTCTATAAGGTTTGAATCTTGGTTTGAAGCGTGTATGTTTGGATCTTGAGATGACAAGATACATTTTGTTTATTTCATCTAGTTAGTCTGACATAATTGATGTTATAGGTGAAGTGGGTGAATAAGTTAAATTTTTATTTTATATTTTGAGGTAAGTGACATGTGAAAAGAGTGAATGGATGTGAATTGTACAAATGCATAGTAGAGTAGAGTGTTGATTCATATCAGTATGAAGATTTTTGAGTCTGTATTTTGAGCTTCATTGGAACTACATTTCATGCATATGATAGATGCAATTGTAATAGTTCAAATCTGGCTATGAGCCACAATCTCTTCTATCTCTTTTATTTCTCAATTAGCAGTTAGTCCACTTGGATAGTGAGTCCACCTACAGTGAGAACTTTTATAATATACCATAATTAGTTATAATATATTGTGAACTAATCCTCATCATGGTTTTTCCCATTTTGGGTTTTCCATGTAAAAAAATTTGTGTTCATGTGTTATGTGATGTTGTTGGATGTTTTCATGCTTTCCTTCATTACTGTAAATTGAATATACTATGAATATTGGATGTTTAAATGATTAAGTGGTTTAAAAGAATACTAATTCACCCTCCCTATCAATATTTTGAATGTTCAACACTTATTTGGCTCAATTTATCCTTCCTCACATTTCTCAATTACATTTTATTCTATCTAGGAACTTCTTCTTGTACTTCCTTTTCAATAGAAACTTCTTCTTCTGCCACCTCTTTATTTTTTTTGTCCTCTTCTTGTATTTGTGGTTCATCTTGGGAGGAGGTAAAGAAGGATCATGTGGAGGATATGGAGGAGGTGGAGGAAGAGGTGAATTAGTTTTTTGAGGAAGAAAATATGGTGGAGAAGGTGGAAGTGTTGTAGAAATATTCAGTGGAGAAGGTAGAGTTGGAGCAAGACCTAGACTAGGGATCCACTATGGAGGAGGACTTGGAGAAGGAGAAGGAAAAGTGGATTCATGTGAAGGAGATGAAGGAGTGGGGGAAGAAACTCTTTGAGTGGATGCAATCTATGCTAAAAATCTTTTTCTTTCCTTCTTTTTAGAGGAACTTTTTCTTTGAGATCCTCTTCACTCGATCATATATCAATCCTTTCTTTTTTTTCTCTTCTTTGATACCACCTTTGAAGATGATGGATCTTATTTAATAATAGTAATAGATGATCCTTCACCTATCTTTTAATTCTTTGTGCAAGGTTGGGGCTTTGGTAACTCCATCATTGGGAATGGAGATATTAACCACCTTTTACAACAAGCCTTGACACTTCTATTCCTAGTGTCTATGTTGTCATCTTCTTGAATAGAATAATCTACATTATAGATTGGATGGTTTTAAATGCCCTATCCACTTTAAATGGGATCTAAAACTTTCCCATTTCATTTCAATTCTTTGGAAACTTTGGCCACATTGCAATATTTTATCATATCTACTATCAACCAACAGTAATCCTTCATTCTTACCTCATATTCTTCCTCATAATTAGCCCTATGATCTTCAAGGGAAGGTTCATTTTTGATGAATGAATTGATAACTTTTCTTTATTTTTCAATAGGGTCAAATCTAGCCCTAGGATTGTTGCACATCTCCATGGTATACATTTCCAACTCAATTTCTAAAATCTTGGCATTTTGCATGTTGGAACAAGAGTATACTCCTATGTCTATAGGAAATGAATATCTTGACTTATGCTTGCCTACAATCAATTTATGAATTTATGTGACTTGTCTTCACATCTCAAACCAGATCATTTTGTTTGTGGGGTACCTTAGTAGCTTAAGGGGAGACTTATGGAAGCCAACCAATCTGATATATGTAAAGGTTTAAAATTGAATGTACCAATTCTTTAGCTCTTCCATGACTTCTATAGAAATAATTTGTATGAAATCTCCTTCCAATAATTTGATAATAGCATAGAAAAAAAAAATTTACCATATAATAATGCCTATACCTATCATCTAATTTTAGCTATGGATAATGCTCATGAATCTTCACTTCTCCAAGCTAAAAATATCCCACCCTAGTTATCCCTGGAAAAGTTTCTTGAGAAGCCAACAAGTATAATAAATAGGATGTCATATAAAATAAGTATACTAAATAGGATGTCATATAAAATTTAGTACTCTACAAAACATTCTTGAGTTGTTCATGGAGGTTTCACTTATGATAGTGGCCCAATCAATATTCTTGTTGTCACAAACAAATATAAACTAGACCATCCATGGATGGAAGTCCGTAGCATTAGGGTAGCCATAAATATTGCTTAGGAGTGTGATCCCATATTTAGTATCTTCTCTAAATTCACTCCAAAGTTGCAGCTTATCCATCTTGAGGGCTATCTTCTATGGGTTAAGAAACATTTTATTACTAATGAGATTGAGGCTTCTTGTCTCATGCTTTTCAAAATAAGCCATGACCTTCTTCATATTTATAGCATCATACCTAGGAGAAGAAGGGATTCTAAATATCCTCTTGATCATGTCTAAACTGATATCAAGGACAATATCTCAAGATGCCCCTAGTATTCTTCTGTGCTTTTGGTAATATAGTTAATTGTACATTCAAAATATGGTGCTCAATATAGTGTAAAATTGTTAAGGGTAACAATTTACGATGCTACACTTGTTAAACTATGTACACAATTTAATTAAAAAATTTAGAACACAATAAAAATTACTAAATTACATTTGAATTTGAGTTAAAAAATAATGCTTAGAATAAAAATTGTAAATCATAAATTATCTAAATATTTTTATAATTTTGGAAAAAAGAAAAGATAAGAAACCAAAAAATTACGTGTATAGATAATTATTAATTGTGGGATAAATTTTGGCTTTGAAATATCCAATATTTGTATTTCTCTATTTGATATTCATTATTCTTTTCTTTTTTCCTTGAATTCTCTATGTTTTGGCAAACACATGTATCAGGACATATAGTTTACCTTTTGAGAGAATTGAGAACTATGAAACAAATATCTATTATATTATAAGGGATACTTATTACTCATGGATATCTATTTTAGTTTTGTATTACCAAACCAAAATCAACTTTTTAGTTTCAAGATTTTGGTTAAGTGAAGAAATGGTTTTTTTCCTATTGTCATTGTAGATGGTCCACTATAATCCTATAATCACCCAAATATTAATGTTATTTATTAAATTTATGTTAGTTGTTAGTTACTTGTGTAGTTTGGGTAGTTGGAGTATTAAAGGCTTTATAAAGCCATTGAATATAATAATTTAAGTGTATTCAAGATGATTGATTGATTTTATGCTGGATCCTTTAGCTCTTCTTCATGTATAATGTTCAATGTGGTATTATAGAAGGTTTTCTAGACCTGTTTTTTTCTCTACATTTTATTTTCCTTCCATTTTCAAAGAGTTTCATACAATAGTGTTGTAGTGTTGACCATGTGCAATAGCTATTAGTTTTTTGGTCCACCATTCTTGTAGTTCACCATTATTGTATTTTTTTAATAGTGATCCAGTCAAGATCATGTCCAAACAAGTGACATTCACCATTTATTTAAATTTTCTCTTCTATCCATCTTCTTCATGCTTTTCCTTATTTTAAGTTTAGAATTTATTCATTTTAGTTATAAATAATATAGTTGTTGCCAAATTTTGACATTTTGTCGAAATTATCCATAAGATTTATTTTCATGAGAGCATAATGGTAGAGAGATTCAACAATGATAGCCATATGCCATATTCACGCTTTCATATAGAGCTCAGAGGGTAGATTTCAAATAGGGAGCAACATTGTGATGACAATCACAAGAGTTCTATGAAGTCATTCTCAATGTTTTTAAGCAAGGAGACTGGATCAAAACTTATCAATACATGGGACAACTCAAGTAAGTATGTGAGACAAAGGAAATAGTAACCATTTGAAGGCCTTGCACCCCAAGGATAGTAGTCATGTATTTCAATCATATCTCAAAAACTACAATTTGGGTTTTTGATATTTTTATACAGAAACTAGAAAACAATAAGGAAAAAGAACCAGGCTTTAAATTTCTCACCAACACAGTTTGTATTTTTCAAGAAATTTTCACTAGTACTAAGGTAATATTTTCATTTCTAGAATAGAGGGTTCATTGACAAGATAGAGAAAGACACAAAAATACAGTTTCCTTCTCTTTTTATTGAGCAAAATAAATAATTTTTCTCCAAATACACAAAGAGGGGGACTATATTTCATCAAGTCTCAAGTAAAGAACAAGGAAGACACAATGGCCTTACGATGAAGATGAGCAATCAAGAATGAGCAGTTTTGATAGAGATTTGGAGCAGTCATATGAGTAAGGGGTGTTTGGAGGAAAATGTAGCAGTTTAAGTGCATTTCAAGACCTCACATGAGCAACACAATAATCAAGGGGAGTTTTGATGCCATAAAAATTTAGTTATGAATAGTTTGGAGCCCTTAAACATAGGATTTTTGATCTCATACTCCCAATAAGATATTTCATCATCTAGAGATAGAGAAGATGTCATTTTGCACAACAAAATCCTATGCCTAGTGAGCTAAAGTTCAAATATAAGCCTTTTATCATGCAATCATTTAAGGAATCATGTAAAAGCTTAAGAGCAGTTATAATTCAAGTTCAGTTGGAAAAATAGGAGATGGGTAATAAAATGACATATCCACCTTTCTAGGAGGATTTTAAGGCATAAAGGCCAATCTTACATCAATTTTGAGGTCCCACATGGGTTGACCATCACTCAAAGGGAGTTTTGGACACTTAATCACTAAGTTTGCTCCACTTTTGAGGCCTTTTTTGCATGCTTTTCAAACTTGCATGACCAAGGATGATTCATGATATTGGTGGAGTTTTCAAGAAAAGAAGAGCTCGAGTTCACCATGAGTTTTCTCTTTCAGTTACAAGCTTCTCTTATTTTCTATATCTTCTCTTTTTTCCTTTTCTAAAGGGGGTTCTTACTTTTCTTCAGCATGTATTGTAGCTTTGTTAAGCTCTTTTAGGATAAGAAAATACTTTGTAACTCATATTTTATACTTGTAACAATAGTTCCTTTCATTTTTCAATAAAGAAACAATATTTCCTTCTTAGATATCTCTTGTTTCAGTATTGTAGATGAATGATCAGATGTATTTAGTATGTTTTATCTATCAAATCCTTTGAATATGTCTCATTCACATAGTATTAAGGCAAGGGAAATAATCTCAAATGCAGGTTGTGAGTTGTGTTAGATTGTTTCAAGTTGATTGGAGTTGTGAAACTTTATTTTCCTTCATGCAAACACTAAAACTAAAACCTTCTTATGAAACATTTATGTCTTTCATGATCTAATTTGGTTGTGAGTAATCAAAAGCTTCTTGTTTGAAGCTGATTGTGAATTTAGGGAAAAAATAATTTGAACCATCAATTTTAAGGTTTTATGCACTTCTCTTGCACTCTTATAATTTTTCACCTAAAAGGGGAGAGATAAAACCTAAAAATTGAGGTGGTTTAATCAAAATAAGGTATGTATGATGTAATTATGACTAAATTATATGATCTAAATGCAACTAATTGATAGAATTGATTGATTATGAGTGCAAAACTAATGAAATATGCAATGTTTGAAAACACAGTGTGATATGTAGAAATGAACTAGAAACATAAACAAATGCCAACAAAATTGAATGAGATAAAACAAAGTGCACCTAGAAGTTGAATGTTGATCCAGGAAGGTTCTGGAAATTGGAAAAAATCACTGTTGATGACCAGTGGGACTCATTCACAACTGATGGCAAATCAATCTTGCTACTGGTAAAATGACCTAAAACTGATTTCTAGCTATCGAAAACTGAATTATGATAAAATAAAATTTTACATCCTACAAGTGGGACTCATTTTCCAATGATGGTGAATCAGTCCTCCTCCAAAAATCTATAAATTTAAGGATCAATTTTGTAGGTCCAAATACACACTTGTCTTCTTGTTGGGTTGACAGAGTCAAATCTACAAAAAATGGGTTGAATGTTGTCTCCAAGCTTAAATTAGGGTTTGGTTGACTTGAAACACTTTGATGACTTGTTTACAACTTTTCAACACCTATTTATTTGCCAAATCTTCCTATAAGACTTGCAAACACACATGCAAAGAGGGGGGAAATGGTTAAGGATTAGAGTATAGGGATTTGCCTTAGTCAAATCTGACTTTGGTAATCAAGCCCTTGATAAAGAAATGAAATGAAATGAGCAAGTAATGATGAATAAAAAACATGCAAGTTTCCTAAACTCACCAAAACCTTGTTGTTGAAGTCTGAAGATATGTCAATGGCTACTCCAAGATGCTTGATGATTGCTTGATTGAATGAAGCTTTGATAGTTTGAATGTAAGAGTGCTAATTGATGTTGAATGAGTGAATGCGATGAATGTTTGAATGAATTAGGTGTAAAAATGAATAGAAAAACACTTATTTATACACACTTATGCCCTAATTACCCAATAATACATCACAGGTTGACATAAGGTCTTAATGAATAAAAACATGAAAGAAATTTGAATTTATTTTGAATTTGGATCCAAGAGGGACTCATTTGGGACCCATGGAGAATGGGTCCCACTCTAGGCTTGCAAGTGGGTGTCAGGAATTAAGTTGCTTTTAGTGTTGTTTTTTGGGTTTGAATTCAAAAATACTCTTAATTATGACGTGTAAGTGCAGAAAGGGGCCAAATAAAGCAAAAGAAAGGTGTAAATAGTGATAACAATCCTAGTAAAGCATGAAAGCTTGTTACAAGACTTTACAACACTTTGAAATAGGACTTGATAAGGGATAAAAAGGTGATTTTTAGATGAATTATAATAAGAAGAGTATAGAAATGTGTAGAAATGTCTTACAACACTTCACAACACCTTCACAAGACATCATAATTTGAATATTCAGGACCTAATGTGAATACATAAGTTACATTGCAACATTAAGTCTAAGCAAAATAAGTCAAACATCATAAGAGAAAGACCTAAATGGCCATGAAAATTTCAATGATCCATTTTTCTATGGTACAGTATTACAAGAACATTTGGTGCATCACCTCCTAGATTAAATCTTTCCATTTCAATTTAGTTATCCTTCTCACCTTTTCCCATCCAAGCCATTAGTTTCTAGGATATCAAAAGGGGAACCAACCCATAATCTAGATATTCACCTTTGTTATGAGCATACCCACAAGATTGAAGGTGTTTCCATGTTTTACAAGATTGTTGAGCATTTAAACTTAACATATAGGTGTAGTCTACATGACAACAATAGCTTTTTTGCTATTCTTCATAAAATTCCCCATGCAATTTTTCTATATTGATTTTTTTTTGAGTAAAAAAGACATTCATATTTTTTTATATGTTATTGGGAATATTGTTATTGGAGATTCTTTGGAAAATCATATGAAATTAGAGGGTTTGTGGAAATTGAGAAGAATATTTTTTTAAAAAGGAGAAACATATGAATATTTAAGTGTTGACCATTGTAAGTATTGATCATTATGTAGCATATCATTTAAAGAAAAAATGTACAATCTATGCACATAGAAAAGTCATATGATCTAATACACTTTCATGGATTTTGGATGTTTTCTATTTGACAACTATGATGTCCCTCCATTATCATTAATGATTTTTTTTCTTAGCTTTCAAGTGATCTTAAAAATATGATAATCATACATTGCATGGCATACAAAGGTTGAATATGTTTGATGGTATTTGCATACCTTGTGTACATAGGAATTGTAGTGGATGGGGCTTTGTAGTTGTATGTTGATTATCAAACCACCAATAATGAAGGGTGATATAAGGTAGGAAAAATTACCAATTAATCTTTATTGCACTATATATAAAATATCAATTTGGATGCCTCATTTCAATTTATGGCATTCACTTAAAGGTTTCCAAGGTTTATGTTTTTAGGAATCATTTCATCAAATAATTCATGTACCGTAAGAAATGATGTTTAATTTACTATAGTTCTAATATTTCATGCTTCTTGTAAGGAAAATGAGATTGTGAAAGAAGTAAAACTAATTTTCAAATGCAGTAATGGAGATAGTTACAATGGAAGTTGTAGAATTTGTTTTATTTTCTTTGTTTCTAAAAGTTACAATTTCATACAAATTGGAGAATATTTAATTATTTTATATATCATTGAAGGATATAGCATTTATTTGGAGGCCAATAATATGCATGCCAATTGTATGCATAGACCACAAGAAAAACTATATTTTTTCAAGTTGAAGTCCTTTTGTAAAAATTATGCAGGCAACATGAAATAGACCTGTGAACCTTAGCACTATATAGTAGAAGATGGAGGCAACAACCAACCAAATCCAACCATTAATTTAGGTTTAGGATAAATTTCTTATGTCAACACAAAAGGTGGGTGTTAGGAATTAGTTCATCATCACTCATGAGTTAGCAAATAAAAATAAAATAAAAATTAACATATTAATGTTAATTTATTAAATAGATCTTAATTGTTAGTTAGTTGTTATATAGTTGGAAGTTCAAATGCATTATAAATCCATTGAATGTAATAATGTAAGTGTTGCAAAGATGATTTATTGATTGTTGTGTTGGAGCCTTTCAGTCTTCTTTGTGTCATAATTTCAATAATTTTTTTGTATATATTTAAATTAATTTTTTTATTTCATTCAAACAAACATATATTAATATGTAGTGTAAAAATATTTCTTAGGATTTTTTTTCTATATTTTTCTCATTTTTCATGTTTTTCATTAGGAACCTTTATGTTTGGAAAACACTTATGTTCACTATAAAATAGAATATTAATATAATAATTAAACAAAATATATTGAAAATTATACTTTTTGAAAAGCTTAAATCTAGGGTTGTAATCATATAAAGTCTCATTTCATGGTAATTTCATTTAATTGTTAAAACATTGGATCAATCACCTTTTTTATTGCAAACTAAGTGAGTAGAAGTTGAAGGTTCAATTAAGGGCCTTCATTTAAGGGTAACTTTAGTTGAAGACCCTTGCTTATAGTTATTTTGGGCATACAACATTAAAATGGGGAGATAAACCTTCATTATGATTTAATACATCTTCATTTGAGCCTTGTTAACATTTGGTAGGCCTTATATCTTCAATGAAGGACCCATTTGAAGGGTTTCAAGGATCCTTTCCTTCCAAGACCATTTATGGCTCATTCAACAAGAGGGTCACACATTTGCGCTCCATTGTGTATCTACCCTATAGCTTGCATGCATATTGAATTGGGGGTAAAATTAATGCTAAAAATTGCAAACCTATTCCCTTTTCCCTTATGAATTGAACATACTTTGATTAGAGTCTCTTAAATGCACTAGCAAGCATAGTAGGGGTATACTATTGTATGAATTTGAAAAATAACATTCATGTATCCTAATAACATCATCATTCATCTTGAGATATTAATCATGATCCATAAATCCATTATTCAAAAAACCTTAAATCAAATCCATGAAAGAAGATTTGAACTAAGTCACCTGCATTTATAAACTTGAACCTTAAAATTTTAAAATTAAATTCAAATTAATTCATGTCCCACCTACTAGTTTTCATGAACCAAGCTAGTGCACACTTGAGTTGAACTTTGTGTCAATTGTTATATTTTTAAATACATTCATTCAATCAACTAAAATGATGCTAGAATGTAAATATAACACATAGGTCAAAGTGTTTTAAAGAGAATCTATCTTGCATTAATATATGTTTTTGCATATTTCAATTAGAGCCTTGAAGATCATAGAACACATGCTTCTTGGTTTTGGCTCTTTCAATTAGAGTCATAATGTTGTTGGACAAGTAGGGATATGTGAAATGTTCCTAGACACCATAGATCCTCATAACTAAATATCAAGGTAAATGGATTCCAATAATCTATCTTTTGTTAGTTCAAATCTACAAGCCATAGTTTATGTTCACATGCAAGTTCAAATCCTCACTTTGGTATGTGCAGGATCATGATGGGCCAAAAAGTGGCGATATGATGGGTATTTGTAGGGTATGTGGCTGACAACTTTTTTTAACACAAAATTGATGAAATGAAAAGGGTTTTTAAAGGACATTCTCAGCTTTCCACCAATATAAATTATGCTTTACTTTGAATTTAATAAATAATTATTATTCATTTTCTATTTGAATAATGACTAAAGTCCTGATTGATAGGATGATTGAAAAACATCTATAGATTTCAAATGGTATCACATTTTTTGAATGCAAAACATGCATCACATTCTATGATTCACATAGTATAGGATTAAAAAAATAAAAATTGAATTTCGTGAAGTTTTGACCAAGTTAAGGTGGTTAGACTTATGAATTTTTATATTTTTTAAAAGTTTTAATAAAAAATTCATAATTAATTATTTACTTGGAAAAAAATTACAAAAAAATATGCATCAAATTCAGACATGAGTCCTCTACTTATCTCTAAAATATTATAAAAAAATATTATCATTTTATTGTGGTTAGGGTGGTTAGACAGACACCTACTTCTTATTTTTCCCCTGAAATTTAAGTACTATTGCATTGAAATTTCAAATTTTCACCAAATAGATTTTTTTTTAGAAAAATAAACCTAGTAGTTTAGAAACTACATTCAATTTTCTATAGATTCTATTCTTATATATTTTTGAAATAATATAGATAGCTTATTCCAATTTTTACATCAAGTTTTCTAACTCTGATTTTTCTATAAAAATTTGCCACTTAAGGGCCTATTTTTTCCAAGATGATCTGGCACATACCCACTTGCATATGTAAAAATAAACAAAAATAGTCAATTCAAGTAGATTTCCTCACTCAAATAATCTAGAGAAAATTTCTAATATCCTTGCAAATCAACTTTTGATATTTGTCACAATACACCATCATCAAATTTCAAACTTGTAATGGCATGAATTTATACCCCTCAAAAATTCCCCATTTACACATCTCCTACCATAGATAAATTAAACCCGATGATGCTATTCCACATCCCCCATTCACTTCCCACCCACTTGGTGACTGTATTTAGTGTTCATGGAGGATATTCTTTCATGGATGCTAGCACAACACACGGACGTTTGTGCGATGCACCAGCATCCTGACAAGATTCTTGCATCTTGAATTTGTAGAGGTGTTACAACTCTCCATTAGCGATGAAGTGTAATGCTTCTACACCCTTGATCAAACTCAAATGACTCCTTTTCCTCCAATTTCATCTTTAAATGGCCTATTCATTCATCTCATTCATCTTCTTCACATTTCTTGATCTCCGTACACACTTTTTGATCTTTTTCACCATTCTACTGACTTCATACACAACATTTTCATCTTCATTGAAGCTCCAAGATAGTGCTTTAGTTGGTCTACTCCTCTCATTGTTACAACAACGTTGGTATTCACACTTGATTTTGAGCTCACATCTTCCTTCACATGCCTTGAGAGAATCTTGTTGGGGAGGTGATATTTATTCACTTAGCATCATTATATTATTTTTGTAGCATATTGTTGTTAGAATAGCACATAGTACTTCTACTTCAATATCATTCTTTATCATACTTTCTCTATCGTTGCTATTCTAGTTGTTCATGGAGATGGAAACACCAAAACAAGGGTTTGACAATGACAAGCCTCGAAATAGCCCCAACTTTTTTCCTCGTTCTTTTGTATGTAGTTATTTCATTCATGTGGAGCTTGTGGGAGGCTAGACTAATCGTAAGTTGGATTTTTTCCACCTTTTCTCTCATCAAATTCTAGTCTAGAGTTATTAAAGTATTCTTCTTTCCATTTCAGCCATTTAGTTATGTTTTGTTTTTTGTGATAGTATCAAACTATACCAATCAAGTCATTAGTAAATTCTCTTTGAGTTTCATCTATACCTTGTACTCTCTATCCATACAGATGCTAGTACCTGACTAGGGTACTAGCGCACCACATTGTCATCTGTCTTTTACATTGGAGTCCTTTGGCAAAGAGCTTCCTAAGATGTAATCCAGACTTAGGAATTTTCTCACCTAACCTCCTAAACATCTTGGGTTGATAGAAGGAAAGAGACAAATCAATTGCTCTTCCTTTTTTCCCCCTTAAACATCAAACCTATCTTAAATCATCCATTAATGCGAGGTAGATTAGGGAAATTAATTGTTCTAGACCCTCCCATGATCTGGGGTCTTGAGCAGTCAGTCTCCCTCTACATTTTGGTGAACCTGACGTGAACTATTCTAGTTTCATTTCATAGTGTTGAAGGTGTCTTCTCTCATGTTATAATTGTGTTGTAGGGCTCCTAGCCTTGCAATCCAACGTACAACCCCTAGTGGTGTAGCTAGAAGAGTCCCTAAATATTGTGAAGAAAAATCGAGAATATATGTCACTATCTAATTGTTAAATCGTTGGGGGCTTCTAGGAAAGTCCTTTCTAGTGTATGTAGAAGATGACTTCTTTCATGCAGCTTCCCATCCTATCTGTGTAGCCTACGAGTGGGTCTCTTTCTATAACCTTTACCTCATAGGATTTATTGATGAATGCTAATAGAGAACCCTCTCCTTTGTACATTCCCACTCGTATCAATGGGAATACCATGATTGGCGTTCTCATTGATCCTATATGGTAGGTTGATATTGTGATGAAGGAGATCATATTGATAAAAAATTTACATATGAATGCTTTTCTCGATATTATCTTAGAGTCTAACTTGTTCAGGGTGAACCTAGGCATTCCTTGGCTAGTTCCATGAACACAGTCCCTTTGGTGGTCCATAAGTGCTTGAAATTCTCCTATGAGTGCTCCATGAACATTGTGCACTACATTAGATACAAACCCCTAGTGTCGTGTGTCATTTATTCATTAGATCACTTATGGCGTGCCCTTATTGGTTTGCTTCCTCCAAGGACAGACCTCTTGTATCATACTTATATAAAATACAAGAATAGGGGCATAGTGTCAAAAGTGACCTATCTTCCTTCTCCCTATGCTATTTTAGTTAAGGCTTCCATGATAGCGTAACATCAAATTGCCTCTATTGCTCAAAAAAATGAGATGGGCAAGTCCAATACTGAGCCTTCTTCTTCTATAGTTTCACCTACCTCTAGTGCTCGTCCTCCTACAATGCCCTTGATTTCTGCCCCTATGCATCTCTTGGGGATTTAGATGGTGCCCAATTGGCAGAAGTCCAAGCTTTAGGTGTTCGACCTTCTTATCTTACCCAAGGTTCCTTAGATCATTGTGTATGGTAAGGGGAAGGGTCCTTGTGGAGTCACCTCTATGCCTCAGCCTCCACGACCTCCTACTGCTCCTACCCCTAGGGTGGAAAATGGGAAGAGGCCCAGCATTGAGGCACTTTGGTTTGGTTCTCCTCCTATTGTTGTCTTTGCTCATATATATCTTCCTCCTATTTTTGTCCAAGAGTTACTCCCTCTACTGGAAATAGTTGTGATGAACACTTTGATGACTAAATAGGATCCTTTCACTCCTCAAGTTGTAGCCTCTATCTCTCAAAGCCAAAGAAACTAACCTATGTATGAGCATAAGCGTCAGAGGAAGGCTTTGACTGCTTACTAGGTTACTTTGTGGAAGGAGGAAGGGGAGCCAACAACTATAGTCTCGATGTCTTCTGCTATGTCCTCTTCTGCTCCTGCTTCAGTTCCCACTACCTCAATCTTGCTTCTCACTCCCTCTATGAGCGTAGATGATCCTCAACCCAAAATGGTTCAAGTGTTCATTGCTCCTTCGGTTGAACCTCCTCTTTCTATGTCCCTTCCGAACATACCACCTTTTCCCAAGCCTTTGGATATTTTGAATACCTCAATGGTGTTTGTTGTGGTTTTCTTCTCTTCCTCATTTCCTTCCTACTTCATTTATAGGGATCTTGCATCCTCTAATGAAATGAAAGTTGGAGGATGAACTTGCTTCTAATAGGGGTTAGAAGAAGGATCACCTTCTTTGAAAGCTAGTTCTACATTGACTTGCATTTTCCTAGTGACATAGGCAACCCTAGCATCCCATTAGTCTTTTAGTGAGGTCGGTAGTGGATCTTGAGTCCCTCCTTCATCACCCACTCATTTTGTAAGGAAAATCAGATGCGGAAACAATTCTCCTAATGTCAATACCTCATAAAAGAATGTAGATACACTTTTAATTTTTTCAATTATAGTTCAACTAAGATGCACTATGAAGTAATATAATAGAAACAGAGTATTTGACAATCACACATGAACACCAGATATACATGGGAAAACCGTTACGGGAGAAAAACCCACCACACCAAGAGAAATCACTTTGTATTATAGTAACAAAGATTACGTACAAATGCTAGACTTATCTTTCTGGTGTCATTACACAACAACATTCACCATGAACATTCTTGTATAGGAACCTTCGAGTTACAGTCTCTACATAATAGAATTCATTTACTGATACAATCACTCAACCATTCGTCGATCCAACCTTCAAACCAACTAACTGATTACAATCTGCAATCATAGAGTATAAGGTCATGGCATTCCTTGTCTATCAAACTTCCTCACAGAACCGTCACAACCGATTGTCTTCCAACTATTTAGATTCGGCTTCTCCTATTGGTCCATGAGACTCCACATAGGATGGTCTTACTCAGTCAACAAAATTCACACTATGTTGGCATCTCGGTGAGACACTAATAGTGTCTTGCCGATGCCACATAACCTTCATATTGTTATCACCAAGAGTTACTGTAGTCGCCAAGATGTTCTATCGAGCTTTTAGTGTTACACCGAAACACCAAGCAGTCACCCAGACCTATCGCTTTCACGAGGAGATCATAGCGAGTCACCAAAGGGTATATTGAAGTCATTTGTTACACCGAGCTCCAAACACCAATCAGTAGGACTTAACGTTATTTCCAAGAGGTTTCTCTGAGATCACAAAGTTACATTGAGACCACCATTCGCCAAGAGCTACATAGAAGAACCCTCATCATCTGCAAGACATATAGCATTCACCGGTACTTCTTCCCAAACCATTTGGGTTACCCCGATAGCCATCGGCTATTGACAAGTCTTAATAGTCTCACCAAGACCTTTCCTCGACCACTTTGAGTTACTCTGATAGCTAACACTTGAGCCTCCATCGGTGAGACATTTGCATATCGCCCAGACTTCATAACGAGACCTTAGTCTTACAACGATGACTCCCGAGTGTGTCCCTTTCGGCATGACTTTCATCTATCGCTAAGACGTCACACCGAGACCCTTATGTTATGGTGAAGACATCAAATGTATTCCTATCGGCAAGACATTCACTATTCGCTGGGACTTCTCATCGAGCCGCTATAAGCTACCCCAAAGCCTGTGGTCGCCATGAGTCTCCCTGATACATGATTGAATGGCCTGTCGGACAGAGGTCTCCTGAGCACTAAGACGTCATACCGAACACTCCTTGTCATAGTGATAGCTCCACAGTGAAAACATTCAAAAAGACATCTATAAGGTCACAGTGACCTGTACAAACCAGAATGAATCAAGTTGCTAGTCGGCCAGACAATGAAGATGTCACACCGACTTGGCTCTAATGGAGGTTCCAGCCTATATTGTTTGAGGCACATATTTCCAACAATCTCCCACTTGACGAAGATCATACAGGCACCTCCAGAGCACAACATAATTTACTAAAAATCATGGGCACTAAGGCCCACTGAATTGGCACACCACCTGAACTTGTTTGTGCTCGTTGGCTTCATCAATGAATCTGCAACATTCTCCAGAGTATTAACCTTTTCCAAACTGACCTTTCCATCCTCCACCATATCTCATACAAAGTGGTACTATACATTAATATATTTCGTCCTGGCATGGAAAGTAGGGTTCTTTTCCAGACAAATTGCACTTTGACTGTCACAGAAAATAGTTATTTCCCCTACATCAAAACCCATGTTAGAACACAAATGTTTCAACCATACAACTTCTTTACAAGAATGAGTAGCTGCCATGTATTCATCCTCCATAGTGGACAAAGCAACTACAACTTGCCACTTGCTCATCCAACTCATTGTACCACCATTCAACATGAAAATGTATCCACTGGTGAATCTCCTGCTGTTAATGTTCCCTGCCCAATCAGAATCAACATAACGACAAATATTGAGATTCCTCTATGATTCAACTGAATTCCCATGGTAATACAAAGCAAAATCTAAAGTTCTCTTCAAATACCTAAACACTCTCTTCACAACATCCCAATGCATTCTTCCTAGATTAGCCATAAATCGACTAAGAACTCTCACTGCTTGGGAAATGTCTGGCCTTGTACAGACCATTGCATACATAATACTTCCTACTGCACTAGCATAGGGTACATTGGTCATGTCCTCCATCTCAGTAGGAGATTTCAGATAGTCTTCAACATATAGCTTCGTTCCATGCATGACTGGAACCACTAGCTGTTTGCAATCATTCATACAAAATCTCTCTAGAACAATCCTAACATACTTACTATGACTGAGCCAAAACTTTCTTTTCTTCCTGTCCCTGGTTATCTCCATCCCCAGAATATACCTTGCTGCACCAAGATCCTTCATTTCAAACTTAGCAGACAACTGAGACTTAAGATCAGAAATGATTAGCTTGCTATTTCCTATGAACAACATATCATCAACATAAAGAGAAATAACAAGAACTTGATCACTTTTAGCTTTATAATATACACATTGATCAGATTTTGATCTTACAAATCCCAAAGACAATACAAAAGTATCAAATTTCTGGTACCACATTCTAGGTGACTGCTTTAACCCATACAGAGACTTCTTTAATTTTCATACCAGTTTTTCTTTACCTTTCTCAACAAAGTGCTCAGGCTGGGACATATAGATTTCTTCTTCAAGATCACCATGAAGAAATGTTGTCTTCACATCCATATGTTCTACCTCTAAGTCATATGCTGCTACAAGTGACAAAAGAAATCAGATAGATGTCAACTTTGCTACAGGAGAAAATATTTCCCCATAATTGATTCCCTCTACTTGGGAATAACCCTTTGCAACCAGTCTCACCTTGTACTTTTCTACACTTCCATCTAGACCAATCTTTTTCTTAAATACCCATTTGCAGCCAACAACCTTTCTGCCTTTAGGCAAGGGCACCAGACTCTAGGTTTCATTCTTATCTAATGATGCCATCTCTTCTTCCATGGCTTCCAACCAAGAATTTGAATCAGACATTTTAAATGCCTCTTTCATAGTCCTAGGCTCATCAGTACTAGAAATCAAAGCATAGACACAAGTAGAATCTATCAAAGAGAACCCATGCCTATTTGGTTATTTTATTTCTTGGGTTGACCTCCTCACTTGTTGAGGCTAAGGCTGAGGTTCTTCTTCTTCTTCTTCAGAACTATTTGAATTGCTTGAGCTCTCCTCAATTTTAGGTACATTTTGAATTTTGAATTCCTCTTTCTCTGGTGTAGGAGGAATTAATGCTACATCCTTATTGTTTTTTGTCTTTGTCTCTGACTACAGATCCAAAGTGGAAGGTTTCAGCTCATGAAAGATTACACTTCTGTTGTATACAAACTTCTTTGTATCAGGATTCCAAAGCTTGTATCCTTTTTTGACAACACTATAGCCTATAAAAATACATTTGATAGCCTTGTTCTCTAGTTTAGATCTTTTCACATCCGACATATGAGCATATGCCTCACAGCCAAAAACATGAACATGTCTTAAGGAGGGATTCTTACCAGACCACACTTTCAAAGGTGTTTTCTCAACAAGAACAGAATTTGAAGAATGATTAATTAGATAACATGCAGTAGATACAGCCTTAGCCCAGAACATCTCCTCCAAGCTAGTACTACTGAGCATACTTCGTGCTCTCTCCATCACTATCCTATTGAACCTTTCTACAACCCCATTCTGCTGTGGAGTATAAGGTGTAGCCTTGTGTCTTTTGATTCCATGGTCTTTGCAATATCTTTCAAATTCATTAGAACAAAACTCACCGCCATTATCAGTCCTTAAGAATTTTATTTTTCTACCAATCTAATTTTCAACAAGATTTTTAAATTCTTTAAACTGACTCTGATTTACTCTTCAGAAAATATACAAATGCTCTTCTTGAATAATCATCAATGAACGAAACGTAGTATCTTTACTTAGACAAAGAAGGAACATTCACTAGACCAACACATCCGAATGAATATAATCTAACAAACCAGAAGATTTATGAGGACTGGAATAAAATGAAACATGGTGTTGCTTTCCATATATATAGTGTTCACAGAATTCAAATTCAAGATTACAATCTTCAAGCCCATCTACTAGGTTTTTATTCTTCAAGGTTTTTAAACCTTTTTCTCCTATGTGGCCTAACCTATGATGCCAAAGCATAGTCTTCTTTGCAGGAAGTTTTACTTCCATAGAGTTTACATAATTAGGGATATTTCTCTCTTTACCTCCATGAGTAGCTTTTAGTGACTTTCCAGAGACACTGTTACATTGAACAACATGTGCATCCAGCTTATACAAGGTACCAATGCAAGCACCTCTAGCCAGCACCATCGAACCTCTAGTCATCTTGTAGCCATTTCCAGAGAATGTAACTTGTACTCCAATGTCATTCAGAATACTTACAGATAATAGATTTTGAGCCAGACCTGGTATGTGAATAACATTATTGATTCCCTTCACTCTGCCATCAGGGAATTGTATTTGGACTCTTCCATGACCAACTATCTCCAAAGTTGAATCACTCACTAAGTACACCTTTCCACCATTGTATTCTTCATACTTTGTGAACCATTCTCTGTGAGATGTCATGTGGAAAGATGCTCCAGAATCAATCAGCCAGACATCATTTGATGCCTAAGTAGCCAAGGCTGCAATGAAGGCGTCACCATCACTATGAGAAGAACCATTATCGGAAGAGCCCTTCTTCTTCTTTTTCTCCTCTTTACAATCCTTTCGGGGATGACCAGGTTGCCCATAGTTCCAGCACTTCACCTTGGACTTCTTGCCAGGAGACTTTGATCTCCCCTCTAATTTCAATTTCAATTTCTTGTCATTCTTCTTACCTTTCTCTTTTAGTCTTCCTCTGACAGCAAGAGCTTCCTTCACCATCTCATAAGATTTCCTTCTCATCTCTTCTGAAAACAAAGATGCAACAACATGTTCCATCTTGAAATTCGATGTTGTACTCCCAATAGCCATCACTAGATGATCCCATGAGTCTAGCAAAAAACACAACAATAGCATACAATGATCCTCTTCTTCAGTCTTCACACCAACAGATGTCAATTGAGCATTTATCATATTAAATGTGTTCAAATGATTAGCTACAGACCCTCCTTCCTACATTCTCAAAGAATACAGCTTCTTCCTCAAGAATAGTTTATTCACCAAGGATTTCCCCTGATAAATAGACACCAGTCTCTTCCACAAGGAAGAGGAAGTCTTCTCCTAATGCACATTCAAAAGCACCGAGTCTACCAAATAGAGCCTTATCAGCCCCTTAAACTTCCTATCTGCAAGGTCCCAATCTTCTTGCTTCATGCCTGTAGGTTTCACTCCAGCCATAGAAATCCAAAGATCACGATCCACTAAAAGATCCTCCATCTTGAGTTTCCACAAGTCAAAGTTACTACCATTGAACTTCTCTATATCAAACTTTCTAGATGTACTAGCCATCTCAACTTGTAATCAGAAATAACAATTTTCTACATGACTCCCACTGAACATAAC
>VDFB02000008.1:344233934-344248167 GCA_007258455.2 Sequoia sempervirens
ATTTGATTTTTTTGGATTTTTGGAATATTTGATTTGTTTTGTGTTTTGTGGAATATTTGATTTTTTTGGATTTTTGGAATATTTGATTTTTATGGATTTTTTGAATTTTTACTATGGAATGAGATGAATTGCAAGCAAGCAGGCAAATAGAGAGGATAGTTTTTCCAATCGCGAGATGCTAAGTATCTCAACCCATAGCTAAGGTCAAGGAAATTCCCTAGTGAGGGATAGAACCAACTTAGTATGCATGGAAAAGTAAGCAAGCGAGGGGAATTCCAAAAAATTCACAAGCCATCGTGAGTGTGAAAAGGTTATTATGAAGTGGAGGGTGAGTGGAAATTGGATGGAAATATCAAGCGGAGCTCTAAAGGAAAGAGGAGTGAAGCCTCTACACAGGGCATCAATTTCTCAATTTTCACCATGGCACTTGCTAAAGGTTCCATTGAAGTAGTTTTCACCATTGAACGAATTGATTTCTCTTTACTTTTTCCATTTTTTGTATTTTTTTAGGACCTTTTTCTAGTTTTTTATATTTTTTCAGGACTTTTTCTATTTTTGGTATTTTTTCAAGATTTCCAAAGAGTGTACTCTCTCAAGTACTCAAGTATAAAACCTAAGGATATGCATACTTTTGATGGGATCATTGAGCAATTCACCTTCTGGAGTACATAACTGGTATGCCCCTGATGCATACACAAGAGTGAAAACGTATGGACCCAACTAGTTAGGCTCAAATTTACCATTCTTTTCTCTTTCTTGTTGATTGAGAGGATTTTCACGAAGGACAAGATCCCCAACGTAGTTTCACTTTATGGTTATAACTTTGGAACATCCACTGTTGGTATGCTTTGAGATGATTGAAAGCAATTTTTCTTTGTTCATCCAATAGTTCCAATTCCTGCAAATGGGAAACTTGGTAGTCTTCATGACTAATTTTATTGCACAAGGAGACCTATAAAGGAAACGCGACCTCAATGGGAAAGATGGATTTAGATCAATAGTTAAGGGAATATGGGGTAGCACCTTTGGGAGTGCAAATACTCATACGGTAATCCCACAAGGTAGGATTTAGTTGAACATGCCAATCTCAACTAGCTTCATTGACTGTCATTTTAAGAATTTTGAAAATAGTCTTAGAATGTGCGGATCATGATGGGCCAAAAGTGGCAATATGATGGGTATTTGTAGGGTATGTGGCCACCGACTTTTTTAACCCAAAATTGATGAAATGAAAAGGGTTTTAAAGGAGATTCTCATCTTTCCACCAATATAAATTATTCTTTACTTTGAATTTAATAAATAATTATTATTCATTTTCTATTTGAATTATGACTAAAGTCCGATTGATAGGCTGATTGAAAACATCTATAACTTTCAAAGTTCAAGATCACATTTTGGAATCTAAACATGCATCACATTCTATGCTTCACATAATATAGGATTAGAAAAATAAAAATTGAATTTCATGAAGTTTTGACCAAGTTAAGGTGGTTAGACATACGAGTTTTTATATTTTTAAAAGTTGTAATAAAAATTCACTTGGAAAAAAATTACAAAAATATGCATCATATTCAAAAATGAGTCCTCTACTTATGTCTAAAATATTATAAAAGAATAATATCATTTATTGTGGCTAGGGTGGTTAGACAAACACCTACTTCTTTTTTTTTCCCTAAAATTTAAATACTAGCATTGAAATTTTGAATTTTCACCAAATAGATTTTAAAAATAAAATAAACTAGTAGTTTAAAAAATACATTCAATATGCTATATATATTCTATTCTTATATTTT
The DNA here is from genome assembly GCA_007258455.2 of Sequoia sempervirens. Lineage (NCBI taxonomy): Eukaryota > Viridiplantae > Streptophyta > Pinopsida > Cupressales > Cupressaceae > Sequoia > Sequoia sempervirens. The sequence goes on from VDFB02000008.1 coordinate 344,235,728, forward strand.
TGAAATAATATAGATATATTATTCAAATTTTATGTCAAGTTTCCTAACTCTAATTTTTTAAAATTGCCACTTAAGGGCTTGTTTTTCCATGATGATCCCGCATATACCCCTTATTAGAGGCCTCAGCCTGGTCGTTTCCTTGTGGGTAGTAAGGTGTAGAAAATTGATGTTGTATATGAAATTTCTCACAGAGCTCATGGACATCCTATTTTTTGAACAAACGGTCGTTATCTGTGATAATGGATAAAGGAACACCATAACAGTAGATGATATAGTTTAGTATGAAAGTGGCTATTTATTTTCTAGTGTTGTGGGTCATGGGAAAAACTTCAATCCATTTCGTGAAGTAGTTTGTGGCAACAATAATTAAATTATGACCATTGGATGAAGGTGGATGAATCTTGTCGATGGAATCGAGTCCCCACTAATAAAGGGCCATGGTGTAGTGAGTAGCTACAATTCTTGTACATGAGCATGTATCAAGTCTATAGGTTTTTGAAATTGCTTTCATTTTTAACAAATTGATAAGCATCCTTTTCTATTGTATGCCAATAATAACCCATACACAAGAGTTTCTTGGCTAGGGTAGGATCGCTAGAATTTTCCCCACATATGCCTTCATGTATTTCTTATAAAGCAATTTTGACCTTGTCATGCTAAAGAAATCAAAGTAAAGTACCATTGAGACCTCGACAGTATAGGGTATTAGCTAAGATTACATAACAAGAGGCTTGACGGATAAGGTTTAATGAGATTTATTAGATATGTCTAATGGAAAGATGTTATAGTAGAGATAAGTATAAATATCCCCATACCATTGAGAATTAGAACCAACAAGGAGATAGATCATTTTAGATTGTGGTACAAATTGTAAGTAGGTTCCAAAAGAGGCTCTACTAAGAACTCACAATAGGAAAGATTGCTTGGAATTTCCACAAGTGAACCAATTGTTTCCATTGCATCAACAACTCTGTTACTATCTCGAGGGATCTACTCAAAAGAAATTGATGTGAAATAGGCCTTGAAATCATCCACCATTCTTTTGTAAAGCATCAATTTTTCATCTTTTGTTTTATAGTCATCATTAACTTGTCTGGTCACTAACTGAGAGTCACGGAGGACATGCAACTCTAGGATTTTCCATTGCACAACCATATGGATCCTAGAATGTAATGCCTCATATTTAGAAATATTGTTGATACATGGAAACTATATCTTATAATATCTAGGTATACAATCCCCTTGCAATGTGACAAAGAGAATGCCAACACCAAAATCACTTTGTATGAAGGATCCATCAAAATATAAAGTCCAAAGATGTGTAGATTCCATGTTGAAGACTATTTCATCAAGGAACTTTGTAATAGGAGGATGATCATTTGTCAGAGGAGCATCAACAAGTTGATCTGCTATAGCTTGTCCTTTGATTTCTTTTCTTTCCACATACTCAATATCAAATTCACTAAGAATCATAACCCATTTAGCCAATCATCTTGTGAGTGTTGCTTTGTTCAGGAGGTACTTAAGAGGATGAATATTGGTGATGAGCTTTGTCTAGTGTGTAAGCATGTAATGTTACAACTTCTGTGAGGAAAAAATAATGGCAAGAAACTCTCTTTTGATAGAACTATAATTGAGCTCAAATCCCACTAAAGTACGACTAATGTAATAGATCGCATGTTCCTTTCCTTCAGAGTCATGTTGTACTAGAAGTACCACTAGTGTTCTGGTGGTTGTGGATATATAAAGGAGTAAATGCTTGTCATCTATAGGAGGTACTAATACTAGTGGTGTCTAAATGGAACATTTTTGCATAACAAGTACTAAAATGGTTGACATTTATCTGTACATTGTGCTATAAAATGATGAATAGAATGAAGTTTTCCTTGCAATGATCCAGCTGACTGATATTCTTAGGTGGAGGCATTTCAAGTATATCCTTCACTTTTACAGGATCAACTTCAATTCCTTTGGATGAGACAATGTATCCAAGGAGTTTCCTAGATGTTAACCCAAAGAAACATTCTTTTGATTCAACTAGATCTTATATTGTTCTAATCTTGTGAATTTTTTTTCCATGATCTCTATATCTCCAACTTTGGTGTAGGATTTTCCCAAAAAACCATCTACGTAGTCTTCCAAATAGCTCTGGCATTCTTCAACCCAAAGGGCATGAAATTCCAATGGAAGGTTCCCCAAGGAAAAGTAAATGTTGTCTTAATTTGATCTTTATGAGAAATTTTAATTTGATTGTAGCATGAGAAGTTGTCCATGAGGGATAACATTTTGTGCCTTGCTATCAAATCCACTATCATGCCAATGTTTGGAAGTGGGAAGTCATCTTTATGACAAGATTTATTTAAATCTCTAAAATCTATGCAAACACAAACACTCCCATCAGGTTTTGAAATTGGTACTAAGTTTGAAATCCACTCAACATAGTCAACAGGTCTTATAAATCCCACATCTAGTAACTTTTGTAATTCAACTCTTACCAATAAGGCAACATGCAGGTGTATTTTCTCAACTTTTTTTTAATAGGTTTTTCCCCTAGTGGCAAAGACAAGTGATGCATTGCTAAATCTAGATCAATTCCTAGAATTTTTGCTTATGACCATGCAAGGTTAACTTGTCTTTCCTTGTAAAACTATATATGCTCTATTCTCTCTTCAGGTGTTAATGATTCTACTAGATGAATTATCCTTGGTTTTTCTTCTATATCCAAATTGACTGGTACTATCTTCTCCAACAACATAGATGATTTTTCATGATATAGTGCTATGGGAATTGTTTCAAGCCTTCCATCCTTAGGTGCCTCAGAGAGGTTTTCACCCTTGGATACACCCTTTATTTTTACTTTTTTTGGGTCTAATAGCACCGCAAAGTAGCTTTGACTAGAAGACCTATTTATATTTTCAATAATTTTATGACTGAAAGGCTTGGAATTTTCTTTGAAGTAAGTTGCATTGTTGAGTTCTATGAAAAAACCTACTTTATGATCCCCAAGAGGTATTTCTTCTCATGCTCCTATAAATTTTATGATTGGCTCATCATTTTGAAACACATCTAGCTGTGGTGGTCCCTTCTGATCCCAATCAATAAGTTGGGGGTGAACGAGGGGTAAAGGGTCATGATTTGATTCAAGATTTTGAATGGATTCAAGGGTAAAGTGTTATGATCAAGTTCAAGGGTAAAGACACTATCATATTCATAAGTTTCAATGAAGTCATTGATGGAACTTTCCTTGTTTGTCTATGTAGCATTAGAGGACTCTACTTCCTTGAAGTACATGCGATACTCAAGGTCTTATATTGAACTATGTGTCATATCCTAAACCAGGGAATTTTTGTGTATGAGTAGGTTGTATTGGTTCCAAGATACCTTGTTACTATAAACCCAAAGGAATTTTACCATCATATCCCATTTTTTTCATAAGATCAAATCCTTTTTTGTACTATTCAACAAGTATCTTCATCTCTAGTTTTTTAGTTTGTTCTTTTTTGTATCTTCATCTTTGTATAGCCATCTTAGAAGATCAACTTCTTCCACATCATCATAAAGGGTTCCCCACTTTTTGAAAGTAGTTGATTTACAAACCAATGTAGTATCTGTATCTGATGTGGTCTTAGGAATCTATGGCTTGTCATAGGTGTGGGGAGATAAAGGTAGCTTTCCAATGCAAAGGGCATGATTTAGGGTATATTTCCCTACTCCTTGTTCTTTCACTTGTATTTTGATCTCAACTTCACTAGATTTTGAGGTGGATGCTTTTAAGGACTTAGGATCAACATATGCTTGAGAAGGAAGTGATTCACAATTATTAGGGATTGTGATTTTATTTTTAGGGCTTAGATTATTGCAATACATGAAAGCGTCTGGATCTCCTTGTATTGTGATTTTGACACCATTGTGTGGGAATTTAATGCAGTGATGGTATGTAGAAGGTACCACTTGCATTGCATGAATCCATGGTCTTCCAAGGAGGATGTTATAAGTTAGAGGGAGATTAAGGAATTGGAAAACCACATCCTTTATCACAGGCCCAACCTTGATTGGTAAAGTAACTGATCCTTTAGATGAGTGTTCCTCTTCATCATATGCCTTTATGGTAATCTTTTTATTTGGATCAACAACACTTTTAGATAACCCTAATTCTGTAGTCAATATCTAAGTACAAATATTAAGACTTGTTCCTCCATCTATCAGAACTCACTTGATCTTGACTTTATGGACAAGGATTTCAATATGTATAGGTGCATTATGTGGTTGTCGAATAGAAGAATCATTGTTCTTAGTAAAATTGAGAGTGTGAGGAGAGTTGATGTGTCCCACCATAGCTTGGAATTGATCTACATTCAATTTTGTAGGTAGTGTAGCAGTAACAAGCACTTTATTTAGGATATCTTTATGCTTAGGAGATATGCGTAGCAGTTCAAGTATGGAAATTTGTGTGGGAATTTTACCTAAATGCTCTATGAGATTGTATCATAAAACTAGTGTAGTGGGTTTTGAATTAGGACCTCTAAGGGTAACTGCACCTCTACGGGTAGTAACAATACAGTTAGGTTCTTTTCCTTTTATAATGAAAGTGTTTGCATGATTATCACCCTCACTAATGTTAGTTATGACATAGTCATACTTAGCAACAATATAGTTTACACCATGGGTATGTGTAGGATTATGATGGGCCAAAAAGTGGCGATATGATGGGTATGTATAGTGTATGTGGCTGACGACTTTTTTTACCCAAAATTGATGAAACAAAAAGGGTTTTTAAAAGACATTCTCAGTTTTCCACCAATATAAATTATACTTTAATTTGAATTTAATAAATTATTATTATTCATTTTCTATTTGAATTACAACTAAAGTCCTAATTGATAGGCTGATTGAAAAACATCTATAGCTTTCAAACGATATCACATTTTTTGAATCTGAAACATGTGTTACATTCTATGCTTCGCATACTATAGGACTATAAAAAGAAAAATTTAATTTCATGAAGTTTTGAACAAGTTAAGGTGGTCAAACATAGGGGTTTTTTATATATTTTAAAAGTTGTAATAAAAAAATTACAAAAAATTATGCATCACATCTAGACATGAGTCCTCTACTTATATCTACAATCTTATAAAAAATAATTATCATTTTATTGTGGTTAGGGTGGTTAGACAAACACCTACTTCTTATTTTTTCCCTAAAATTTAAGTACTACTGCATTGAAAGTTCAAATTTTCACCAAATAATTTTTTTTTTAAATAAACCTAGTAGTTTAGAAACTACATTCAATTTTTTACAAATTCTATTCTTACATATTTTTGAAATAATATAGATAACAAGTTACCTAGCTTTGATTTTTCTAAATTTTGTCACCACTTAAGGGCCTATTTTTTCCATGATGATCTTGCACATACCCCCATCACCAGATTTAGGGGTCATTCCTTTATCATTTTCATGCTTAGGGAAAGGGTTTTTAAACATTTAACTATCAGAGTTACCAAATGGAGTGTGTCTGTCAACTGCTATCTTATCGTCATCAACAAGGTGTTGTATCAGGTGTAAAAGTTTATTGCAACTTTAGTCTTATGTCCTTTGTGTCTATAATAATCGTAAAATTGATCCTCATTCCACCATGGGGGTTTGACTTGTGGATTATATTCTCTCATCTCAGGTAGCATTATAAGATTATTTTCAAGGAGTTATTTTAATGTTGATTCAAGTAATTGTTCCAATGGTGTAAAAAAATTTTTGCGAAAGCTTCTTTGTTTTTATTTTCCTTTGTCTGAAGATGAAACTTTAAAGTTGTAGATAGGTGATGATATTTTAGTTATTTTTGTATCAACAACTCCATCATTGACCACATTATTGTTCTTAACCCAAAAAGGTGTCTTGTTGCTCAAGCCTGACTTTTGATATTTTTCATTATTAAGTTTAATATTTTCATCATTGATAAGAGTTTGTTCGATTCGAAATCCCATTTCTATGACATCGTCAAAGGAATCCAAGAATTTGAGGTGAAGTTCCTTTCTAATTTCCTTGTTCAAATTTTGATAAAATATGTCAACCAATTCTTTGTTTGGAAGGTCATAAGATACTCACTTTTTCAAATGTCTCCATCTTTGTAAAAATGACATGAAAGATTCTCCTTGTTGTTACTTGGTGTTAAAAAGGTTTATCATGGTCACTTTAAGTTCACAGTTGTAACTATAATGTGATTCAAATTTTTCAGCTAGTTCTTGAAAATATTTGATGGTTGGGGGTAATCATGAAAGCCATTCCATAGCTTCTCCTCCTAGACTACGAAAGAATAATCTCATAAGGTATGTCTCATCAACTACAAATTCCAAGGTAGTAATGGAAAATTATCTTAAGTGATCTTTAGGATCTCCTTTCCCCCTATATTTATCAGGTCTTGGTATGTCCTAGTGGCTAAGAAAAGGAGGCATTGGTATGCTTGGTTCGAAAGGATAAGGACATATATCTTCAATGGAAAACTTTTCCAGGATAATGTTTTACTATTCTTGAGATTATCTAGTTCTTGTCGCAATGCTCTAAGCTCTCCCAAAATAGGATTATTTGTAGGTGTAGGTTTTGACGTCTTTTAAGATCTCTTGTAAGTAGGTTGTAAATAAAAGGGTCTATGATCTTTGATTCTCTCATCATTGTTTGTTTTGGGATGCTTAAATTCACGGGATTCATGTTTTTCATTCATTATGAGTAATGATACATCAAAATCAAGAGGTATTTTGATTCCTTCATTAGCAAGGGCCTTGAAGTATTGTTGTGGATTAAGTTTGACCACCTTTGTAAGTAGTTTAGTGAATCTATGTGAAGAAGTGATTCTTCTAGATATGGGATTGGATTACTTATTCACTACCAGTTTCATTTGTTTCACTAGTTGCAACACTAAAGTGATCTTCCCCATCAAAGTCATTTTCCCAAGAGTTTCCTTCTTCTTGAAATATTTTTTATTCTCTTTTTAGTGGTCATAGGCAATTGCTCTAATCTTTAACTTAGGACTAGACAATGTATGAGACTCAAGAGTAGGATGAAATGAAAACTGATAGGACTCTAAGATAAGATATGGGAATGGAGTGGTATGATATGAGAAGCTTGATATGATAAAAGTGCAAGAACTCAAGGAAAATCTAGGTCTAAAGTAAATTATGATGCAAGCCTTTACCTATGCTATGATGGATATAGACACAAAGACAAGTGATCAAGAGAGGGAATGCTAAAATAGAAGATGATGAACCCCAAGAAGATTTCCCTACTCAAAGATGGTGGTATATTCCCTAACTCAAGGATGATGAACCTCAAGTGATACAGGTGATTAATAGCCAATGTTTGATTCAATACCTAAGGAGAGAAATCTAAGTGCAAGCTAAAAGTTTTTTTTACTAATGATGGATATGCAAGGACTGAGATCATGATTAGAATATGCAAGGACTAGGTGGAATAATCTAGATATGAAAGGATCAAAACTAAATAATAATTCCCCAAGAAATTAAGTGATAGGCTAGTAATGGATATGTAAGTCTGGTTCATTCCTAAAAGGGTGGTCATAAAAATTTCTGAGCAATATGTCTCGATTGTGGTAGTTCTTCAAGATACATTTTTTGATAGACCTTGAACTACGATGTCTATGTTTGAAAAAGAGGAACGTGGGTCTTCGCTTAGGGATTTTGGTTTTGCAAGAGGTCATGTGGACGTTTATGACTTTTTGGGTAAGATTTTGAGATTTGCAAGGATGAAATGTTATAGATTCTAGGTATGATGTTTCGTTGATATTTTTTTTGAACAAACACACAAGACACGATAAACAAAGTGTTTTGGATGACTCTGACATAAAATCAGAGGAAAATCTAAATGAGGGCCTAGATTAGCCCCAAGATTTTTCATTGGTCTCGAGAAGTTTGAAAACACTTGTAAGAATGCACGACCTAGGCCAGAAAGAGGATACTACTTGTTCAGTCCCTACTTGTATTTTTCCATATACTAAAAAAGGTGGACAACTAGAAATCTTGGTGACAATAGCTCCCCGATATAGGACATGGGAACACCAAGATCTCTTACCTTGAAGATATGAAGGTCTTATGAGTTGAGGGATTTATGTCTCCACAATGAATAGTACATATAGGGCAGCTTTGGAGGTTTGACCTCTTGCATTAGCAAGAAAATGAGGCTACTAGTCTCTACAAAAAGTGGTTCTTAATCATTTTTTTAGGATATATTGGTGCCTATACATTTGGTGGTTTGCTCAATTAAGAGGCCTCCCAGCCCTTAGAAAGATCTAAGGGTTTTGATACATGTCAAGGATATTGAGGGAGAATTCAATTAGTATAGGACATTGACACCAAGTGATTGATGAATTTCATCACAACCACATTATTTATATAGGGGACCAAAATGAAAGTTCCAATTGGTTCATTCCCTCTCAAGTCTATAGGCATTGTAGTAGTAGCAAGCACTTTATCTAAGATAGCTTTATGCTCAGGAGATAGGCATAACAATTCAAGTGTGGAAATTTGTGTGGTAGTTTTACCTAAATGCTCTATGAGATTGTATCATGAAACTAGTGTAGCAGGTTTTGAATTAGGACCTACAAGGTTTATTGTTCCTCTATGGGTAGTAACATTGCAATCGAGTTCTTTTCCTTTTATAATGAAAGTGTTCACATGATTATTAGCCTCACTAATATTAGTTATGATATAGTCATACTTAGCAACAACTGTATAGTTTACACTATCACCAGATTAATGGGCCTTTCCTTTATCCTTTTCATGCTTAGGGAAAGGGTTCTTAAACATCTCATGATCATAGTTACTAGAAGGAGTGTGTCCATCAATTGCTACCTTATCATCATCAATAAGGTCTTGCATCAGGTCTCAAAGTTTATTGCAACTATTAGTCTTATGTCCTTTGCGTCTATGATAATCGTAAAAGTGATCCTCATTCCACCATGGGGGTTTGACTTATGCATTATATTCTCTCATCTTAGGTAGCATTATAAGATTATTTTCAAGGAGTTATTTTAGTGTCAATTCAAGAGATTGTTCCAATGGTGTAAAATGTTGTTTAGGGAAGCTTCTTCATTTTTCTTTTCCTTTTTCTAAAGATGAACCTTTAAGGTTGTAGATAGGTGATGATATTTTAGTTGTTTTTCGTATCAACAACTCCATCATTGACAACATTATTGTTCTTAACCCAAAAAGGCCTCTTGTTGCTCAACCCTAACTTTTGATCTTTGTCATTATTAAGTTTAATAGTTCCATCATCGATGAGAGTTTGGTCGATTCAAAATTTCATTTCTATGAATTCATCAAAGGAATCCAAGCATTTGAGGTGAAGTTTCTTTCTAATTTCCTTGTTCAAATTTTAATAAAATATGTCAACCAATTCTTTGTCTGGGATGCCATAAGGTACTTTTTTTTTCAAATGTCTCCATCTTTGTAAAAATGACACAAAAGATTCTCCTTATTTTTGCTTGCTATTAAAAAGGTTTTTCATGGAAACTTTAACTTCATAGTTGTAACTATAATGTGAAAAAAAATTATTAGCCAGTTCTTGAAAAGATTTGATGTCTGGGGTAATCATGAAAACTATTCCATAGCTTCTCCCCCAGACTAAGAGGGAATAATCTCATAAGGTATGTCTCATCAACTAAAAATTCCAAGGTAGCAGTGGAAAATTCTCTTAAGTGATCTTTAGGATCTCCTTTCCCCCTATATTTATCAAGTCTCAATATGTACCAATGACTAAGAAAAGGTGGCATTGGTATGCTTGGATCAAAAGGATAAGGAAATATATCTTCAATGGAAAACTTGTGGGATGATTTTTTACTATTCTTGAGAGTATCTAGTTCTTGTCTTAATTCTCTAAGCTCTTCCAAAATAGGATTATTTGTATGTGTAGGTTTTTATGTCTTTGAAGATCTCTTGTAACTAGGTTGTAAATAAAAGGGTCTATGATCTTTTATTCTCTCATCATTGTCTGTTTCAGGATGCTCAGATTCACTAGATTCATGTTTTTCATTCATTGTGAGTAAGGATATGTCAAACTCAGGAGGTATTTTGATTCCTTCATTAGCAAGGGCCTTGAAGTATTGCTGTGGATTATGTTTGACCACATTTGTAAGAAATTTAGTGATTCTATGATCATGAAGTGCTTATTCTATATGGGATTGGATTACTTCTTCACTATCAATTTCATTTATTTCACTAGTTGCAATACTAAAGTGATCTTCCCTATCAAATTCATTTCCCCAAGGGTTTCCTTCTTGAAATATTTTTATTCTTGTTTTAGTGGTCATAGGAAGTATTTTGGGTTAAATTCTTTTTAAGATGTCACAAGGTACTCATTTTTAAATGTCCATCTTTTTAAAATCACACAAAGAATTCTCCCCTTGTTTTTGCTTGCTATTAAAAAGGTTTCTCATGCTAACTTTAAGTTCACAGTTGTAACTATAATGTGAGACAAATTTATCAGCTAGTTCTTGAAAATATTTGATGGCCGAGGGTAATCATGAAAACTATTCCATAGCTTCTACTCCTAGACTATGAGAGAATAATCTCATAAGGTATGTCTCATCAACTACATTTGGCGGTTCACTCAATTAAGAGGCCTCCCAACCCTTAGAAAGATCTAAGGTTTTTGATGCATCTCAAGGATACTAAGGGAGAGTTCCATTGATATAGGACATCCACACCAAGTGATTGATGACTTTCGTCACAACCAAATTATTTATATAGTGGACCAAAGTGGGAGGTCATTTCCTCTCTAGGATTTGGGAGGTAGGCCCTCAAGGGATTAAATACACAAGAAAGAGGTGGTTCGGTTTCTAATCACCGAGTTTCCTCAAGGTGAGAGAATACACCTACCACCTTACAAGCACAAAAAATAGTGATTAATTAACCCCCTAGTTAATCTATGTGCAAATAGACATTTGAAAAAGATATATAATCAATGAAAGCCTTGTAAAACCATCGTTAGTAGTTTGAATTCTAGTCTTTGATAAATGAGCATCAATTTTTCAATCTCAAATCTTGGACATGTGAACCTTCACAAAGCCAGAATCATGAGACTAAGCACAAAATCCTGAACTAAACTAAAAAAGAAAACAAAATTGATGAAATAAAATTAACAAAACAAAATTTGGTGCAGGAAACAAAATTAATTAAAATAATATTGTCGGCTTGCTTTCTTAAATTGAAATATAAATCAAAACCAGAGTTAATCTAAACTAACACCAAGAATTGATCATGAAAAGGCAAACTGTGTTGAAATAGGACAATCTGATAATTGTTTAAGCTACATAAAAATAACCCGATCGATTCCCTAGGTCCAACATCTAAATTAATCTAACTTAACAAAACTAAACCAAAAAAATTAATTACTAACCAAATTTAACCTATCTAAATTAACAAAACTAATTTACTTCATCTTTTCCTTTACAGGAATAAGAAACTTCTGCTGAGACAGATTTGTCTCTTTATTTTACTTAAATCATATAAAATGCCTATTCCTAAATTAAACTAATATAATGTTTTTTAAGATAAAAATTTTGTCCCATGCCTCTAGTTATGGTAGTAGTAGGAGCGAATTCTGCCGCTTTGGTCTCTAGGAAAAGAAATAGATTTCTTTTTTTTCTTATTTTGTTTTAGGGCTCAAAGTATTGAAATGTAGTGAAATTTTTAGAAATTTTGGGATGACGATGGATTTTGTAGTGGTAATCAATGTGGACGAGACCCTCTAGAGGTGTTAATTGATGGTGTCTTTAACAGGTGAAAATTTTCTTTGTTGCCACAACTTCAATTTGTTGAGTATTTTTACAATCCTCGAGAAAGTTTGCATGCCTTCATTGAAAACTCACAAACAATAGGAAAATCATTATTTCATTGAGTCATTAACACCTTAGATCAAATATAAAACTAAAGGAATGTGTAGACTAGAGGAATGCATTACATAATAAAACTCCAAGCAACACCCGATACATGAAAAACGTCTTCCACTTGTAGTAGCTATGAACCTAGATCCTTGTACCTGCAAGAACACAACAAATGAACACATTAATAGGATCAAATTCAAGTTAGAATAGAGGTTCCCCATAAAATCCATTTAACCATATTCAAAATAGAAATAAAACAAGAACACAATGAAAGAAGATGAAAATAAGCTAAATCCTATTGAGAACATGCAAGCTCTTGATCTTATGGGGGAGTTGGTGCCAATTTGATGTGGAAATTGGCCCTTTCCCAACTCCTTTGCAAGATTTTATGATGAATGGTGATGGTGATCCACTTTGTTGAAGATTCAAGTGTGCTTCATGATGAAAAAACCTTCATAACCTAGCTATGGATTCAAAAGTATGGATGAAGATTGCTCTAAAATTTGAGTATAGTAAGTTTACTCAATTGGTGGATGGATAAAATGAAGGATAG